>CM029016.1:188925744-189440580 GCA_016801055.1 Panax notoginseng
GCATGGTAAGTTAATTGGTTCGGGAGCGGCCACTTTCAAAGGATTGTTGCTTCCTCTGAGTTGAATGGTAGATATAGGGCGTGGCTTGACAATGCCATCAGCCTCAGTGGAGATAACTGCTACCAATCCTTTCCATTTAGTAGGACAGGTATTCTCACTTCCCCGCAGCACAGTATCATCGTCTGCTAGTTGCAGGACACCGCTATCAATGAGATTTTAGATAAGGTGGCGGAGTGCCCAGCATTCTTCTGTGTTGTGACCTCGAGAATGGGAGTAATATTGACATACTCCATCAGAATTGTACAGTCTTGAACGAGAATTGATTGGAGGTAGAAGGGCATTAATCCTTCCTTCATTGATTAGCATTTGAAGGATTTCCTCCATAGGTTAGCCCAGATATGTAAATTCCCTTCTGTTGGTAAAATCCCGATGAGCTTTGGCGTTCGCTCTCTTTGCCACTTTGTCTTCCATTGTTTAACTTTTTGGAGGTGAAGAGGGAATATTCATGACAAGAGGAAGGAGACTAGCATGCTCCTGGCTGATTAATTGGCGTGTGACTTGATGTTGGTATGTCACCAGTTCTGCCAATTGCTCAATGTGCTTATACAGAGCTTTCATTTTTTGTTCCATTGAGAACTGGAACTCGGCATAATCCCATTTGTCAGCACCGTCTTTAATTTCACCGTTAGAATTGGAACTTTGTCCAGTGCTCCAATTAATCATGTTGACTTCTTCCTCTTTGTGTGGAGGAAGAGGGTTGTCTTGAACGTGAGGTTGATCGAGTTTGGTGACCACGATCTCACCGTTGTCTATCAGGTCTTGGATCTTATGCTTCAAGGCCCAACAATCTTGAGTATCTTGTCCAGGTGCCCCGGCATGATAAGCACATTTTCGAGCAGCATTAAAACCCCTACCATTAGGGCTGGCTGTTGGAAGAAGATGCGTGATTTTATTCTGCGTGGTCAGAAGAGTGAGAATATTCTCGAGAGAGTCCCCTCAGGGTGTAAACACTCGAGGGCGTTTGACTTCTCCACCTTTTGGTACTGGAGGGTTTGAAGACTGTGCTTGAAAGGGAGAGTAATTTCTCCTCTGGATAGGCATATTCTGATTGCCTTTTTGACCCTGTAATATCAAGGTAACATCCTCTTCTTTCTTTTTATGGACCCTCTGGGGGTTGTTTCCATAATTTCCAGATTGGATGTGTTCAGCAACAACTTTAAGGGCAGCTAGGTCTTGAACCTTTCCTGATTTCAATCCCATCTTAGTTATTTCCCCATGTTTAATCATTTTAGAAAATGGTTTACCGATGCCAGCTAAGTCTCTCTCATAGAAAGGAGCTTCTTGTATGTCGATAAAAGTCATAACCATCTCTGACTTTGTCATAGAAGGGATAACTTAAGCAGCAAGGTGCCTCCACCTTTGAGTATACTCTCTGAAAGACTCATTGGACTGTTTCTTGACCTTGGTAATCTGGTACTGGTTAGGAGCCATCTGAGACAGGAAACTGTATTGTGTAAGGAAGGCATGAGCTAGCTCTTCCCAGCTATGGATCTTTGAGTTGTCTAATCTGGTATACCATGAACGGGCTTCTCCAGTCAGACTTTTCTGGAACAACTGCATTCTGAGCTTTTCGTCCTCTGCATAAGATTCAAGTTCTCCAATGAATACCTTCAAATATGTGTAAGGATCTCCTAACCCATCATACTTTTCAAAGTCAAGAGTTTTAAATTTTTCTGGATAATGAACACCAGGGAATATGCAACGGTCGGCATATGAAACATGTAAGACCCCGAATTTTATAAAATAAAAGTATTCAATTTTTCTTATAATTACTATTCAGTAAATGGTTAAATTGATAAAAGTTTAAAGTTATGAGTGAAATATGATTTTTTTTTCAAAATAAGCAAGTGGTTATAAAATAATCATTGTTGTCGGGGAATATTTGTTTGGTCGTGAAATATTCTTTCTGTCGGGGAATATTCGTACGACGGCGCAGCCATTTGTGGGCCCCATAACAGAATAACTGTCGGGTGAAGAAAACGGTAAATTTGAGTTTTTACAAATAACGGCGTAGTTGTTACCGTTAACACTGTTGGAATACCCGGTGGTTAAAATACAGTAATACGCGTTATTGCACAGTAGCACACGGTATTGCATAGTATTTTTGAAATTATTGATTCTTACATAAGAAGGCAATACTCAATAATTATTACAGTAATTACTGTTCAATATTTTATTTTATTGATTCAATAATTGCTACGTTGAAATTTTGTATTATTGTTGTTCAATAATTGTTGCTGCACAGTATTTCCCATTATCAGATCAATAATTCATATTATTTGAACAGTATTATTAGATAGCATTATTGGCAATGTCTAGAAAGTTCTGTCTAAGGAGAGGTTTGGTCATCTAATTGCGCGCTAGTAAGGAGAAATCCTTATTGGAAAGCCCCCTCTTTCCTGGGAACGGCCTGGTTGTCATAAATGTGATTCTGTAATATTATCTGTGAATAATTAATTATTGATTCATATGATAAGGAAATATTTATTTTATGTGGATATAAATGAGGGATATACTTTTGTGGTTAAAAATGAAGGAGTTAATATTGAGGTTTTTATCAGTATTTTTGTCGGAATAGAGGTATTAAAAATTAGGGTTTTTGAGATATTTTGCGAGGGTTATAATTTTTAATCCGACCGTTGGATCGTGGTAATATTTGGATATGTTATACATATATAAGTTGAGTATATGTCCACAAATTTTGAACCGTTAAAAATGAACGTATGATTTATTATGAATTTTACGAGATGACTGGTTCAGAAATTGTTGAATTTTCGGAGTTTATCATTTTGATGGAAAATTCTAGAATTGGTGGGCCCCACTTGTGGTTGGTGAAGAAATGTGCTGAATTATATTTCAAATGTGGTGGGTGGGAATAGTAGCAGGTAAAGCCATCAGGTTGCAGGTCAAACCTACCAAAATTTTCCTATAAATAGAGGGCTAAGTTAGAATTGAAAATTACACCAGAAACATAAGCTTTCTCTCTTTCTCTCTCTATATTATGAAGCATATTTTTTGAGTATTTAGATATTTGAGAGTTACTATTCAGTGCAAGTTTCCTCCGCTTTGCATTCCAATCAAAAATACTGCTCTTTTGAGGTAAGGGATAGTAAGGGATTTTAAGGGTTGTTATAATTTTCAGTTTCGTAATTTTTCTGAACTTCAAAAATTCTGGAAAAATTTGAAATGATATTTTGATGAGTTTTATTGATTGTGTCCAAAAATGGTGATTTTTGGATGTATAGATTGAGAGTTATGAATTTTATGAGAAAAGACTATTTTAAAAGTAACCGCTTATAATTCCTTGTGGTTAACTCCAAAATTGATGAAATTTTTATTGGGAGTACATGTATATGATAGGAGTATACTCTGTGAATTTTAGAATTTTTAGACAAAAGTACAATTTTTGATAAATGTCTAAATATTCGGCGGTTTTGGCCATATGAAAAATAGTAAATGACTTTAAAAATTCTGAGAAAAATATATGTTCAATATGGGACTATATTATGCTAAATCCCAGAAAAGAAATATTTTTGGAACTGATTTGGTATTTTTTATGAAAATAGTCTAGTTATGAGTAAATGAATTAAATATGTTTTGTGAAGTAAGAAAATTGAAAAATAGGATTTTATGACTTGAGAATCCTATATGAGGTATATGCAGATTTTTGATGAGGGTTTTGGTTATTGGTGATGAAATCTTATGAGTTTGGCATTTTAGAATGATTAAATGCATTATTTAGTAAAGTGTAAACAATTTAAATAAATTGTTTATAAGCTTAAGAAATATTATTCTTTCAATATCATTATACCGAAATATTGGTATGGATTTTATTGTGGAATTTTTACCTTTTCGTGTCGAGTTACTATTCATGAGTTACTATTCACGAGTTACTATTCTCTTTTTCTGACCAAATTATAGTTGGTTTATGAATATTATTCTTGAGATTAAATCTATATGTTGATTATATTGATTTTATTATCATATATAACATTTTTATAACCCTAATGATGATATTTCTCTTTGACTTGAGTGTAAAGATGGGTAAATTTTGGTATGATCATGACTATGGGTTCTCTTTGGCCTGTAGTGCAAAGTTGAATTGTGACTGGTATGATCATGACCATTGAATTTATAAGTGAATATCTTTAGCTTAAGTGCAAAGGTGAATTGATCAACATGGTTATAATTATTGTTTATATAAATTCTGAAATGATTATATATTTCTTTGAGATATTAATATCTTTGGCCTGTAGTGCAAAGATGAAATATTGATGAATATCTTTGGCCTGTAGTGCAAAGATGAATTGTTGATGAATATCTTTGGCCCGTAGTGCAAAGATGACATGTTGTTGAATATCTTTGGCCAGTAGTGCAAAGATGAACAGATGTTGAGATAAACATGACCAACTGGTGATACAAATGAATATCTTTGGCCGTAGTGCAAAGATGAAGTTATTAGTATGATTATGAACAGGAAATGTGATTTGGTGTAACCATGATCTTTGATGTTTCAGGTAAAGATAGGTGATGAAAATTATCTTCGTCCTGGATGAGAAGAGGAATTTAGAACTACAGTTATGATTATGAGTTATTCATATGATTGTGGACCAGAATGGTTGATTGATGTTACAGGGATAAAACATTGTTGGTGGATTTTTAACATGGAGAAGATAATAGACTTTATAGTCTATTTGACTCTTCTAATGGATTGCTCGTTCCGCTGCAACTATGGTTGAAATTTTTATCATTTACCATATGTTCTAAATCTCTGATTTATTGTTGATGAAGGCTATTGATAATTGAATTATCTTTAGTCATGATATTCTTTACTGAGCTAGTTGTGCTCACCCTTTTGCTTCACAATTCCTTTCAGGTAATAAGAGTGTAGCTGGGTCGAGCGGGGGTAACAAGGGAATAGAACGGTGGTCATCATTTAGTAGTTATATTTGGTGAAGAAAATAGGGTGAGGTGAACCCAACGTTGGAAGGGTGTTTTGTCACTATCATACAAGATGTCTAATGACATACAACCTCGTGTCATCATAAGACAGGGTTGTGCTCATCCACTTGCTGAGTATATCTATGGGCACTACCTATATAATCTTGGTGTTTGTTTGAAGTATAATTCTCAATTAGAGACAGTGGAGATAATGATAAGTCAAGAGAAGACTCACCATTGGGAAGAATATGATAGTAATCTTCTTGTTTTTCTTTGGGGTCTATTGGGTCAACCAAGGATAATTATGTGGCCATATGATATCTATCATAACCTAGACGCGTGGCCTCCCATGTACGAAGGTTTTCTTGAGCACTTCCCAAAGATTCTAATTTCTAAAACAGTTTTTGACTATACCTTTATGTAAGGTGTTATTGTGAGGTGATGTCCACGGTTGGAACATGAGTCACATTTGGTATATATTTGTATCCAAACTCACAGCATATGTGTTGTTGTATTTTGCACGACAATTGTTGTAATAAAGTTGTAGTTGTTTTCTGTACCATGTATTTGGCGACTCAGAATAGGTTGGATGGAATGAACCTATTTTGGGGTTGTCACAGGTGGTATCAGAGCTTAGGGATATGATCTCTGGCGGAGATCGGGGAATACAACTAGGAGGGGAGAGATGAGTAAATCCTTCGCTAGTGTGTCCTACCTAAGCTTATTTGTTGGTCAGTCATAATATTGGGATATTATGTGATATGTTAATTTGTTTAATTAACCCTTATTTTATGGCAGTATTTGAGAATGGCAGCTGAGAATGTTAATAATGGAGTGAATGAGACTGTGGGGATACCTCTAATCACTAACCGTGATAATGTGATGTCAGACGAAGAAGGAATTAGAGATATCCATGTGGTGAGTGAAGAATTGATAGTTACACCCGAGATAGTCGCAGAGGTAACAACTGAGACTGAGGAAGAAGAGGAAGAAGAAGTACCAGATGAAAGTTTATTAGAGGTATTATATGA
This sequence comes from Panax notoginseng, assembly GCA_016801055.1. Classification (NCBI taxonomy): domain Eukaryota; kingdom Viridiplantae; phylum Streptophyta; class Magnoliopsida; order Apiales; family Araliaceae; genus Panax; species Panax notoginseng. The sequence continues at coordinate 188,931,777 of CM029016.1, forward strand.
TCAAAATGTAGAATTTCAAAATCGTATTCATGAGTTAGAAGAGCAGGCAGAAGAACGACAGGCGGTCGTGGAACAAAAGGATGCAACAATTCAAGCTTGTGTTACCCGATATGTGATGCTTGAACAGAAGCATTCTTTGGCAGAGTATAAGATGATAAAAATAGAATCTGAGCTGAGAGAAGAAAAAACTGAACGAGTGAGAATAAGTGATGCATGGGCAAAAGTCGCACGACACGTGGATATTGTGGAAAGAGATGTTCGATCTAAGAAGGCTAAAATAGATGATATGAATTTCTCTTTTTGGAAAGCAATTGGGAGAACCCAACATCGAGTTTTGAATTACCCTGTACATAGCGGTCAACCTGAATCCGATATGGATCGAAGATTGATGATTCAGATCATGAATGAGGAGTACGAAGAGGCAGTTGAGGGAGGAATATGTCCTTTAGAAAGGTATATTCCAACGGTAATGATGACGCCAAATGCTGCTCCAGACAAGTCAAAGCCGAGTAGTTCGAGGGATGGCGGTTGTCATGACTTCCCAACAAATGAGGAACCCAAATGAAGTTATCATGGGAGATGAGCAATGGAGAAATCATGATGATCTGAGAGATAGAATCTGAAATAGAAGCAAGGTATTCTCAACTCTTCGAAATACCAGGTACGTAAATTTCGGGGACGAAATTTCATAAGGAGGGGAGATTGTAAGACCCCGAATTTTATGAAATAAAAGTATTCAATTTTTCTTATAATTACTATTCAGTAAATGGTTAAATTGATAAAAGTTTAAAGTTATGAGTGAAATATGATTTTTTTTTCAAAATAAGCAAGTGGTTATAAAATAATCATTGTTGTCGGGGAATATTCGTTTGGTCGTGGAATATTCTTTCTGTCGGGGAATATTCGTACGACGGCGCAGCCATTTGTGGGCCCCATAACAGAATAACTGTCGGGTGAAGAAAACGACAAATTTGAGTTTTTACAAATAACGGCGTAGTTGTTACCGTTAACACTGTTGGAATACCCGGTGGTTAAAATACAGTAATACGCGTTATTGCACAGTAGCACACGGTATTGCATAGTATTTTTAAAATTATTGATTCTTACGTAAGAAGGCACTACTCAATAATTGTTACAGTAATTACTGTTCAATATTTTATTTTATTGATTCAATAATTGCTACGTTGAAATTTTGTATTATTGTTGTTCAATAATTGTTGCTGCACAGTATTTCCCATTATCAGATCAATAATTCATATTATTTGAATAGTATTATTAGATAGCATTATTGGCAATGTCTAGAAAGTTCTGTCTAAGGAGAGGTTTGGTCATCTAATTGCGCGCTAGTAAGGAGAAATCCTTATTGGAAAGCCCCCTCTTTCCTGGGAACGGCCTGGTTGTCATAAATGTGATTCTGTAATATTATTTGTGAATAATTAATTATTGATTCATATGATAAGGAAATATTTATTTTATGTGGATATAAATGAGGGATATATTTTTGTGGTTAAAAATGAAGGAGTTAATGTTGAGGTTTTTATCAGTATTTTTGTCGGAATGGAGGTATTAAAAATTAGGGTTTTTGAGATATTTTGCGAGGGTTATAATTTTTAATCCGACCGTTGGATCGTGGTAATATTTGGATATGTTATACATATATAAGTTGAGTATATGTCCACAAATTTTGAACCGTTAAAAATGAACGTATGATTTATTATGAATTTTACGAGATGACTGGTTCAGAAATTGTTGAATTTTCGGAGTTTATCATTTTGGTGGAAAATTCTAGAATTGGTGGGCCCCACTTGTGGTTGGTGAAGAAATGTGCTGAATTATATTTCAAATGTGGTGGGTGGGAATAGTAGCAGGTAAAGCCATCAGGTTGCAGGTCAAACCTACCAAAATTTTCCTATAAATAGAGGGCTAAGTTAGAATTGAAAATCACACCAGAAACATAAGCTTTCTCTCTTTCTCTCTCTATATTATGAAGCATATTTTTTGAGTATTTAGATACTTGAGAGTTGCTATTCAGTGCAAGTTTCCTCAGCCTTTGCATTCCAATCAAAAATACTGCACTTTTGAGGTAAGGGATAGTAAGGGATTTTAAGGGTTGTTATAATTTTCAGTTTCGTAATTTTTCTGAACTTCAAAAATTCTGGAAAAAATTGAAATGATATTTTGATGAGTTTTATTGATTGTGTCCAAAAATGGTGATTTTTGGATGTATAGATTGAGAGTTATGAATTTTATGAGAAAAGACTATTTTAAAAGTAACCGCTTACAATTCCTTGTGGTTAACTCCAAAATTGATGAAAGTTTTATTGGGAGTACATGTATATGATAGGAGTATACTCTGTGAATTTTAGAATTTTTAGACAAAAGTACAATTTATGATAAATGTCTAAATATTCGGCGATTTTGGCCATATGAAAAATAGTAAATGAGCTTTAAAAATTCTGAGAAAAATATATGTTCAATATGGGACTATATTCTGCTAAATCTTAGAAAAGAAATATTTTTGGAACTGATTTGGTATTTTTTATAAAAATAGTCTAGTTATGAGTAAATGAATTAAATATGTTTTGTGAAGTAAGAAAATTGAAAAATAGGATTTTATGACTTGAGAATCCTATATGAGGTATATGCAGATTTTTGATGAGGGTTTTGGTTATTGGTGATGAAATCTTATGAGTTTGGCATTTTAGAATGATTAAATGCATTATTTAGTAAAGTGTAAACAATTTAAATAAATTGTTTATAAGCTTAAGAAATATTATTCTTTCAATATCATTATACCGAAATATTGGTATGTATTTTATTGTGGAATTTCTACCTTTTTGTGTCGAGTTACTATTCATGAGTTACTATTCACGAGTTACTATTCTCTTTTTCTGACCAAATTATAGTTGGTTTATGAATATTACTCTTGAGATTAAATTCTATATGTTGATTATATTGATTTTATTATCATATATAACATTTTTATAACCCTAATGATGATATTTCTCTTTGACTTGAGTGTAAAGATGGGTAAATTTCTGGTATGATCATGACTATGGGTTCTCTTTGGCCTGTAGTGCAAAGTTGAATTGTGACTGGTATGATCATGACCATTGAATTTATAAGTGAATATCTTTAGCTTAAGTGCAAAGGTGAATTGATCAACATGGTTATAATTATTGTTTATATAAATTCTGAAATGATTATATATTTCTTTGAGATATTAATATCTTTGGCCTGTAGTGCAAAGATGAAATATTGATGAATATCTTTGGCCTGTAGTGCAAAGATGAATTGTTGATGAATATCTTTGGCCCGTAGTGCAAAGATGACATGTTGTTGAATATCTTTGGCCAGTAGTGCAAAGATGAACAGATGTTGAGATAAACATGACCAACTGGTGATACAAATGAATATCTTTGGCCGTAGTGCAAAGATGAAGTTATTAGTATGATTATGAACAGGAAATGTGATTTGGTGTAACCATGATCTTTGATGTTTCAGGTAAAGATAGGTGATGAAAATTATCTTCGTCCTAGATGAGAAGAGGAATTTAGAACTACAGTTATGATTATGAGTTATTCATATGATTGTGGACCAGAATGTTGATTGATGTTACAGGGATAAAACATTGTTGGTGGATTTTTAACATGGAGGAGATAATAGACTTTATGGTCTATTTGACTCTTCTAATGGATTGCTCGTTCCGCTGCAACTATGGTTGAAATTTTTATCATTTACCATATGTTCTAAATCTCTGATTTATTGTTGATAAAGGCTATTGATAATTGAATTATCTTTAGTCATGATATTCTTTACTGAGCTAGTTGTGCTCACCCTTTTGCTTCACAATTCCTTTCAGGTAATAAGAGTGTAGCTGGGTCGAGCGGGGGTAACAAGGGAATAGAACGGTGGTCATCATTTAGTAGTTATATTTGGTGAAGAAAATAGGGTGAGGCGAACCCAACGTTGGAAGGGTGTTTTGTCACTATCATACAAGATGTCTAATGACATACAACCTCGTGTCATCATAGGACAGGGTTGTGCTCATCCACTTGCTGAGTATATCTATGGGCACTACCTATATAATCTTGGTGTTTGTTTGAAGTATAATTCTCAATTAGAGACAGTGGAGATAATGATAAATCAAGAGAAGACTCACCATTGGGAAGAATATGATAGTAATCTTCTTGTTTTTCTTTGGGGTCTATTGGGTCAACCAAGAATAATTCTGTGGCCATATGATATCTATCATAACCTAGACGCGTGGCCTCCCATGTACGAAGGTTTTCTTGAGCACTTCCCAAAGATTCTAATTTCTAAAACAGTTTTTGACTATACCTTTATGTAAGGTGTTATTGTGAGGTGATGTCCACGGTTGGAACATGAGTCACATTTGGTATATATTTGTATCCAAACTCACAGCATATGTGTTGTTGTATTTTGCACGACAATTGTTGTAATAAAGTTATAGTTGTTTTCTGTACCATGTATTTGGCGACTCAGAATAGGTTGGATGGAATGAACCTATTTTGGGGTTGTCACAAAACACTCCCGTGTGCTCCAATTCCTTTGATAGAACGCAGGGTTTCTTCCATTTGAAGAACTTTCTTTCTGATGTCACCGGTGTCTGGATCTCTTATGTGATGGGCGGCATCATGACTTTTGTTGGTTGTATCCAACTGCAGTTCAGGTATTGTAATGGCTTTATCAGGACCTTGGGTTCCTCCTTGTGTAGAGGATTCAACATGTACGAGTATTTTTGGACCCTGCGTAGATTGATGTAGTTCTTTAAGAAAAACAGCCAAGTCTGTAATTTGTTTAGTTAATCCGTCAAATTCTTCGCGAGAAACTGGATTAGACTGGTCAGATGAAGACATGATTGGTTGTAGGCTTGCGGCCTTTTTGGACTTTGATCGGGTAACAGGTCCGAATGCTTCCCTGTGACAAAACTGGCATAGTTTAGTTTTTAGGGAATGTGTAAATATTAACATGCTATATGGTATGTCTGCTTTAGGAATTTTGTACTGCAAAACGGATGTTAGCTGTTTGTAATACAGGATAGCATGTTAATGTAAATATGTACATTCACATATTTCTTCATATTTCTCATTACATGGAGATGAATATGGAATGTAAATTACAAGTAATTGTTTTTATAAGTAATTAAAAATGAGAAAGCATGAAGAGACTTTCTTCCGCATTTGGCTTATCAGAGGCTGACCTATCTTAGGTTACTCTCACGGCTTTTCGGCATGAAGGTTCCTAAATCATCGCAATTTACTCAACGGGAAGTTAATCCGATCTTTCAACTGGATCGAATTTGGGTAGTGCCTTTCCTGAGCCTCGGGGAATTAGTTTTCCCACGAGTCCAGTAATCAAACACCGACAGGATAGCCTCCTGGTGGAGGGACCACACAACATACATTCACATACAACGTGTCTCACCGTATGTGAAAATGATGACATGTGCGAAGCACTAATATCACAAGCAGATATAGTGTAAAGCATTAATCGTAGTAAAGATATGCATTCGTACACATTCATTATAAATGTAAATGCAACATCAACACACAAGCATATAACAGTTTTGAAAAGCTTGTAATAGCGGCTTAAGTCCTCTTACTGGAATCCCCAGCAGAGTCGCCACCTGTCGACGTCGGGATTTTTGTTTATCCCTTTTCGTTACCTGTTCTTTTGTGTTCTCATTTTAGGTGAGATTTGTTTGAAAAAACAAGTGAAAAAGGTCCGACATGTGTAATGTCGACGATTGGACTATAAGAGTCTCCAGTTGGTTTTTTAACTGGTTGTACCAACACAACCGAGAAAATGTTTGCACATTGACCCAATGATGTAACACTGCTAAATGGGTCGGTGAAACCGAGATTCAATTAAGGTCCGGGGACTTGCTTATGCGGAGGTAAGGTGTTAGGCACCCCCCGACATCCGTGTTGCCACAGTGACCGCCACTTTTCAAGAAACTGTTATATGAATGTGTGTGTGTGTGTGGGTGGGTGGGTTAATGTGCTATTATTTGGAAGTAGTGTGAGGCCTCGTTCGCAACTATATACACATGGTTTGAATTTATATAAAAATTCAATTTTAAACAAGATATGGCAGTGATGTTTTAAAAGAGGTTTTTCAAACCCAGTGCTCAATAGTAATTGAGACCTTTTACACTCCCATTTTATTCAATATTCGGCTTGGTTGATTTTATTTTACAGATTCGAGGCACCTGTATGAAAATAATGTACAAACAGGTGTTGAATTCCTCGTGGGTATGAGAACCATCTGAGGAAATCCAAACATCACAGATAAATTTACATGCTGCTTACAGCTGAAAAGGTCCATCATGGGAACCGAATCTAGGTTCAGTGGACTGAATCTGTGATCACATGATTCCTGGGCTCACATGATGCCGCAGTTGATATAAACGCAGTAAGAAGGTATATATATAAAAGCTGTAAATATATATATATATATATATATATATATATATATATATACACATATATAGACATGATCACCAACCACGAAGCACCTCATGGGGGATCGAAAATGTAAATAAAGTTGTAAAAGCTATCAACCGCCACGGAGGAAACTTCAGGCGGGACGAAATGTACAGAAAGCTATAAAAACGGTCAACCACCACGAAATAAACTCCAGGTGGGACGAAATGTATATATATATATATATATATATATATATATATATATACACACACACACACACACACACACACGAAAGCAAGTAAACGCTCCAGACCGAAGTCTAGGCTCAATCGAGGCATAACTCGATGATGTTAGTCCATATATCAAATATATATATATATATATATATATATATATATATATATATATATATATGTATGTATGTATATACAAATTGAAATAAAACCACGGACTAAAGTCCAGGCAAACACACGCAACACGACTCTCAATGTGAAGAACAGTGTGTGCAAAGATGAAGAGAAAGGCTTTAAAGCATGTAAGAAGGCTTACAGTGGGCTGCCAAGGAAGACTTCTATATCTTTAAAGTAGATGAACACTGGCTTCTACCGGTACAAAAGTAGCAATATATGAGCTCACAAGTGTTTAAAATGAGAAAGCACTCAGTATATGGTAAGTACAGAGCAAATTGGGCAGGGCTTTCCACCGTTTTCTCTTGCAAAATGGCCACCCTAAGCCCTCTATTTATAGAGGCTGGAGCCGCAGGTGTACCTGTGGCTGGGCCGTAGGTGTACCAGAGGTTACCTGGGGTGCCCCGGGCTTTGCGGGTCCCGCCGTCTCGAAGTACGTGCACATAGGCAACGTGATGTCTGCTCGAACTTTCAGAATTACAATCCGGGCATCTGATTGAGGTATATAGGACCTATTTCGGACTATCGTTGTCGAGAGTTACGCAGTGACATGGGATTAAAGGTTGTACGAAGTCATGAAGATGGGACGATGCCCTCTGTTCTTCAGCTTCAAATTCTATCCGTTGTTCTGCATAATAGTCACTCGGGATTGGTTTTCCTTTGGCTCTTGTGGGGCATTGTTATGTAGAAATGTATGTCTAAAATGTTGAGATGGCGTGATGTGGCGTCAAGGTGGCAAGATGATGACTTTGCCCTCACCGAGGTTATCTCCGATTTGGGCTGATAAAGTAGACGTTGCTCAGGGTTATCGCTGAGATTGGACTGCTGGAAATGTTGAATGTCCTCTGTGTCATCTCTGAGGTGTGCCTGTCTTGTACTGAGTGCCTCGGTGTGAGCGCCGAGGTTGAAGCTGATGGCATGCATTTGAAATAAGCATTTTTAGGGTTATCTCCGGAACTGCCACTGCCTTCCTTGGGGTTATCTCCAAGGTTGGAATCTGCTATTCCCAGTGTTGGGACTAAGACTGAACATCTCGGGGTTGTCTCTGGGATGAAATATGTCTTCTCCGGTTTATGTTCCGGTATTTGATCTACATGCCTCGGGGTTATCTCCGAGGTTAGAATTGTTACTCCTGGTGTGTGTTCTGGGGTTGAGTTGTTACTCCCAGTGTGTATTCCGGGGTTGAGCTGTTCCTCCCGGTGGTATCCGGAATGGATATAAACCTTCTTCCAGGGCTTCCTCTTAAAAGACGAATCTGCGCTCCTACGATGTCAGTAACAGATATGCAAAAAATTTCGAGTGTCTACAGTTTGTATACTCCGCCGACTGAAAGGAGTAGAACATTGCTATCTCATGGGAAAAGCAATACCCATGGCGTCGGAAGGTGCCAATCGGTCTCAGGTGTGACATGAACCACACATAAAGTAAGACCGAGCTTCCTGTGAATACCCCTGCAGAATGGGTGTGGCAATACGTGGATGACCTCAATGTCTCTACAACAATCATCGGTACAATGGTATGTCCCTCCCGGAGAGCACACACTGCCATAACTACACTGATGTCTAAATGATCTATGTACAGAGGCATGTACATATTGGCAGTGCACATCATGAGTATATGTACTCTGGCCACACACCACTGATCCCCGGAGTGTTGTGCATAACTGTCCAATGAGCCAAATCTGTCTATTAGAAAATGCTGGGACACTACATGCCTGGAGGTAATCTCATCATGGGCTACTCTACGCCTCAACCCGATTAGGGTCATAAACTGCCGGCTCATATCTCTGATTGCCATCTGAGCATAAAGTATGTCCAATAATAAAGTTGTCAAACGCTCATACTCCTCTAAAGTGGGAGTCAACTCCTAGGTCTCAAACTGGAACACCTTCCTCTCTGGTACCCAGTACTCTAGCATTCCCTCTATAAAACCCACAGGAACCTGGAATATCAAGAGGGTCATAGAGTGATGCAATAGCTGATCTACAGTCACCCGATTTGGGGGTGACAAACTATCATACCATGACCTCAGACATGAGGCTACCAATACTGGTGGGGTGTGATCAATGCGGCTAACTGTCGAGGAAGACATCTGTGTGGGCTGTATCATAAGATCATCCAGGGGTCAATGTTGAACATCTCTGGACATACATATGCATAACATAATACATACATGATAAACAATATATGACAATATGATGTAGGAAATGGAAAATTGTATATATACATTCCTAAGTACATCATCATCTAATACATCATCTCTGTATACAGCTAGAAAATATAGGGAAATAGGGCACAGCCGCCCAACAACTAACAGACACTACAAGAAAACAGCCTATTTCCGACGGACGTATCCTCGACGGATTAAATTCGGTTGAAATATTATTACTTCCGAGGGAATAATGCGTCGTATATAAGTCCCTCGAAACTAAGATAATTAGGACGAAATTCAGTCGATCTTAGACATCTCCTGTTGGCGCCAAGTTTCGCGCCACCGCGAAAAGTAATTTTGACGAACAAACGTTAATTTTGAGGGACGCTTCGTCGAATTTAAGTTATTTTCGAGGGACGTATTATCGACGGACAGTCCGTCGGAGATAACAAATAAAACTTTTTAGCTTCTGCCTTTTCATTTTAGACGCTCGTTTATCTCTCATTCTCTCTCTCAGTCTCTCACTCTCCTGCCCTGCCCCCACCCTCTCTCATTCTCTCACTCTCCTTCCCTCTCTCATCCTCCCCGCCTCCACCCATCCGGTCACCGGTCCCCTCCCTTTTCCCTACCACCGTTCCCCCCCACTGCGTCCCTCGCCTCTCTCTCTCTCTCTTCACCTCTCTCTGCACTCAGTCCCACTGCCGACTACCCTTCCACACAGCGCCACTGCCGGTGACCCTCCCATACGCAGCCGACGTCGACGACTTGCATTCTGGCCGGGTTGGACTCTGCTCTCTCCTTCTCTACCTTTAACCGATTTTTAAACTAAGGCCTAAGGTTAGTAATGGTTTATTTCTATAATTAGGTATAATTTCCTGCCCTATATTGTGCATATTGCACTGAAATTGGTACTATATATATATATATATATATATATATATATATATATATATATATATATATATGTATTGATGATAACTACTACTATATATATTTCGGATGAATTGCTAAAATTGGGACTTAAGCGTTAATTGTCAATATAAGGGTTATTATTTGTGTTCTACCGAAATGGGTTATTGCTTGTGGCTACTTGTTGTGTTAATTGCCTAACTGTTGTGAAAATTGGGTTGCCAAAAATTGTGTTCTACCTAACTGTTATGCAAACTGCATGTTGTGCAAATTGGGATTGCAGCTTCTGTTTAGTGTATAGCATCTGGAAAATGTTTCAATTTGTTTTTCTTTATGCAATTGCAGCTTATTACAGTGTATGTTCATGGTGAGTGTATTTGATTTTTCTGATGAAATTTCTGACTGAATTTCTGTCAAAATTCTTCAATTGCAAATTTTGTGGGCCTATGTAACTATTTAAATATGTTACTTAATTAATTTTCCAATACTAAAATAACCTAGTTTTTAGTAATATTTACTTAGTTTTGTACTACTAAATAAAATAAAATAATATTATAAATAATATAAATTTAAATAACATAATATAAGATAATATAAAATAAAATAATTGTAAAACCCCAACTTATTAATAAATAAAATTAAATTTCCTCTATTTATTATTTTAAAATAGAAAGGGTTGATTTGATTAATGTGGTTAGTTATGGATAAAATGCGCAAATTTTTCAAATAAGCAAATGGTTATAAAATATTCATTTGTGGTATGTGAATATTCGTGTGGTCGTGGAATATTCTTTCTGTCGGGGAATATTCGTACGACGGCGCAGCTATTTATGGACCCCATAATGGAAAGCGATTGGATGAAGATAACGACAAAAATTGAATTTTTATAAATAACGGCGTAGTTGTTACCGTTAACACTATTGAAATACCCGGTGGTTAAAATACAGTAATACGCGTGGTTGCACAGTAGCACACGGATTGCACAGTATTTTAGAATTATTGATTCTTACGATGGAAGGCACTACTCAATAATTGTTACAGTAGTTATTGTTCAATATATTATTTTATTGATTCAATAATTACTGCGTTGATATTTTATATTATTGTTGTTTCAATAATTATTGTTGCACAATATTTTCCTTTATCAGATCAATAATTCATATTATTTAAATAATATTATTAGATAGCATTATTGACAATGTCTAGAAAGTTCTGTCTAAGAAGAGGTTTGGTCATCTAATTGCGCGCTAGTAAGGAGAAATCCTTATTGGAAAGCCTCCTCTTTCTTGGGAACGGCCTGGTTGTCATAAATGTGATTCTGTAATATTATTTGTGAATAATTAATTATTGATTCATATGATAAGGAAATATTTATTTTATGTGGATATAAATGAGGGATATATTTTTGTGGTTAAAAATGAAGGAGTTAATGTTGAGGTGTTTTATCTTTATTTTTGTCGGAACGGAGGTATTGAAAATCAAATTAGGGTTTTCGAGATATTTTGCGAGGGTTATAATTTTAATTCGACCGTTGGATCGCTATGATTTTTGGATATGTTATACATATATAAGTTGAGTATATGTCCATAAATTTTGAACCGTTAAAAATGAACGTATGATTTGTTATGAATTTTACGAGATGATTGGTTCAGAAATTGTTGAAGTTTCGAAATTTATCATTTTGGTGGAAAATTCTAGAATTGGTGGGCCCCACTCTTGGTTGGTGAGAAAATATGCTGAGATTTTTATTCAAATGTGGTGGGTGGGAATAGTAGCAGGTAAAGCCATCAGGTTGCAGGTTAAGTCTGCTTCGGCGTGCTAACATTTTCCTATAAATAGAAGGCTAAGTTAGAATTGAAAATCACACCAGAATTCATAAGTTTTCTCTCTTTCTCTCTCTAGATTATTGAGTGTATTTTGTGAGTATTTAGATACTTTGAGAGTTGCTATTCAGCACAAGTTTCATTCAGCCTCATATCTGATATTCAGTCAGAAGTACGGTTATTTTGAGGTAAAGGATATTATTTTCTTCTTAAATGATATTATTTTCTTCAATATCATTATGCTGAAATATTGATATGAGTTTTTTTTATCAAATTTGGAACTTTTTGTGTCGGGGTTACTATTCACATATACGGCACTATTCACGTATACGTCACTATTCACGAATACGGCACTATTCACCGAAAAATAAAATTTTCCCTTTTTGTCCAAGATGTCTATTATGGTTACTATCTTTGATTGTATCCATGTTTTGATCTTTATTTTTGAATTTTGATTCACAATTGATTATTATGAAGTATTATTAATCTTGGATAAACTGTTATACGAATCCCTACTATTTGTCCTTTTGTCTCACTAGATTCGTTTTCTTTAAGATATTTTTGATCATCCTCAGTCCTAAATGATGATATTACTGAATATCTTTGGCCTGTAGTGCAAAGTTGTATGATTACCTGATGAATATCTTTGGCCTGCAGTGCAAAGATGAACAGGTGTTGAGATGAACATGATTGACTGGTGATATAAATGAATATCTTTGGCCTGTAGTGCAAAAATGAATATTTGGTTAAAGATGATTATTAATTGATGTTACAGGGATAAAATATTGATGATAGACTTTTAAATCTTAGAAGATAGTAGAATTCATTCTCTACTTGACTCTTCTAATGGTTTGTTGTTTGTTTCCGCTGCAGTTGTTGATCTAAAACTTGTTGTCGATTATATTCTATCAGATTTTTTCCTGTTGAATACTAATGATAATTTGTTATATATTATCTTAGTCATAATATTCTTTACTGGGCTAGTTGAGCTCACCCTTTTCCTTTTTGTTCCATTTTTCTTCTCAGGAGGTGAGAACATAGCAGGATCTAGTCGGGGTATGGAGTGATGGTTCTAGAAAGATGTTTTAGCAGTTCTCACTATTTCTGTAAAATAGTGTTTGAATAATTGTAATGAGGACTTATTTGAGTGTGGATATTTCCTAGAAGACAATATTTGTATTTAAACTCACAGTATGTGTTGTCGTATTTTGCACGACAATTGTATTATTGAAGTTTTAGTTTGCTTTTTTTACCATGTATTTAGCGACTCAGAATGGGTGTTGTATACCTATTTTGGGGGCGTCACAGTCGGTATCAAAGCTTAGGGATATGATCCCTGGCTGAGATGTGCGACAAGAACTAGGAGGGTAGAGACGGGGAGTTACTTCTTTAGTATGACCTGACTAAGTTTATTTGGTGTTTATTTGGTCGGTCAGAGTATTGGGATAATATATGACATGACTATTAACCCTTGTTTTATGGCAGTATTTAAGAATGGCAGCTGAGAACGTTAATAATGGAGTAAATCATATTATGGAGACACCTTTAATCACCACCCAGGGGAACGTGCAACAGGAAGGCAATATTCCTCCTGTAAACAACGTTACCGAGCAAACGATGAATGATGGAATGTTTAGGAGCTTTTTGCAGTTCATGCAAAATCAGACGAGGGAGACTCGTGTGCAGAATACGAGTGGAAATGATAACAACGCGCGTCACAGCCAAGCAGTTCAAAGAATTGGGACCACCAGAATTTAAGGAAAAGTCGGATCCGATCATGGCGGAAACGTGGGTCAAGCAAATTACCAAGATATTCGATGTCTTGGGATGCACGGAGGAACAGAAGGTTCCATTCGCCACCTTTATGTTCCACGGAGAGGCAGACTACTGGTGGGAGTCTGTGAAGCGTACCCAGCATGACGCACTCAACATGTCATGGGAAACGTTTCAGAAATTTGTTTAATGACAAGTACTTTCATGAAAGTATTCGTCATATGAAGGAGGTAGAGTTTATTAGACTGGAATAAAACAACACGACGGTGTCCCAGTACGAGGCAAAGTTTGCAGAGTTATCTAGGTTTGCACCTCATTTGGTCAAGAATGAGGAACGAATGACAAGGATGTTTCTGAGAGGTTTAAAACCCGAGATTCGGCAATATCTTATCTCTCATAAATTTTCTTTATATTCAAATATTGTAAACAGGGCTCAATTATTAGAGCGAGATAATGAGTATGTTCAACCGAGGGACCACAACCAGGGTCATACTGGTGACAGCAGTCATCGGAGCGATGAGAACCAGCGAGGAGGGAAAAATACAGACAAAAGTGGTAACCACTCGGGTGGTCACTGTGGCCATGATAATAGGAGAGGTGAGTTAAGTGAAAATTTCAAGAAGAGAAGATTTAACGATGACAGGAAGACGTCGACAGCAGCACCAGCACCAGAAACAAATTCTAGGGGAGGAGAGCGACCGCCAGTTAGATGTTACAGATGCGGAGAAAAGGGACATATAAGTCCAAACTGCCCACAACAGTTCAAGGTATGTTATAATTGTGGAAAGGAAGGACATATCGCTCGAGATTGTACTATAGTGAAACCAAGTCCAGCTGGAACGGTGACACCAAAGGCGGATACGGATAAAATAAAGTCGGCGATTTCTGGAAGAGCGTTTGTCGTGACTGCCCAAAACGCGAGGAACCCAAACGAAGGTATAACGGGTTAGTTAATTATAAATTCTTGCGAAGTTTATACCTTACTAGATACCGGTTCTACCCATTCTTTTATCTCTCCTGCTTGTGCTCAACGTTTAAACTTGACTCCAGAGAAATTAGACTTTGACCTATCTGTGGAGACTCTGTTAGGAGAAACTTTCATTACATCTACAGTTTATAAATCTTGCTTAATCCAAGTTGGCACAATTACATTACCTGTTGACCTTATCTCTTTAAAGATACTTGCTTTTGATGTGATTTTAGGAATTGATTGGTTAACTACTCATCATGCCAAAATTGATTATTTTCGTAAGGTTGTTAGTTTTCATATTCCTAACCAACCTGTTATGCGAATTCAAGCAACCAAACAACTAAAATCAATCGCTGTCATACCAAGCCATAAAGCCATTCGTTTATTGAAAAACGAATGTTAAGATTTCTTAGCCCATGTCATGGACTTGAATAAAAATACGTCAGATTTGAATGATATTTCTGTTGTTAGTGAATTTCCTGACGTATTTCCTGAAGAATTTCCTGGCCTAACCCAGAGCGTGATATTGAATTTTTGTATTGATCTTCAACCCGATACAAAACCCATTTCTAAAATCTCATATTGAATAGCTCCTATTGAACTTCAGGAGTTAAAAACCCAACTATAGAAGTTGGTACCCAAGCCTCTGTCTGGTGACTTCCTTTGTAGAATGCACCAAAGCCAGACTCTCCGTAAGGGACTCTATATTTGTGTGGTGGTAAAACAATAGATGCCATTATGACGTGCTATCCAATATTGGGATATGAATCACAATTGAGAGCAACCAAAGTCGGTGACCAAAGTACGTAGCTTTCTGGGCTTAACTGGTTACTATCGGAGATTCGTGGAAGGATTTTCTCGAATCGCTACTCCGTTAACTTAGCTGACTTAGAAAGATACAAAATTCGTATGGAGCGAGGAATGCGAGAAGATTTTCCAATAGCACAAGAGGCGACTCATTCGGAACCTGTTCTGACCATACCATCCTGGAAAAGCGAACATGGTAGCTGACGCGTTGAGTAGAAGATTGTACGCGAGTACGAGTGCGATATTGTTGAACACAAAGTTCTATTTTGTATAATTTATAAATGATAGAGATAGAGTTAATGACTCTAGGGACCCACGTGATGATATACGAGTAAAATCGACTTTAATCGATAACGTTAAAGCCGTTCAAGCTACAGACCTGGAGCTGATGAATATAAAGAAGAAGGTTCAAGAATGTGTTATTCTAGAAGTAAGAGTCGATAAAGAGAAGAAAGCTCAAGCCTTCGATTTATTTGAAATCCTCGATCGAGTAGGAACTGTGACCTATAGACTCGCCTTAACGCTAAGTATGTCGCGTGTTCATAACGTTTTTCACGTATCGATGTTACGTAAATATGTGGACGACCCGAATCATATTATTGCTTTAGAACCAGACGAGATAGCCGAAGATTTAACGTACGATGAGGTACCTGTTAAGATATTGGATAGGAAAGAACATGTCCTATGCACGAAGGTTATACCACATGTTAAGATTTTGTGGAGAAACCATGCTATTGAAGAAATGACTTGGGAGTTGGAATCAGAAATGAAAGCGAGGTATCCTCACCTTTTCGAAACACCAGGTACGTAGGTCAATTTCGAGGACGAAATTTTATAAGGAGGGGAGGTTGTAAAACCCCAACTTATTAATAAATGAAATTAAATTTCCTCTATTCATTATTTTGAAATAGAAAGGGTTGATTTGATTAAAGTGGTTAGTTATGGGTAAAATGCGCAAATTTTTCAAATAAGCAAGTGGTTATAAAATATTCATTTTTGGTCGGTGAATATTCGTGTGGTCGTGGAATATTCTTTCTGTCGGGGAATATTCGTACGACGGTGCAGCTATTTGTGGGCCCCATAACGGAAAGCGATTGGATGAAGATAACGACAAAAATTGAGTTTTTATAAATAACGGCGTAGTTGTTACCGTTAACACTGTTGGAATACCCGGTGGTTAAAATACAGTAATACGCGTGGTTGCACAGTAGCACACGGATTGCACAGTATTTTAGAATTATTGATTCTTACGATGGAAGGCACTACTCAATAATTGTTACAGTAGTTACTGTTCAATATTTTATTTTATTAATTCAATAATTACGATGTTGATATTTTATAATATTATTGTTTCAATAATTATTGTTGCATAGTATTTTCCTTTATCAGATCAATAATTCATATTATTTAAATAATATTATAAAATAGCATTATTGGTAATGTCTAGAAAGTTCTATCTAAGGAGAGGTTTGGTCATCTAATTGTGCGCTAGTAAGGAGAAATCCTTATTGGAAAGCCCCCTCTTTCCTGGGAACGGCCTGGTTGTCATAAATGTGATTCTATAATATTATTTGTGAATAATTAATTATTGATTCATATGATAAGGAAATATTTATTTTATATGGATATAAATGAGGGATATATTTTTGTGGTTAAAAATGAAGGAGTTAATGTTGAGGTGTTTTATCTTTATTTTTGTCGGAACGGAG
The DNA here is from genome assembly GCA_016801055.1 of Panax notoginseng. NCBI lineage: Eukaryota > Viridiplantae > Streptophyta > Magnoliopsida > Apiales > Araliaceae > Panax > Panax notoginseng. The sequence goes on from CM029016.1 coordinate 188,948,778, forward strand.
GTATTAAAAATCAAATTAGGATTTTCGAGATATTTTGCGAGGGTTATAATTTTAATCCGACCGTTGGATCGTTATGATTTTTGGATATGTTATACATATATAAGTTGAGTATATGTCCACAAATTTTGAACCGTTAAAAATGAACGTATGATTTGTTATGAATTTTACGAGATGACTGGTTCAGAAATTGTTGAAGTTTCGGAATTTATCATTTTTGTGGAAAATTCTAGAATTGGTGGGCCCCACTCTTGGTTGGTGAAGAAATATGCTGAGATTTTTATTCAAATGTGGTGGGTGGGAATAGTAGCAGGTAAAGCCATCAGGTTGCAGGTTAAGTCTGCTTCGGCGTGCTAACATTTTCCTATAAATAGAGGGCTAAGTTAGAATTGAAAATCACACTAGAATTCATAAGTTTTCTCTCTTTCTCTCTCTAGATTATTAAGTGTATTTTGTGAGTATTTAGATACTTTGAGAGTTGCTATTCAGCACAAGTTTTATTCAGCCTCATATCCGATATTCAGTCAGAAGTACGGTTATTTTGAGGTAAGGGATATTATTTTCTTCTTAAATGATATTATTTTCTTCAATATCATTATGATGAAATATTGATATGAGTTTTTATATCAAATTTGGAACTTTTTGTGTCGGGATTACTATTCACGTATACGGCACTATTCACGTATACGGCACTATTCACGAATACGGCACTATTCACCGAAAAATATAATTTTTTTTTTGTCCAAGATGTCTATTATGGTTACTATCTTTGATTGTATCCATATTTTGATCTTTATTTTTGAATTCTGATTCACAATTGATTATTTGAAGTATTATTGATCTTGGATAAACTGTTATACGAATCCCTACTATTTGTCCTTCTGTCTCACTGGATTCGTTTTCTTTAAGATATTTTTTATCATCCTCAGTTCTAAATGATGATATTACTGAATATCTTTGGCATGTAGTGCAAAGATGTATGATTACCTGATGAATATCTTTGGCCTGTAGTGCAAAGATGAACAGGTGTTGAGATGAACATGATTGACTGGTGATACAAATGAATATCTTTGGCCTGTAGTGCAAAGATGAATATTTGGTTAAAGATGATTATTAATTGATGTTACAGGGATAAAATATTGATGATAGACTTTTAAATCTTAGAAGATAGTAGAATTCATTCTCTACTTGACTCTTCTAATGATTTGTTGTTTTCGCTGCAGTTGTTGATCTAAAACTTGTTGTCGATTATATTCTATCAGATTTTTTCCTGTTGAATACTAATGATAATTTGTTGTATATTATCTTAGTCATAATATTCTTTACTGGGCTAGTTGAGCTCACCCTTTTCCTTTTTGTTCCATTTTTCTTCTCAGGAGGTGAGAACATAGCAGGATCTAGTCGGGGTATGGAGTGATGGTTCTAGAAAGATGTTTTAGCAGTTCTCACTATTTCTGTAAAATAGTGTTTGAATAATTATAATGAGGACTTATTTGAGTGTGGATATTTCCTAGAAGATAATATTTGTTTTTAAACTCACAGTATGTGTTGTCGTATTTTGCACGACAATTGTATTATTGAAGTTGTAGTTTGCTTTTTTTACCATGTATTTGGCGACTCAGAATGGGTGTTGTATACCTATTTTGGGGGCGTCACAATAATAAAATTAAATAACATAAGATAAGATAATTTAAGATAAAATGAAATGAAATAAAATAAAATAATTAAATTAAAATAAAATAACTTAAATTATATCTAATAAATAAATAAAATACATTAAATTAAATAATATAATATGAGTAATAATAAGATAAAATAAAATAAAATACAAAATAATAATAATATATTATAATAATTTAAATTTAATAAAATATAATGAAAAAAAACTTAAAAAATTTATTTTAATAAATAAATTAAATTTAATAAAAAAATATTTTAAAATATATAATATAATACAAATAAAATACAATCCAATAAAACATAAAATAAAATAAAAATAATAGAATAAAATAAATATAATTTAATTTAAATTAAATAAACTAAGTACCACTTACTTAGTTTATCATTAATTGGCAAAATAAATTAAGTAGCTAGGAGTGAATGTCGAACAGTAGTCTCTATAGATTGCAAATAACAATTCTCATAAACTAAGTACCACTTACTTAGTTTGTCATTGGCAAAATAAACTAAGTAGCATTTACTTAGTTTACCACAATTTTTAATTAATAAATGCAATAATACTCACCGTACATATATGTACTCTTTCTTGTATGCAAGTTTCGACATAGCAGTTGCAGGTAATAGTACTCCAACCGGTTCCTCGGCAGCAATTAAAAAAAAGGGGTGGTAGTTCCTGTTTGTGTCCTATACTCGAATTGTAAAGTTAATTGAATTACTGTAGACATTCCTCACTATTCCATCATAACAGATGACAACATCCAGAAGGAGTACCATTAAGTTGTTGAACAAAGTTCTAGGTTAAGCAACCCTCTAGATGAGCGAACGATCACTTCTTTTCTAGGAATGAATTGGACTCGTATGGGGAGATGATTCTTTCCTAGCTGAGAAGTGATCGTTCGTTCATTTAGAGGGTTGCTTAACATGAAACTTTGTTCAATAGCTTAATGGAACTCCTTCGGGATGTTGTCATCTATTATGATGGAACAGTGAGGAATGTCTGCAGTAATTCAATTAACTTTATTATTCGAGTATAGGACACAAACAGGAACTACGACCCTTTTTTGCTGGATTGTAGACTCAAGTAGTCTCTATAGATTCCAAATAACAATTCTCATATACTAAGTACCACTTAGTTAGTTTATCATCATTGGCAAAATAAACTAAGTAGCATTTGCTTAGTTTGCCACAATTTTCAATAAACTCAGAAACTCGTTTGACATTCACACAGTAGGAGGGAATATCGAACAGTCCCCAATTTAGGACTGTTATTGGATGTTACGTCTCTCACTTAGGCCGGTGCCAATACGAAACAGTACGTTTTTGTTATTTTGAGGATTTTTTAACTGTTATCTCTATATGTTCTCTGAGTGCATTGAGAGCAGATTAAGTTATCTTAATCTATTTTGTGTGCTTGGAGACCATGGGGAGGTGCTGCCGAAATTTTCTTAAAACTCATGAAACGTACTCATTGTGTTTGCACTAGTGACGAGACGCATCCAATAACGGGATAAAAGCCTTTTCCATGTCCTGTAGAGTGGAGATACGGGGTAAATCTAATTCATGCATAAATTTCCAAATTAACTGAATCCGTCTTCTGTGTAGTTAAAAATGTCAGCCGACCGGAGTTGGATGTTCCATAGGATACCTAGTGATGGGAGGGGATTAGTTGTAGCTTATCGTGTTGGGGTGTCAGATTTCTTGAACAAAGCACTAGAACATACGGATGATCCGAACGGGAAGATGCGATGCCCGTGTGTCAAGTGTAAAAACCTGATTTGGAAGAAAGTCGATGAGATTAAATTCGACTTATTTTCCCGTGGATTTGTGGATGGGTACTTCGTATGAACTCATCACGGGGAATCAGAAGTGATTGAAAATATTGTGGGAAAACCAATTCCACGGGATTCATACGTCGAAAACTATGATCCAGTTGAGATGTTGGTCGATGCTTATGGCCCTACTAATTTTGACTGGGCTGAAAATGAACCTTCTTTAAGCAATGCGAAGCAAGTGCCAAATGATAAAGCTGCTGCATTTTACAAGTTGCTATCTACTTTGGGGTCGCGTTGTATTCGGGAAATGATACGGACACCAAGCTTTCTGCAGTGACGAAGCTCTTACACTTCAAGAATGAGCACGACTATAGTGAGAGAGGTTTCAACGATTTGCTTGCTATAATTGGACAGTTCTTACCCAAGGATCATACTCTTCCTGCGAATTATTACGAAGTGAAAAAGATGGTCAAGGGGTTAAATATGGGGTATCAAAAAATCGATGCTTGTGAGCAGGATTGCATGTTATACTATGGGGAGACAGAGATAAGGGACAGTGTGATATATGCAGCTTACCGCGCTACAAGGTTACAAAACTGGGGGGGAGGAGAAACATGTTCCCAGGAAAATCTTACTGTACTTTTCACTTGCGCCGAGACTTCAGCGGCTATTCATGTCGTCTCATACGGCTCAACATATGAGTTGGCATCGAACAAGGGATGTCGTGCCTGGTCAGCTGACTCTCCCAGCGGATGGAGATGAATGGAAGAAATTTGATGCAAATTATCCTGAGTTTGCGGAAGAAGTTAGGAATGTAAGGCTTGGTATGTCTACTGATGGATTTTACCCTTTTAATCATTTTAGCGAGCCGTACTCAGTTTGGCCAGTCATTATAGTCGCTTATAATCTTCCACAGGCAATGTTCATGAGGGATCCATATTTATTTTTGACTTTACTCATTCCGGGGGATAAAAGTCCTACAAAAGACCTTAATGTGTACCTTCGACCGTTAGTGGATGAACTAAAGATATTATGGGAGACAGGGGTCCAGACATATGATAAATCGATATGTGAGAATTTTGTGATGAAGGCAGCCATGTTATGGACTATCATTGACTTTTCAGCTCTTGGGATGGTTAGTGGTTGGTCAACTCACTGGAAACTGTCATGTCCTGTGTGTATGGGGGATGTGCAAGGCAACCAGTTGCAGCATGGGCGAAAATATAGTTTCTTTGGAACTGCTCATAGATTCTTGCCTCTTGATCATAATTACAGAAAGATGTCTGCATAGTTCAACAGAAAGATAGAGAAGAAGGGGGTTGTTGGTCAGTTGTCGGGTAGTGAGGTGTTGGGTTGGTTAAACCAGCTTGAGTTTCCTTTGTTGAGGAAGGAACACAGTAAATTGAGAGCAGCCGGATACAGGAAGACTCATAATTGGGCACACTTGCCTATATGGTTTGAGTTGTCATATTGGGGCACACTTTCAGTTCGTCATTGTATAGATGTCATGCATACCGAAAAGAATGTGTTCGAGAACTTGTTTTACACCGTGTTAGATGCGAGTGGTAAGACCAAAGACAATGCCAATGCTCAAAAATATTTGGAGGCATTAAACATCAGGCCAAAATTATGGCTTCGCCCTAATGCTACAAAACCTAAAGCTACATTCTGTCTTACTAAGCAACAAGTTGAAGACGTATGTAAATGGGTTAGTGGGTTGAAGCTCTCAATGGATATGCGTCGAGCATAACACATTGTTGTAAGGTTGAGCAATTGAAAATTTCTAGATTCAAGAGTCACGATTGTCATGTATTCATGCAGAAGTTGATCCCAATTGCATTTCGTTAGATGTTACCTAGAAAAGTTCTGGATGCATTGACCGAACTTTCAAATTTCTTTTGAGATATTTACTCAACTGTAATCAAGTACAGTGATGTCGAGCAGATGGAGAAGAATAGTGTGCTTACCATTTGCAAGCTCAAAATGATATTCCCTCCAGGATTCTTTGACTCGATGGAACATCTGCCTATTCATCTACCGTATAAACTCAAACTTGGAGGATCGATGCAATATCGGTGGATGTATCCTTTTGAGAGGTAATATAAACTACTAATTGCTATATCCTGCTCATATTAATAATACTTTAATTTGTCGGTATATTTATCTTAGGTATATGCATCGATTAAAATAAAAGGTCAAGAACAAAGCTCATGTCGAGGGTTTTATTGTTGAACGCTATACAGAGGAAGAGCTTGTCAACTTTTGCTCATTGTATTTTGACGATGTTGTCTCAACGAAGCACAACTGTTTAGGAAGGAATGAGGTTGTTGGTCCAATGACTCATGTTGATGATGAGTTAGCTATATTCACATATCCGGCTAAACCATTTGGCCATGAGACGCTGACTTACTTAAGCGACAAAGAGTTGAAGATTTTATCTACATACGTGCTTCTAAATATGCCCAAAATAACATCATACATCACGTAAGTCTTAGCTTATTCGCGATATTTAGTAGCATTTACAAGTGTAGTCATCTATATATGTTAAAGACATTTTACTAATTTCGCAGTTCATTTGAAGAGGAAGCGTATGCTTCTAACCTAACTTTTACTGCAGAAAAATTGGAAACATTCACTACAGCTAATTTCCAACAGTGGTTTAAGAAAAAGGTTGAAGCGGAGAACACTTCTACGAGTTTTATAGATGTCATCCAAGGACCTTACAAAGTTGTTAGTTCTTTTCCTGGTTACATCGTGAATGGGTACAGATTTAGAGTAGATGACTTGAATGAACTCACATCAGTTAATTTTGGGGTTGTGATGTTAGGAAGTTGTTACCAAGATTCTGAGTCCAATTACTATGGTCGTTTATAGGATGTGGTTGTGCTTAATTATCACGGGGGCAAAAAGGTAGTTACATTTAAGTGTAGCTGGTTTGATATTGAAAAGGGGGTTAAAGTTGATTGTAATAGGATCACAACCGTGGATATTAAGTCGGTGTTACAGTCTCATGACGTGTTCGTGTTAGCAAGTTAAGTGACTCAATGTATTACGCTCCAAATGTCGTAAATACTCGTAGCCCCTGGTACATAGTAGTCACTACTAAAACACGTTCATTTAATGCTGATAACATGTTTGGTATGGATGAGGCGTTACAAGAAGATGTTAGCAAACCTTTGGCCGTAGTGTTCTATGCTGAAGATGTGGCGAGTACTAATGTCATTGACATACCTGACGATGAGGACATTTGATGAGTGTGTTTTATATACACAAATTAGGTACTTTTGAGTTTGATAATGTGTTAATCCTAAGCTAGTTTGTTTGGTTTTTATGTGTTTTCATTGTATTATTGTGTAATATAGTTTTATATTTCTTTTATGTATTTTTGTATTAGTTTGATGTGTTTTTACTTTGTTTTGTAGGAATTGGATGGAACGTCATTTGGGTCGATGGTTGGAATCGCCAAATTTGCATTTTCGGTTTCCCATTGACATAGCAGTCCCGTAAAGCCCAATTTGTGCCATGCTCCGGCCATTATCTGTCCAAAATCCAAGAATGAAAGTTGTAGATAAACGTCTCCTCTTTCCGGATAATCTTGAATCGCCTCAATCGGAGTTCGGATACGAGAGTTATGGCCATATTCCCAACGGGTGTCAAATCTGGAAACTACCAACTGCTATTTGCATAGCAGTCATTTCAAGGCCAATTTGAACATTGATCTAGCCATTATTTCGAAGAACTCCAAGAATGAAAGTTGTAGATCTGTTTCTCCTCTTTCGGATCATCTTGAATCGCATCAATCGGAGTTCATATGAAGAAGTTATGGCCATTTTCTCAATAGACGTCCGAGCAGAAAATGTCAGAACTTGTAACAGCGCCGGGGCGCTATTCTTAGTTCATTTTCCAGCGCTGGGGCGCTATAAGGCAGTGTCTCAGCGCCGTGAGCAGCGCTGGGGCGCTGGGGAAGAGGTTGGGTGTGGCCTGGACGCGTTTTGGGCGAATTTCAGCTATTAAATGCTCAATCTAAAGACCCAAAAACCTAATCCTTCATTTCTACTTGCAACCTAGAGGAGAAAAGGAGAGAAGTGGCGGCTTGGAGAGGGAGACCATGGCTCTTGGCCATGGTTCTTTAAGAGCAACAACTAAGGGACATGGTTCTTTAAGAGCAACAACTAAGGGAAGTCATCCTTTCTTTCTTTCTTTTTCTTCTAGTGGCTAGAACTCATTCGTGGGGATCTAGTGCAAACCCTTGTAACACCTATGGAGGCAAGGAATTGAATTAAACTTATAGCTTTTCTTTGATACTTGTTTTATCCATTGGATGATTACCAAATATTTGGAATAGTTTGATTTATTTGTTATGAATTAAACTTCTATTTGCTTTCCTTTTGATTGGTGTCATACGAATGGGTTGTTTATGTGATTATGTATATGCATAATTTATGTGTTTCCAATTCATAGTGGTTGCCATGATCAAAAAGAGAGTTAAGAGATTTGAACAAAATGATGCACGCCAAGTGTTTGACAAAATGCTTGTGTGTGGATATTGTGTTCTTAGTTCTTTATCTATCTATGTTTTGTTTTAATTAATTGTTCGAATAAGACTATAGCGATATGAAGTCGGTATTGGGTAAATTTTATTAAATAATTCCTCGTGGGAACGATACTTTTCTTATCACTTTATTACTTGTTGACCGTGTATACTTGCACGTATTCATTGATTGCGAAATCGATCAACAAGTTTTTGGCGCCGCTGCCGGGGAATTATTATTTAATATTGTCCAATATTGATTTCAATCAATGTAGTCTTAATTTGAACGTTTATTTATCTTTGTTTTACTTGATCTTTATTTGCACGTGTTTGCCGATTGCGATAAATAGGCTGACAAGACTGTATGTAAATACTGAACTTGTGCAAGACTTGGCGTAAGCTGGGGCCTTACAGTTCTATTTATTGTTATCGTTTGTGAGATTGGATTGACAAGACTGTATGTAAATACTGATCTTGTGCAAGACTTGGCGTAAGCTGGGGCCTTACATTCCGATTTTGCATGACAAATTTTTATTAAGCTTGTATTTCTATTTTAAATAAAGTCAGGCCGAAGACTATAAACCAAGCGCTTGTTTGGAGGCAACCCAAAGTGTAAAGTTCTGTGTTAGTTACTTTCAGGTACCGAGTATCGCGCAACAAGTTTGGCACTCTCGACTTGGAGGACTTGGAGGATGATGTCGATGACGATTAACATATTCTCAGGGAAGTCCTCTAGTTTTTTATTTTATCTATCTTTACATTAAGGACAATGTTCTTCTTAAGTTTGGGGGTACTCGTGATATTCTTGGTATTTGAGTTGGTATTATATTATTATGTCAATTATTTGGATGTCTTTATGTTTAGTAGTGCATATTAGTTAAATTTAAAAAAAAAAAATTGAAAATTTTCCATTTTATGTTATATCTTAGCAAATAGTAGACGTCGGTTGCGGAATGCGACAACTGATAAATGGTCACAGAAGTCCTTTGCGTTGAATTCTTTTATTGCGTTTAGTAAGGACATTATCAGTTTCAAGTTGGGGGTCTTCTACGTTTTGTTTTGATATATTTTGTTGTATTGTGTTTTTTTTTTTGGGTTTAACTGCATTTCTAGTATAGGCTGTGTCTCTTGAGCATTGATTTAATTTGAATTAAGCTATTATTTATTATCAGGCAAATGATTGTTAAGGTTATAACTCATGAAAAATGGATAAATGTTGCGCTTAGTTTGGGGTGATCGACTTGTTGTTGGTTATTGCTTTGCTTATGACTCCTACTTTTGAGCACTCATCCATTTGTAATGAACTAGTTGTATACTTAGAGAAGGCTTATATGACTGAATGCTTGTGGGAGATATCAAGAAGCTCTAGAACTCGTTTAAACATCACTCGAAGCAATATACTTAAGTTTGATTTATTGATCATGTGGTGGGTTGAGAGGGAGCGTAAAACGCACTCACTCATAAACACATGCTGAGGGGAGATAGAGCGTAAAACGCACTCACCTATATAAAAAAAAGTATATATATCAAAAATCTTGCGGTGGGTTGAGATGGAGCGTAAAACGCACTCGCCCATAAAAGCGAACTTAGGGTAAGATGGAGCATAAAATGCACTCACCTAAGAGTCCTTTGATCTAAAATTTTTGGAATGTGTGATTTGTCTACAATTGCGATGAGTGATGTGTTAAGCATGTAGTTTTTGAAGTTTATTTCTTTCATAAGGTAATATGGTGTATAAGCTAATCCGAGAAATAATTGGTTTAGTGCAAATGGATACACACACACACAGAGAAAGAATCTAAAGCAAGGTATGACTGACAAGCAAGTTGAAATCCTAGACGTTCTGACATTTTAAAAGTTTTCTAGAGTTATCATGTTTTGACATTTTTAAGGCCATTGTTCAAACTTATTGATTCATTGCTCAAGTGGTTGATTGTTAGAATTTATTTTTATAGTTTTTGTTCTTAGTGTTTTGCTTGAGGACAAGCAAAGATTCAAGTTTGGGGGCATTATCAAAAACTTGTTGATTGATTTCACAATCAATGAATACGTGCAAGTATACACGGTCAACAAGTAATAAAGTGAAAGTAGAGTATCGTTCCCACGAGGAATTATTTAATAAAAATCACCAAGTACTAATTCTTAACCAAATCAATTTTATTTAAACAACCAATAATTGTGATTTCTAGATTTAAGAAAACTAAATTAAACAAAACAAAAAGATTATTCTAAAAGAAAGCAAATAAACAACTAAGAATTGATGGAATTCAAATAAATAAGAATTAAGACTCCAATATCCCCAATTATGAATTATAAATCAATTATTCAACTATCCCAATTATTATATCTACTGAATTATTAACAGGAATTCTCAAATGCCAAAAGCCATCTCTCGAGTGATAAATTGCCTTCTATTTAACCCAAATTAATTTTGCTATATCTCTAGGCAAAACAATTGAATTAAACTCGCTACAAACCCAATTCCTCTTATGTTACATGCGGCAAATAGATATTCTCATTCTATTCACAAACCTAATTATTCACTGTGCAAATAACTAAGTCACATGTCATCATGCCAAGTTCTAACCCTAGAATTCCTTTCCCAATTCTTTCTAGATTAACACGGTAATTATTGATCAGATAATTAATCAATAAGCTCAAAGCAAGATGAACAATTCACTTCAACATAAATAATTAGAATAAATCAAATAACTAATTTAAAACCATAAAAAGTTCAATTGAAATCTTAATAAAAGAGTTAGTTCATAATTAATGAATTAAAACCAAGAATTCACAATTCAATAGACATTAAAAGATAAAAGTATGATAAGAGAAGATAATAGAATCTGTTGTCAGCAAATCTGATGCTCCCCTCTTGCTCCTGCTCTTGATCTTCAATGATCTCCAAGTTGCTTCAATCTCCAAAACTAATAAGAACTAGGGTTTAGATTCTAATCTAATGGAGTGTATCTCTAATCTAAGCTATGTAATCCCCCTTATTTTATGCCTCTCATCATGTATTTATAGGTTACAAGTCAAATTTTTAGGTTAGGAACAAACCCAATCCAATTTGGAGTCAAAAAGGTGTTAAAATTCGCCCAAAAACGCGTTCAAGCCTTCCCAGTCTCTTCCCCAGCGCCCCAGCGCTGGGTACGGCGCTGGGATTCTGCCCCCTAGCGCCCCGGCGCTGGGATTACATAGAGAAATAGCGCCCCGGCGCTGGAAGTTTTTCTGGAATTTTCTGCACCGACGTCCTTTGGGAAAATGGCCATAACTTCTTCGTCCGAACTTTAATTTTGATGATTCAAGATGTTCCGAAAGAGGAGAAGTAGATCTACAACTTTTATTCTTTGAGTATTTCGAAATAAGGTCCCGAGAAATACTAAAATTGGCTCTGAAGTGACTACTGTGTAAATGGCAAGCCAAAAACGCGCATCTAGCCACCCCAAACGTCGATCCAAGTAACTTTTGTCCCAAATCCTACAAAACAATGTAAAACATGCATGAATGGACACAAACACTTAAAACTATTCTAAAAGACTTGAGAACAATAATAAATTAAGCCCGAATGTATCCAATTCATGTGTATAAAACTCACTCATCAAATACCCCCATACTTAAACATTTGCTTGTCCTCAAGCAAAAACACAAAAGAACTAAAAATAATCAAACTAACTCAACTACATGAATGCATATGCATTATCTACTTTATAATATACCTACGAACCCAGTAATAAATCAGTATGATATATAGCAACAGGCCTCAAAGATACCATTGGTACTCAAACAATATATTCGATCAAATCAAAGTCCATAACTCTAACCTGTTAGTCAATCCAAACCTGTCATCACCCATGTTGTGTGTTTGTGCTTGTTAACCATTCTAACCAACCACAATTCAAGATAATCACATAACAAACTTCTTAGAAGGAAAATTTCAGTTCCAATTCAATTACTTTTGTGAACATGACAACTCCAGTTAAAACTAAGCAATTACCAAGTCTAAGGGTAAATACAAGATTTATTTATACTTTTATTCAATCACGAGGGCATTTTTGCTCTTTCTCGTGTTTTTTTTTTCATTTTTTTTCTCATGGTTGTGTAATGTCTTATTCCCATAGGCTTTTCAGTGCTACCTTAACGAGCTTTCGACCAACGACTCCCAAGTCATTAAGACCTTAGGGCGCTAGGTGTAAAGAAAATCCCCTCGGGCTTACTTACTCAAGTAACAAAGGCCACAAAACTAGACAAGCATGCCACGGTGTTTATTCTTTTTTTTTTCTTTTCATCATTTTTTCTCTTTTTTTTTCTCTTTTTTTTTCATTTTCATTTTGTATATATATACCCCATAGATTCCCCCAAACTCAAGCTTTTACGTCATTCTAACCTTTACCGCCAGTTCACTAATTTCCTTAAATTTTAACCAAGATTTTCCCTCAGAAACAAATTATGAAACCCTTGAACCAAGTGGATTAAAACAGTTAAACTTTAAGTGCTAACAGGTTACATAAGTTTCAGGCAGGCTCAGATTATCATCATGATTAAAATTAGAACTCATCATCAATTATCAACATTGTTCAATTTAACAATTAATACCAATCTTATCATAGGCCGAGCTAAGACCACACCAACCGATCACACAGATTCATGCAAAAAAAATGCAATTATACTACATGAACACATACTAATGCAACACATATATGAATATGCAAATAACTACCATGTACTATATGCAACCTAAAAAAAACACAATGCTAACACAAAAAAAATGAACTACTATGCAGATAATTAACTATATGTAATACGACACTAAAATGCCCCCAAACTTAAACTAGACATTGTCCTCAATGACTAAATTAGAAAAAATTAAAGCAAATGACTTCCCTGAAAATATAGCAATCTTCCTTCTTGTCCATTAAGTTTGGAGAATAGGCTAGGGGCATGGAACAAATTGGGCACCACACTTGAATTTGACTTGAATAACCTGTAAAACAATGATAGAAGCAATTTTATTAAATCCTAAATAAATACAAATTCAAAACTACTAATATAAAACTTAATAAAAACTAAAAATAAAAATTAAACTTGGGTTGCCTCCCAATAAGCGCTTGTTTTATAGTCTCAGCCTGACTTCTTCAATTCTCTATCCAATTCCTCTTCGAAAGTTGAGGAACCCTCCATCCATCGAAAATAATATAGCTTTTGGTAGGTTCCCATTTACGATAGCCATTGTATTAAAGTCACCTAGCATGGTCTTTTTAGATAGGATCCCCATTAAGTACGTCCAACATCTAGGTGTTTTTTCCATTGTGTCTGCGAATAGATTCTGGCATTGAGGCTTGTCAGACACAACAATCTCTTCTTCTATCTTCTCCAACTCATTGAACCATGGCTTCGAAGTTGTACTCGCTTTTACGTCACAAGGAGTATTGCCGACGACATGACTACCTAGCGGACATGGTTTTGCAAAACTAACCGGATTCTTGAACTTTGGTGGAGAAGGTACATGGGACACTATCAAAATTGGCTCATCTTCGTTGATACTCAAAGTTAGATCTTTGCCGATCTCTTTTTGTTGGTCTCCAAGTCTTTCCTCTCTTTCAACATCTATATCATTTGGCACATCCGATTGTAGATTTGGTTCAGGCTCATCATCAGTCTCGTCATCCATGTCATAGAGCCAAGTGTATTGAAGACGGTTGTTCAACGCATGTGCTATCTGCCCCAATTGATTTTCCAGATTCTTTAACGATGCCCCTTGGCTTTGCAAATGCAGCTCTATTTGATTAAATCTTTTGTCTTGGTCCTCGTTCCTTTTGTCAGAAGCTCTAATGAATTTGTCCAAGGCTTCCTCCCAATTTGAATGTTCTTCCTGTTGTAGTGGAGGTGGACACGAGAAATCCGGTGGGTATGTTTGACTTGGAGCATAAAATTGATCTTGATTGTTACTCCATGAAAAATCTGGGTGATACCCCCAATCCTGATGATAGTTGTTGGTATAGACATAACTGTTGGGGTAATCACCACTATACTGTACCGGCTCGAAACTGATGGCGCATTGATGACTCAAATGATTTCCAGCACAATAATCACAAGTAACCGCCACACTTTGACGACGTTGAGCTTCAAAAGATTCAAGCATCCTCGAAAGTGTCTCCATCTGTGCTGATAATGCAGAAAGTTTCTTGAGTCTGTCAATTTCTGCTCCCCGTGATTGAGTCATGTTCGTGTATGGCCATTGATACGCAAAGTCATCCATGGTACCTAAAAAGAGAGAAATATAGGAAGAGAATGAGAAATAAAAATAAAAATAAAAATGTTTAAATTAAGACTAATTTGATTGAAATTAATATTGGTAAATAATTATTAAATTAAGTCCCCGGCGACGGCGCCAAAAACTTGTCGATTGATTTCACAATCAATGAATACGTGCAAGTATACACGGTCAACAAGTAATAAAGTGAAAGTAGAGTATCGTTCCCACGAGAAATTATTTAATATAAATCACCAAGTACTAATTCTTAACCAAATCAATTTTATTTAAATAACCAATAATTGTGATTTCTAGATTTAAGAAAACTAAATTAAACAAAACAAAAAGATTATTCTAAAAGAAAGCAAATAAACAACTAAGAATTGATGGAATTCAAATAAATAAGAATTAAGACTCCAATATCCCCAATTATGAATTATAAATCAATTATTCAACTATCCCAATTATTATATCTACTGAATTGTTAACAGGAATTCTCAAATGCCAAAAGCCCTCTCTCGAGTGATCAATTGCCTTCTATTTAACCCAGATTAATTTTGCTATATCTCTAGGCAAAACAATTGAATTAAACTCGCTACAAACCCAATTCCTCTTATGTTACATGCAGCAAATAGATATTCTCATTCTATTCACAAACCTAATTATTCACTGTGCAAATAACTAAGTCACATGTCATCATGCCAAGTTCTAACCCTAGAATTCCTTTCCCAATTCCTTCTAGATTAACACGGTAATTATTGATCAGATAATTAATCAATAAGCTCAAAGCAAGATGAACAATTCACTTCAACATAAATAATTAGAATAAATCAAATAACTAATTTAAAACCATAAAAAGTTCAATTGAAATCTTAATAAAAGAGTTAGTTCATAATTAATGAATTAAAACCAAGAATCCACAATTGAATAGACATTAAAAGATAAAAGTATGATAAGAGAAGATAATAGAATCTGTTGTCAGCAAATCTGATGCTCCCCTCTTGCTCCTGCTCTTGATCATCAATGATCTCCAAGTTGCTTCAATCTCCAAAACTAATAAGAACTAGGGTTTATATTCTAATCTAATGGAGTGTATCTCTAATCTAAGCTATGTAATCCCCCTTATTTTATGCCTCTCATCATATATTTATAGGTTACAAGTCAAATTTTTAGGTTAGGAACAAACCCAATCCAATTTGGAGTCAAAAAGGTGTCAAAATTCTCCCAAAAACGCGTCCAAGCCTTCCCAGTCTCTTCCCCAGCGCCCCAGCGCTGGGTACAACGCTGGGATTCTGCCCCCTAGCGCCCCGGCGCTGGAAGTTTTTCTGGAATTTTCTGCACCGACGTCCTTTGGGAAAATAGCCATAACTTCTTCGTCCGAACTCCGATTTTGATGATTCAAGATGTTCCGGAAAGAGGAGAAGTAGATCTACAACTTTTATTCTTTGAGTATTTCGAAATAAGGTCCTGAGAAATACTAAAATGGGCTCTGAAGTGACTGCTGTGTAAATGGCATGCCGAAAACGCGCATCTAGCCACCCCAAACGTCGATCCAAGTAACTTTTGTCCCAAATCCTACAAAACAATGTAAAACATGCATGAATGGATACAAACACTTAAAAACTATTCTAAAAGACTTGAGAACAATAATAAATTAAGCCCGAATGTATCCAATTCATGTGTATAAAACTCACTCATCAGATGTCGAGGCAAACATACACATGAATGATTATGTAGTCATTGAGGATGATAACGGTGACGAAACTGATGTTGAAACTGAGGATGAGGAAGATACCGAATCCGAGAATGGTATACACGTTGATTCTGATGGGTTTGATGACGTGTGTAATTGAAAATGAGCATTCATATTAATACATACCACATATTGTTAAACCTTAATATTCATAATCTACCAATATTTTGTTATTGTAGTAGGATATTCATGGCTAGACATAGCGGTAGAGGTCACCGAGGTGGTGGGTGATCCGGTACTGGAGACGATAGCTACGATGGAGGCTCTTCTTCAGGCACGAGTAAGTACTTATCAAGTCTAGGATTTAAATATATCTCAAGCTGCATTAGTTACAATGTTTATTGATTCAGTTAAATACAATTATTATAGATGCACCTCGTCGACGACACCGAGGGATGAACCTCGGTATCTTTGGTCGTCCACCGGCAGTGCCACTTACAGTACCGGTGGATGTCGCTTCCCAGCAGTAAGTGTTAATATATTGGTAATATTAATTTTAGATATTGCAAAACACAATTCACATATTGTTATACTTGTTCTATAGTATACTAGACCCGGTGGCTAAGCACACCCTACACGCGATCTGTTTAATGCATCTCCCGAGAAGGTGCATGCAGTTCAATCAGTATGCGCAGTACGATGCCACTTTTATGCAGACCGTCTTGCGGGAGTTCCACGTAAGTTAAGCATATTATATTAATTACTACATAGTTGCATTAGGATGCCTTCTTCAATTGTTCCTAATTTTAAATTAACTTTTATTATAGGTTTATTATCGATTTGACCCGAGCATCTCTCAGTCAGCTGGCGACGATGTGATTGAGCATCATGTCGATGTGAATTACTCTGGCTAACTGTATGAGATACAACAGAGGGTAGCCAGGACAGTTGAGGACCAGCCTGGGACCACCATCAGAGATCATTAGCCCCGCATAGTCTCCGATTTAGTCAGGGAGGCTATGTGTGTGCACTGGGAGGCTGATGACTTCAAGAAAAAATCTGAGCAGGTGAAGAAGAACCGTGGTCAGCTCCGGATAGTACACACCACTGGTTCTCAGTCATTTGAGGAGGCGAAGACGGTAAATGCGTTGTATTTAGTTATTTAGGTATCAAGTTCTCACACAAATACTTAACACCTATTTTATGAATGTTTTATTAGGCATTAGGGAGGACCTTGGGCCGAGATCCTACCATTCCAGAGTTTTAGGATCGAGCCCACACGCCTAAGGACGAGCATGATTTGTCTCAACCAACTTTAGCTATACAGGTAAAACTCACTTTACTACTTAACTTTTAAAAATATTCCATCGTAAATAAAATGATATAATTAACATACGTATACGAAATACATTATGGGACCGATTTCAGAGGCTTCGGGACGAGCGTATAGCTGAGCTGGAGGCTATTAGGAGGGGTTCTGAGCCGTTAGATTCTGCCACCCCTCTTCCCGATATAGTATTAGATCGGGATGAGGAGCTGAGACTATGGGTCGCGTCTCAGGATCCCCCTACTAGCAGTACCGGCAGATATCGAGTGTTGGGTCAGCTGAGGATACCCGCATATACACTTCTTGGAGGTAATATTTTATTATGTTTCACAAAATTATCCGAATTTATCACATTATATAAATTATCCGGTAGATATCGAGTGTTGAATTTGTATCTCTTTATAGGCTCCTGCCAGCGCCAGCAACCGAGAGCACATGTCGGACCATCTCATTCGGGTGCTGACTTGGAAGACGATATCTTTCGGCGGCTGATAGGAGCCGTGTCGGATAGGTTCCGTACCGACTCGGTCTTTTGGCGTCAGCAGTTGCCTTCCAATTCTCGTCTTCACCAGATTGCTCAGGATATTATAGCAGGGGCCTCTGTAGAGAGTACGGGATTACCACGAGAGTAGTTCGACGCTTGGAGAGCCGAGATGCTCCGGATGGTGATTACCCTCTTGGAGGAGGCTTTTCGTTCACCCCCACCTACTCAGGTATTCTTATTGTTTATATTTTTTTAATTAAGGCTAGCTAGCTTGTTAATTCTCACACACACACACACACACACACACACACACACACACACACACACACATATATATATATATATATACGGACTAATGATTTATATTTTTGATTCTATCAATAGGGTGGCGATGGCGAGCAGACTGGCGATGACGAGCGGGCGCATGACTCTAATTTCCATACACCAGAGCAGCGTCATTCACGTCCGCCCGATGATGATACTTTTACTAGTTTATAGTTCATTTGTATTCATGTTATTGTAGAACATTTGTATATATTGTAGTATCTAATTTTGTCTGTACAAGTATTGTCAATTATATTGTTTATCATTTATGGAACATTAGTTTATATTTGTAATTGGTTAACTCAGTAGTGTTGATGATAATAAGTTGAAGATTATGTTTTGGTAGATATTTGAATGTGAATATGTGTGAATGATAATGAGTTGGATATTACGTTTTAGCGTTACGTTAAATATTTGAATGTGAGATATAGGTTTATATTACTGTGTATTGGGTTGTGACAGGTTACAGGTACATAAATGGGTTTAAACACCTGGAAACTGAACTTTTTAAATCTGTATTTAAAAAAAATACAGTTATTTCCGACGGAATAAGGTAATTCCGACGGATATTCCGTCGGATTTCATGTGCACTCATTTTTACTAAATATTGTTATATTTTAATTTTCAGTCGGAAATAAGTTAATTCCGAGGGAATATATCCGTCGAAACTACATTATCTCCAGCGCAAATTTCGTCGGAATTAATAAGCAGCCATTTTATATAAATACCCGTTTATTTTAATATCCAGTTGAAAATACCTTATTTCCAAGGGAATAAATCCGCCGAAAATAAGAAATATTATACTCGACGAAAAGTTTCGTCCTATTTATTCAGTCGTAAATAGATTATTTTTGACACATTTCCATCGGTGATAAGTTGGTAGAAGATAAGACAGTCCCGACGGAGTTTTTGACGGATCTTATCTTCGACGCGTATATATACGACCGAAGGTCCGACGAAACTTTCTGTCGGAAATAGTCTAGTTCTGACTGAATAGGCTTATTTCTGAGGGAATATTCCGTTAGACGTAAGCTTTTTTCTTGTAGTGAGAGGCCTATCAAAAGACATAATGAGAATGAGGCACAGCCACCCAGTATCTAATAGAGGCCTATCAAAAGATATAGCGAGAAATACATCAGAAGAAGTCAACGATTTTGATGTCTACATTATCTATCATATCCATCTGATGTAACTCCTCCTAAGTCACTAGATCTCCGCCAAAAGGGATATCAGGCCGATACAATCTAGGATCTGCATCAGCAAAACCATACGGGCCACTTGAAGGGCCAGCCCCTGAGCTGGAAGGATCAAAAGTATCCACCTCGGAAGGATCTCTACCCAAATATCGGATGAAAAAATGTGCCTGGTCCAGCTGTCGGGTCAAGCTATCAATCTGCATCAAATGAGTAGGACCTTGGACGTAGGCCATCCAATCTGTCATCATCACGGATCCAAGAACCATATCCCTCATGAACTGAGTGGTGCGGGTCTGGGCTCCGATGGTATGAGGGGACCACCAACGGTAGAATACTTCCTGAGTGAATGGACCCTCTGACAAAGTAAAGTCTTTAACTCTCATCAACAGGATATCACTGACATGCGACTGTGCCACATGTCAATAATGCCTAGCAGGAGGACAGATCGGTATACGGATCTCTCCTGTGGTGCAAATGATAGCACGCTCTCCCAAGTAGAGCTCCCATCCTCCATCTGTGAAGAGAGGAATCCGACGGGTGGATATCACATGCTCGACGCCAGTCAGGAAACCATCCTCAAAGCCAACTGTCAAATGGTCCCCATAATAGGAAACCCATGTAATGACATCGGCTATCAAAACCCTCAGCTACAGGAACCTCCGCCAACGTGGAGTGATGCCATCGACGTCCCCATGGGTAGGTGTATAAACCTAACACGCTAATGGGACGCAGACATGGGAGCCTCTCATAGGCCCAAAACTACCAATGCAAAGGCAAACATCTGAGGTCAGTCAACACTCTTAACCTGTACATGGGAAATCAAAAGAAAAATACTCACCAGCAGAAATGGGTAAAATCCTAGCTAAGCCTCTGTCAAGCCCTGCGAACGCATGCGCATTCCCCTGAGGAAATAGGCAAATGTATAGGAGCCCCAATCATACTCTCCATTACGGTCCACCTCTCATGTGGCACTGACGAAAACGAACAACGTCGTGGAAGAGTAATCCGCTATTAAACAACCCTGAAGGATAACCAGGAAAAATCGCCGAAGAATGTGATCCCTGACTCTTACATCATCGGGTATGGGCTCACTCAATGCCCCACGCATAGCATCTACACTCAAAGGACCAGTGCGGGCTGTCCTACCTTTAAGCACCTCAGCTAGGTCTCCTAGTAAAGATCTTATGGCAATCAGGGTAATGTTCGCCGCATAAGACACTGGCGCCACTCCAAACTCCATACCAGTGATAAACCGCCAATCCATCGACGTCATCACCACCTCGCAGTCCAGCAAATGGAGAGACTAATTCTGGTGAAACCAGCACTCAGACAATGCCCTGAGATAACACCAGGGAAAACGGCAGGGGAGGATGGAAAAGAATGCCTCAAAGCCCCAACCATGCACAATCACTAGATACTCTGGATGAAGAGTCTGCTATATAGAGTGTATGCTGAACCAGTTCTCTTGAGGTTGCATAAATCCAGGAACCTACATCATAAAAGCAAATCAACATCAGAATCCTTGCTCCTCATCAATAGGAAAAAGGAAGATCAAACCCAGCTTTTACCTCATTCGCATACAAGTAGACCGAGGGGTGGCGACGCAAATCACCCAGAAGCTCTGGAATCATCACATTAATGCCTGGAAGATCCCTACAGGGAGTATGAGTAGCAAGAGCGAGAGCCACAACTGGTACATCCTCCTCCTCGTCCTCAACATCTGGTACCTCAACCCGGATAAGAAGAATCACTGCCTCTACCAAACGACTAGGTCGTTGAACTACGCGAGGCTGAGGCACATCAAAAGCCCTCCTCCTCACTCCTGAAGTGGTCCTGCAGGAAGTACTTGGCTGATCTGGATCCATATATCTAGACACAAGTCTCCAAATCACCCCAAAAAGGGTGTGGTAAATTCTAGCCTAGAGCTTTTCAAATGCATTTTATGTCTATATGCATGCATGTATTACTTTAACATACGCCTACAGTAGAGTTAAAAATGTATGATTCATTCAATGCCTAGGCTTATGGAAAAATTTCGCCAGTCTCCATTGTAAAAAGGACTATCCACATGCACGTAGGCATGACTAGGTGGCCATTTAGTAGCACATCAACCCACAGTCATAAACATCCTATATGCATAAAAATATCAAAGTCGTAATCTGTAAGGGTAGCCTAATTACCAGAATTACTTTGCTTTACAACCTTTGTTCATTTGTCCTCAAATAGGATAAGAAATAGCAAAAAAAGGTGTCAATTTAACTGTTTTAAAAGTTAAATTTTTTCATATTATTATGTTCTACATGGTTAAATACTAACATTTACTATGTTGAATATTTTTTATCAAGTCATATGTGCATGCATATTCACTACTATGTGTTTAGAAGCATTTCATGTGATAACTCATTTTCCAACGGATAAAAACTGGAAAAGAAGACATGCATACGTTACTAGGATAGTGTGGAACACTAGTACGATGATGGATTTTGCAGAAAGTAGCCCAGACTCAGTAGATCTAAAGAAGAACTCTCGGATTCTCTGTGTAGCGCTACTTGAAAATGACTTGTGAAAGGGAAGTGGCCAATAAATACACCCACGGATGGTCGTAGGTGTATCTATAACTACCGTAGGTGTACCTATGGCTGTCCTAAGTGGGTCCCACCCCTCTGGCTCGGTCCAGTTTGAGTTTCAAAGGAGGTCTCACAAGTTAAAAAAGTCAAATCAGGAAAAAAGATGCTACGCGATTGAGCAGAAAAGCCTGAAATCCTGATTTTCAAAGACCAAACTGCGGGTCTACATATCACTCATTGGTATTCACCCAAACATAGGGTTCACAAACACCGATGATCATAGTTGTTGCACACTACACTCGGCAATACCTCACAAAGGTCTGATGCCATCAAATTGGGGTTGTGATTCCAATTGCAACCTCTCCCTAGCGTAAAATTTATACAACATCATCCGTTGAAGCAAATTTCAACGAAGGTCAAGCAACCTTGGCGTTCCTCAGCCGTTGGCAAGTAAATCTAGCAAAGCATCGGAGGCGGTCTGATGATCTCATCCGTTGAAGCATATTTCAACGAAGGTCAAGCAACCTTGAAGTTCTTCAGCCATTGGCAAGTAAATCCAACGAAGCATCGGAGGTGGTCCGATGATCTCATCTATTGAAGCATATTTCAACAAAGGTCAAGCAACCTTGACGTTCTTCAGCCGTTGGTAAGTAAATCCAATGAAGCATCGGAGGTGATCCGATGATCTCATCCGTTGAAGCACATTTCAGCGAAGGTCGACATCCTCAGTCGTTGGAAATTAAACCCAACGAAGCATTGGAGATGGTCCGATGATTGTAGTTTAATACCCCAGCTTTTATGAATAAAGATGAATTTTTTTTCTTGAAATATATTTTTGAATATTATGGTGTGGATTTGATATAATGTTATAGTTGTGGGTAATATTTATAAATTTTGCAAAGAATGCAAGTTGTTATAAAATATTCGATTGGTCGGGGAATATTCGTTTTAACAGGAAATATTCGTACGACGACACAATCATTGGTGGACCCCACAACCGAATTATTGTCGGAGTTAGAAAATAACAGAAATATCTTTTTATAAAAATAACAGCAAAAGTTTAACCGTTAACTGTTGATATACCCGGTGATAAAAGTACAGTAATAAGTGTGGTTTCATAGTAGCACACGATATTGATTATTAATGCTTACGTGAAAAGTCACTCAGTTATATTCAATTATTGCTACAGTAATTGCTGCATAGTATCTCACACTATTTGATTCAATTATTGTTAATACTTTATATTATTAAATCAATAATTGAGATGACAAAGTTATTCATATTATTATTTTCAATATTGACAATGTCTAGAAAGTACTGTCGAGGAGAGGTTTGGTCACCAAATTGCACGCCAATAGGGAGAAATCCTTATCGGAAAGTCTCCTCTTTCCTAGGAACGATCTGGTTGTTAAATATTGTGAATTATAATAATGATGATAAATATTATTAAAAATATTGAGAGGATTATTATGAAGTATTTGTTGTAAATTTTGGCGTATTATTTTGGACCCCCACTTACCCATTTTTCAGAATTATTGGTAGAAAGTTATTCTATATATATATAAGTATTATATATATATATATATGGTGGGGCCCACATTTGATAATGACATGTGGGTGCGAGGTTTTGCAGGTTCACGGGTGGGAAATTGGGGGGGGGGGGAAATATCTTGGAAGAAAGGGATAATATATATATATATATATATATATATATATATATATATATATATATATATATATACACACAGAGAGAGAGAGAGAGTCCAGATCTTAAGCTTACCCCTTATCCAACTCACCCGAGCTCACACCCATTTAGCGACGGACCCGGCGACAGTTCGGTCATACAACCGTCGTCTATACTTTTAGTGACAGACAACATATAGCGTCGCTAAAAGTATAGACGAAGGTTGTATGACCGAACTGTCGTCGGGTCCGTCGCTAAAGGGGGTGAACTCGGGTGAGTTGAATAAGGGTTGAGCTTAAGATCTGGACCATATATATATATATATATATATATATATGTGTGTGTGTGTGTGTGTGTGTGTGTGTGTGCTTGGTGGGTGCATGGCATGTGAATTAAGGTGTAGGTGTGGGTGTGGGTGTAATGCCATGTCGTATAAGGCATGGTATATATATATATATATATATATATATATATATATATATATATATTGTGATGCCCCCAAAATAGGTATACATCACCCACCTTGAATCGCCAAATACTTGGTACAGAATATAAATACAAACTTAATTATACAACCGTCATGTAATATACGACAATACATAAACTGAGAGTTTTAATAGGAATATTGTCATCTAGACAATATCCACACTCAAAGGAGTCCTCATTACATTTATTGTCACCCTATTTAACAGGATAGTGAGGATTACTAATGCTATCATCTGGACCGTCACTCCTTTCCCTGACTCGTCCCAGCTATATTCTCATTTCTTGAAGAGAACAGTGAAAGAAAGGGTGAGTTCAACTAGCCCAGTAAGAAATATTATGACTAAGATAAT
The DNA here is from genome assembly GCA_016801055.1 of Panax notoginseng. Taxonomy (NCBI): domain Eukaryota; kingdom Viridiplantae; phylum Streptophyta; class Magnoliopsida; order Apiales; family Araliaceae; genus Panax; species Panax notoginseng. Next base: position 188,973,122 of record CM029016.1, read on the forward strand.
GCAGAATAAATTATCAATAGTCTTCAACAATGTTAAACTGATAAAATACAATAGACATCAAGTTTAACTGCAGCGGAATATGCAATCCATTAGAAGAGTCAAGTAGAGCATGATATCTACTATCTTCTATGATTTAAAATATTTTCATCAATTTTTATCGCTGAGACTCAGCTTAATAAATAAACCACATCATCTAATTATCCATGTATTACGGGCCAAGGATACTCATTAAATCATCAATGGTCATGACTATACCGAATAATCCCTGGTCATAATCATACCAAAAACTGTCCATCAATGCATTACAGGCCACTGAGGACTTTTACCACACATTTATAACATTACAGGTCATGATTATACCGAATGATCCCTGGTCATAATCATACTAAGTCCATCTATGCACGTAAGCCAAAGATGACTTTCATTGCAATATAAGCATGAGGATGATGACAATGACATAATAATTTAATAATACAAGTTCAAGAATAAATTTTAAAGATTAATATGTTAATTTATCCTGAACTCAATAACGTCCAAATTGTCAACATGATACTGCTTTGTGGAGTAAAATTCAAGAATGCTCAGAAGAATATTTCCACAAAAAGATAATGGATGAAATGCAAATATCCAGGATATTCCACTAATTTCAAGGAATATAGAAGCCAAAATTTTAACCAACTGAGTATAATAGAATGTATGAAACTGTAAATGAATTTTCACCCGCCATGCGGTAATCCACGTGTACAGATCATTTCCACAATTTAATAAGGAATGAATACAAAGGATCATTCACCATGCACGTGGTAATTCACATAGACGGGTTATTCCAACAGAATAATAAAGAATGGAATAACAGAAGGATTCACCATATGTGCGATAGACTGCATAGACAGGTTATTCCCAACAGAATAATAAATAATGGAACCAGGTTATGCGTAACGCACAGACAGGATATTCTGACAGAATAATAAATAATGGAACTAGGTCCGGCGTAAATGCATAGACAGGATATTCCGACAGAATAATAAATAATGGAACCAGGTCCGATGTAAACACACGGATAGGATATTCTGACAAAATAATAAAGAATGGAATAATAGAAGAATTTCATCATGTATGTTGTACTTCGCATAAACAGGTTATTCCAACATAATAATGAGGAATGGAATAACAGGAGTTCTCTTCATGAATACGAAAGAAATAATACCCCTTACCTTAGAAAAAACTTGATATTGGAAAAGTGAAGTAGCAGAATACTTTTCTTCTTTCTCTCTATAGTTTCTCTCTCTAGAGTTTCAATGAATTCGTAAGAAATAATGAAGGAATGAGCTTCTATTTATAGGAGAATGGACTGAATAGTAACTAATTCATGAACAGTCCAGATTGATTTACTTTTAAACGGACGGTCCATATTGATTTACTATTAAAACTGAAAGCAACGGTCCATACTAATTTACTATTAAAACTTTAAACCAGCGATCCATATTGATTTACTATTATAACTTTTCACCAGCGGTCCATATTGATTTACTATTATATCTTCAACCAACGATCCATATTAATTTACTATTATAACTTCAACCAGTGGTCTGAAAAATTATCGCATCTCCTCATGGAATAATATTGTACCCGAAAATAATTTGGACCGAAAAGAAATATATTTTTTGGGTGAATAGTACCCCGTGAATAGTACTTCGAGAATAGTAACTCATGAATAGTAACTCGTGAATAGTAACTCATGAATAGTAATCCGACACAAAAAGTGCTCTGAATACCCGATTGAACAATATAACCTCCAGACATCAATTATTATCAAAATAAATGTCAATTTCCACTAACACTAATAATCCCAACACAATGCAATTATCAATTTCATCTTTAATCAACACGAACTTATTCATCGTTAATATTATAACTCACAATATTTAACAACCAGGTCGTTCCCATGAAAGAGGGGGCTTTCCAATAAGGATTTCTCCCTATTGGTGCGCAATTAGGTTACAAAACCTCTCATTGACAGAACTTCTAGACATTGTAAATATTACAATTTAATAATATGAATAATTTTGTCGTCTCAATTATTGATTTAATAATATAACATATTATACAGATGATACTATGACAATAATCGAATCAATAATATGAGAGATTTGATGCAGCAATTACTATAGCAATAATTGAGTATAACTGAGTAACTTCTTACGTAAGCATCAATAATTAATATCGTGTGCTACTGTGCAACCACACGTATTACTGTACTTTTACTACTGGGTAGTTCAACAGTTTTAACAGTAACACTTTCGCCGTTATTTTATAAAAAGATAATTCTGTCATTTTCTTACTACGACAATACTTCCGTTGTGGGGTCCACCAATGATTGTGTCGTTGTACGAATATTCCCTGTTAAAATAAATATTCCCTGACCAATCGAATATTATATAACCACTTCCTTACTTTGCAAAATTTGTAAATATTACCCACAACTATAACATTATATTATATCCACACCATAATCTTTAAAAATATATTTCGAGAGAAATTAATATTTATTCATAAAAGTTGGGATCTTACATATATATTGTCCGGATCTTAAGCTATCCAACACACCCGAGTTCACCCCCCTTTAGCGACGGACCCGGCGACGGTTCGGTTATACAACCATCGTCTATACTTTTAGCGACGCTATATATTGTCCGTCGCTAAAAGTATACACGATAGTTGTATGACAGAACCGTCGCCAGGTCCGTCGCTAAAGGGGGGTGAGCTCGGGTGGGTGAGTTGGATAAGGGGTGAGCTATAGATCCGGACTATATATATATATATATATATATATATATATATATATATATATATATATATATATATATATATATATATATATATAGAGTTTTTATTTTAGTAGAATATTTTATTACACAGTAATGAATAGTAAAATCAATTTTTCAAAAAATTTGCCAGCTGAATTCGCTCGTGATTCTTTAAATTCAAATAGTATCCTTCCATTCTCCTATAAATAGGATGCTTAGTTAGAATTGAAAATCAAACCAGAATAAGAGAATTATTCTTCCATAATATTGAGTGCATTTCTTTAGAGTTTTAAGAAGCTTTGAGCGTAAAAAATAGTGAAAGTTTTCTTCAAGAATATCCCCGCTATACCAGTTGGAATACTCTTCTTTATGGTAAAAGATATTATTTTTGTTCAATATTCGTAAGAAATAATATTTTCTTCCATACTCTGTAGTATTTAAGTAATATTATTTCGTTTCAGATTCTAAATTCTATACTCATTTTGTTAAAGTTTTGGCTTCTATACTCCATGAAATTAGTAGAATATCCTTGAAATTTGCGCTTCATCCAGTATCTTTTCATGAAAATATTATTTTGAGAATTCTTGATAAATTTTAAGCTTTTCATGCTAGAGTACTATTCACGGGGTACTATTCCCAAATTACTATTTATGGAGTACTATTCACTCAAGTACTATTCACCTGGAGTACTATTCATGATAAAAATTGATTTCTTTTCGGTCTACATTATTTTTGATAAAATATTATTCTTGAATTTTACTCCATAAAGCAGTATCATGTTGACAATTTGGACATTACTGAATTCTGAATAAATTAAATTATAAATCTTTAAAAATTTATCATTTGCTTTCTTTAACTGAATTCTTATATTATTGTCATCATCTTCATGCTTATATTGTGATGAAAGTCATCTTTGGCTTACGTGCATAGATGAACTGTTGATCGGTATGATTATGACCAAGGATCATTCGGTATAAGCATGACCTGTAATGTTATAAATGATGTGGTAAAAGTCCTCATTGGCCCGTAGTGCATTGATGGACAGTTGTTGGCATGATTATGACCATTGGTGAAAACACGAATATCCTTGGCCCGTAGAGCATGGATAATTCGTGGTTGTGATACTAATGAATATCCTTGGCCCATAGTGCAAGGATGATTCGATGATGTGGATTATTTATTAATCTGAGTTTCAGTGATAAAATTGATGATAAACTTTTTAAATCATAGAAGATAGTAGATATCATGCTCTACTTGACTCTTCTAATGGATTGCTTATTTCGCTGCAGTTAAACTTGATGTTTATTATATTTTATCAGTTTAACACTGTTGAAGGCTAACGATAATTTATTCTGCATTATCTTAGTAATAATATTTCTTACTAGGCTAGTTGAGCTCACCCTTTTGCTTTCATTGTTTTCTTTAGGAAATGAGAACGTAGCCAGGACTAGTAGGGGAACGGAGTGATGGTCCGAGTTGGTGGCTGTAGTAGTCCTCACTATTTTATAAAATAGTGTGATAATAATTGTAACGAGGACTTTATTTGAGTTTGGATACTCTCTACGAGACAATGTCCGTGTTGAAACTCTCAGCTATGTTTTGTCATATTGTATAAAAGAAGTTTGTATTTAAATTCTGTACCATGTATTTGGCGACTCAAGATGGGTGATGTATACCTATTTTGGGGGCGTCACAGTTGGTATCAAAGCTTAGGGATATGAACCTTGGCTAAAATGTGAGACTTGAACTAGGGGGAAAGACGGGGAAATCCTTCTCTAGTATAACCTACTTAAGTTTATTTGTTATTTACTTGGTCGGTCAGAATATAGGGATAATATATGACATGTCAATTAACCCTTATTTTGTGGCAGTGTTTGAAACTGACATCCGAGAATGTTGAGATAAGCAATGGAGCACATGAGATCATTGAGTCACCAACGATTAATACATAGGATAATGTGCATCAGGAAGGCAATAATCCTCAAGTAAACAGCAACACCGACCAGATGATGAACGATGGGATGTTCAGAGGCTTTATGTAATTCATGCAACATCAGGCGAGAACGACTCCTGTTCAAAATACAGGTGAAAACACTGGCAATTCTCGGATGGTCACCGCTAAGCAGTTCAAGGAGCTGGGACCACCAGAGTTTTTGGGAGACCCAAAACCACTTAAAGCGGAGACGTGAATAAAGCAGATCACCAAGATATTTGATGTCTTGGGATGCTCCGAGGAGCAAAAGGTTCCCTTTGCCACCTTCATGTTGCGAGGAGAGGCAGATTACTGGTGGGAATCAGTAAAGCATACTCAACCTGCCGCACTAAAGATGTCTTGGGAGAAGTTCCAAGAATTGTTTAACGACAAGTACTTTCCCAAAAGTATTCATCACATGAAGGAGGTAGAGTTCATCAAGCTGGAGTAAAATAATATGACCGTGTCGCAGTATGAAGCTAAGTTTGCCGAGTTGTCCCGGTTTACGTCCCACTTGATTGATAATGAGGAGAGAATGACGCGGATGTTTCTAAGAGGTTTGAAACCCGAGATATGTCAATACCTAATTTTTCACAAACTGTGTTTGTATTCAGATGCTGTAAATAGGGCTCAATTATTGAAGCGCGTAATGAGTCAACCCAACCAAGAGAGAGCAGCCGGTAAATTGATAATACCAGTGGTGGCAGTCATCGAAGTGGTGACAACAAACGTGGAGGAAATTATCATGCAAGAAATGGTAACTACTTCGGTGGTAATCATGGCCAAGAAAATAGAAGTGGAAATTTTAAGAAGAGGAGATTCAATAATAATGGAAAGACGTCAGAAGCAGTAACCATTATCAAGGAAGGAGAACGACCACAGATCGTATGCTTCAAATACGGAGGGGAGGGATACATCAGTCCAAATTGCACGCAGCAATCCAAAACATGTGACAATTGTGGAAGAGAAGGTCACCTAGCTCGATTTTATCATGTAGTGAAGCCAAATCCAGTTGGGATGGTGACACCAAATGCCGTCCCAGACAAGTCAAAACTGGTAGTTTAAGGGAGGGCATTTGTCGTAACCTCTCAAAAAGTAAGGAACCCGAACGAGGTAATCACGGGTAAGCTAATCATAAACTCTTGCGAAGTCTATACCTTATTTGATACCGGTTCTACCCATTATTTTATTTCTCCTACTGCGCTCAACGTTTAAATTTAATTTCAGAGAAATTAGACTTTGACTTAACTGTTGAAATTTAGTTGGGAGAAACCTTCATTACATCCACTATTTATAAGTCTTGTTTGATTCAAATTGGCAACCGCATGTTACCTGTCAATCTTATCTCTTTAAAAATACTTGCATTTGATGTGATTTTAGGGATTGATTGGTTAACTACTCATCATGCTAAAATTGATTATTTTCGTAAGGTTGTTAGCTTTCATTTTCCTAGCCAACCTATTATGCGAATTCAAGCAACTAAACCACTAAAGTCAATCACTGTCATATCAAGCCATAAAGTTATTCGTTTATTGAAAAATGGATGTCAATCTTTCTTAGCCCATGTCACAGATTTAAACAAAAATACGTCAGATTTGAATGATATTTCTACTGTTAATAGATTTTCTGATGTATTCCCTGAAGAACTTCCTGGCCTACCCCCAGAGCGTGAAATTGAATTTTGTATCGACCTTGAACCTGGTACAAAACCCATTTCCAAAGCCCCATATCGAATGGCTCCTATTGAACTTCAGGAGTTAAAAAGCCAACTGCAGGAGTTGTTAGACATCAGTTTCATTCGTCCTAGTACGTCTCCTTGGGGTACTCCTGTTCTATTCGTGAAGAAGAAAGATGGGAGTATGTAACTTTGTATTGATTATCGGGAGTTGAACCATGTCACCATCAAAAATAGGTACATATTGCCTCGCATTGATGACCTTTTTGACTAGTTGCAAGGCGCTAAATTCTTTTCAAAGATCGATCTTCATTCCGGATATCATCAGTTAAAGATTAAAACTGATGACATTCCCAAGACTGCTTTCAGAACTCGGTACGGGCATTATGAATTCCTAGTCATTTCTTTTGAATTGACTAATGCTCCTGCTGCCTTTATGGATATGATGAATCGAGTATTTAAGGAATATTTGGATCACTTTGTTGTCGTCTTTATTGATGACATCCTCATTTATTTCAAAAGCCGTGAAGATCATGAGCAACACTTAAAGCTGATACTCCAAAAGCTTCGTGAGAATAAGTTATATGCCAAGTTGAAGAAATATGAGTTCTGGCTTGAGGAAGTGGCATTCCTTGGGCAAGTGATATCAAATCACGGAATATCTATTGACCCAATGAAGATTGAAGCAATTCAAAGCTGGGAGCAACCCAAGTCGATGACCGAAGTATGTAGCTTTCTGAGCTTTGCTAGTTATTATCGAAGATTCGTGGAAGGATTTTCTCGAATCGCTACTCCATTAACTCAGCTGACTCGAAAAGATACAAAATTTGGTTGGAGCGAGGAATGTGAGAAGAGTTTTTAAGAACTCAAGAGGAGACTCATTTCATCACCTATTCTGACAATACCATCGGGCTCGGAGGGATTTATCATCTACAGTGATGCTTTAGGAAAAGGGTTAGGATGTGTTCTCATGCAACATGGAAAAGTCATAGCCCTCACAATAACTTAAAGAATATGAGAGGAATTATCATACTCATGATCTAGAGTTGGCAGCAGTCATTTTTGTGCTAAAGATTTGGAGACATTACTTGTATGGGAAGAAAGTGGAGATCTATACGGATCATAAAAGTCTCAAATATTTCTTCAGCCAAAAGGAACTCAACATGCGGCAATGACGTTGGCTCGAGCTGTTGAAAAATTATGATCATACCATTCAATACCATCCTAGAAAAAGCGTGGTAGCTGACGCATTGAGTAGAAGATCATATGCAGGTACAAGTGTGATATTGTCAACACAAAGGCCCATTTGGTATGACTTACAAAAGATGGAGATAGAGATAAAGACTCAAAGGACCCACGTGATGGTGGCAAATATACGAGTAGAATCGACTTTAATCGATAAAGTTAAAATTGCTCAAGCTTCAGACCTGGAGCTGATGCGTATGAAGAAGAAAGTGCAAGAAGGTGCTATCCCGGAAGCAAGAATCAATGAAGAAGGAATACTTCGAGTCAACTCCAGACTTTATGTTCCTAACGATTCTGACTTGAAGTATAAAATCATGATGGAGGCGCACAACACACCGTTTGCAATCCATCCTAAGAGTACCAAAATGTATTATGATCTTTGACATACATTTTGGTGGAGCAATATAAAGAGAGAGATAGCGGAGTTTATCTCAAGGTGTTTAACATGTAAACGAGTCAAGGCGAAGCATCAAGTGCCAAAAGGTCCATTGCAACCACTTGAAATTCCAGAATGGAAGTGGAAGCACATTACCATAGATTTCGTTACTGGTCTTCTCAAGGTTTCTCAAGGCGTAGATGTAATTTGGGTCATTGTTGATAGATTGACCAAGTCTGCTTATTTCTTACCTATACGAGAAACTTATACACTTAAATGTCTTACTCGTATATACATAAATGAGATTGTAAGACTGCATGGTATGCTAGTATCCATAGTTTCTGATCGAGACCTAAGATTCACTACACAATTTTGGGTTAGTTTACAAAAAGCTATGGGCACGAATTTACGATTCAGTTCGGCTTATCATCCTCAAACGGACGGGCAGTCGAAGAGAACTATTCAAACTCTTGAGGATATATTAAGACTCTGTGTCCTTGACTTCAAAGAAAGTTGGGATAAGTTCTTACCATTGATGGAATTCTCATACAACAATAGTTATCAAGCAAGTATCAGCATGGCTCCATTCGAAGTGTTGTTTGGACGCAAGTGTCATTCTCCAGTATGTTGGGACGAGGTGGGTGAAGCAACGTTGTTGGGACCAAAATTGGTACGTATAACTACGGAGAAGATTCAAATGATCCGATAACGTATAAAAACCTCACAAGATCGACAAAAGAGTTATGTTGATCTTCATCGAAAGGACGTGGAATTTAATGTTGGAGATCATGTGTTGTTATGTGTTGCTCCATGGAAAGGAGTTACAAGATTTGGAAAGAGAGGAAAGCTTAATCCTCGATTCATTGGCCCATTCAAAATCCTTGACTGAGTAAGAACTGTGGCCTATACACTCGGTTTACCGCCAAGTATGTCTCGTGTTCATAACGTTTTTCATATATCTATGTTACATAAATATGTAAAAGACCCGAACCACATTATTGAGTTAGAACCAGACGAAGTAGCGGAACACTTAACGTATGAAAAGTTACCTGTTAAAATCTTGGATAAGAAGGAACATATTCTACGCTCCAAGGTTAAACCTCAAGTTAAAATTTTGTGCAGAAACCACGATGTTGAGGAAATAACCTGGGAGTTAGAATCTGAAATGAATTCAAGGTATCCTCGCCTCTTCGACATACCAGGTATGTACCCTAATTTTAAGGACGAAATTTTATAAGAAAGGGAGGTTGTAAGACCCCAGCTTTTATGAATAAAGATGAATTTTTTTTCCTTAAAATATATTTTTGAATATTATGGTGTGGATTTGATATAATGTTACAGTTGTGGGCAATATTTATAAATTTTACAAAGTATGCAAGTTGTTATAAAATATTCTATTGGTCGAGGAATATTCGTTTTAACAGAAAATATTCGTACGACGGCACAATTATTGGTGGACCCCACAACGGAATTATTGTCGGAGTTAGAAAACGACAGATATATCTTTTAATAAAAATAACGGCGAAAATTTTATCGTTAACTGTTGATATACCCGATGATAAAAGTACAGTAATACACGTGGTTGCATAGTAGCACACAGTATTGATTATTGATGCTTACGTGAGAAGTCACTCAGTTATACTCAATTATTACTACAGTAATTGCTGCATAGTATCTCACGTTATTTAATTCAATTATTATTAATATTTTATATTATTAAATTAATAATTGAGACGACAAAGTTATTCATATTATTATTTACAATATTGACGATGTCTAGAAAGTTCTGTCGAGGAGAGGTTTGGTCACCTAATTGCGCGCCAATAGAGAGAAATCCTTATCGGTATGATAAATATTGTTAAAAATATTGAGAGAATTTTTATGAAGTATTTGTTGTATATTTTGGCGTATTATTTTGGACCCTCACTTACCCATTTTTCAGAATTATAGGTAGAAAGTTATTCTATATATATATAAGGATTATATATATATATATATATATATATATATATATATATATATATGATAAGGCCCACGTGTGATAATGACATGTGGGTGGGAGGTTTTGCAGGTTCACGGGTGGGAAATTGGGGGGGGGGGGAAGGAATATATATATAATATATATAGCATATGTGTGTGTTGGGTGGAATATATATATATATATATATATATATATATATATATATATATATGTGTGTGTGTGTGTGTGTGTGTATGGTGTGTGTATGGCATGTGAATTAAGGGGTGTGTGTGTGTGGGTGTAATGCCATGCTGTATAAGGCATGTAATATATATATATATATATATATATATATATATATATATATATATATATATATATACTTTTGTTTTATTAGAATATGTTATTGCACAATAATGAATAGTAAAATCAATTTTTCAGAATATTTCGCCGGTTGAATTCGCCCGTGATTCCTTACTGTTCAGTCCGTGATTTTCTAAATTCAAATAGTATCATTCCATTCTCCTATAAATAGGATGCTTAGTTAGAATTGAAAACCACACCAGAATCAGAAAATTATTCTTTTATAATATTGAGTGTATTTCTTTAGAGTTTTAATAAGCTTTGAGCGTAAAAAACAATGAAAGTTTTCTTCAATAATATCCCCGCTATACCAGTTGGAATACTATTCTTTAAGGTAAAGGATATTATTTTTGTTCAATATTAGTAAGAAATAATATTTTCTTCCATACTCTGTAGTATGTAAGTAATATTATTTTGTTTCAGATTCCAAATTGCATACTCATTTTGTTAAAGTTTTGGTTTCTATACTCCATGAAATTAGTAGAATATCCTTGAAATTTGCGCTTCATCCAATATCTTTTCATGGAAATATTATTCTGAGCATTCTTGATAAATTTTAAGCTTTTCATGCCAGAGTACTATTCACTAAGTATTATTCACTCGAGTACTATTCACCTGAGGTACTATTCATGACAAGAATTGATTTCTTTTCGGTCGAAATCATTTTTGATAAAGTATTATTCTTGAATTTTACTCCACAAAGCAGTATCATGTTGACAATTTGGACATTATTGAATTCTGGATAAATTAAATTATAAATCTTTAAAAATTTATCATTTGCTTTCTTTTAATTGAATTCTTATATCATTGTTATCATCCTCATGCTTATATTGTGATGAAAGTCATCTTTGGCTTACATGCATAGATGAACTGTTGATTAGTATGATTATGACCAGGGATCATTCGGTATAATCATGACTTGTAATGTTACAAACGATGTGGTAAAAGTCCCCATTGGCCCGTAGTGCATTGATGGACAGTTATTGGCATGATCATGACCATTGGTGAAATCACGAATATCCTTGGCCCGTAGTTCATGGATAATTCGTGGTTGTGATACTAATGAATATCCTTGGCCCATAGTGCATGGATGATTCGATGATGTGGATTATTTATTAAGTTGAGTATCAGTGATAAAATTGATGATAAACTTTTTAAATTATAGAAGATAGTAGATATCATGCTCTACTTGATTCTTCTAATGGATTGCTTATTTCGCTGCAGTTAAACTTGATATTTATTATATTTTATCAGTTTAACACTGTTGAAGGCTAATGATAATTTATTTTGCATTATCTTAGTCATAATATTTCTTACTGGGCTAGTTGAGCTCACCCTTTTGCTTTCATTATTCTCTTCAGGAAATGAGAACGTAGCCGGGACTAGTAAGGGAACGGAGTGATGGTCCGAGTTGATGGTTGTAGTAGTCCTCACAATTTTATAAAATATTGTGATAATAATTGTAATGAGGACTTTATTTGAGTTTGGATACTCTCTACGAGAGAATGTCCGTGTTGAAACTCTCAGTTACGTTTTGTCATATTGTATAAAAAAAGTTTGTATTTAAATTATGTACCATGTATTTGGTGACTCAAGATGGGTGATGTATACCTATTTTGGGGGCGTCACAGTAGTCGTCAAAGAATATTTCAACAAATGTCAAGCAGCCCTGACAATACAAAATTATTGGCAGTAACTCCGACAGCACGCTGGAAATACCTGGCGATACAAACCAGGGAAAATCATCCTCATCAGGGAGGACCGATGATGGAATCTGTTATACAAATCTTCATCAGACAAAATATCATTCCCCTAGAGTCTCTTGTATATGAGAAGAAAATTTACGGTAGAAGGTCTGCACTAAAGGTTACGGACCTTGGTGATAACCCCAATATCAACATCCTCTGGTCTCATTTCATGGAGCAATCTCCATTTCATGCATTCAGCATACATTTGCATCATGTTGCATTACATTGCATCATGATTATCCTGTCACATTTCAAGTGTCTAGTATTCTTTATCCTATCCATGCCATTACATTACATGAATATGATAAAGAGGGGCATCTGTAGACCCTCGAAATTTTGCATTCCTGTTACTAACCTTGTAGGAGGACAAAATCGTCTTCTAGAGATAAACCTGAAAGTCAAATCAGCTCAATTCCGGAGACAAGCCCAGGATACTCAGTTTCCCATCTTGGAGATTGTTGCCTAATTTTTTAATAGCACTTTAACACGCAAATATACGCGTTCAATTGTAATATTCAGCAAGCAAGGATATCGTTCCCATGAGAAAATAGACGAATATTTATCAATTACTAATTTCAATGCAATTAATCCTATTTTAAACTATGAAATATTGTTTGTGATTTGAAAATTAAACGTAACAAAACTAATAATTAAAATCACAATTTCACAAGAATAATTGCATATTTAACAGGTTAAGATTACAACTTCCCTTGGTATTTTATTTAAATCAATTTACTTCCCATTTAAATCAATTAATTATTATGAATCATTATCCAAGAATACTTTATAGAATTCACGCACTTTTTCCAAAACACGTGAACAAATTCTCCTAACTCCGATTCTTAAGACACAGAATTTCAAGGAACACCCTATTTAATTAATTCACTATATTCCTATGTGAATCAAGTTAATTAGGATTTTACACACAAATTCTTTCAATGGATACAAAAGACACATAGGTATATTCATATCCTACATGCTAATCATTTTAACCCTAATCAGATTATATGAACAAATGTTATCATATCCATCTCAATCCATACTCCATCTTCCAATTTTATATAGATTCTCACAGTAATTGTTGGCCAAAAAATTAATCAATAAGCAAAAGATATAATAAATAATTCAATAAAAACCAACTTTTATTCAATGGGAAGATTTAATTTAAACTACACACCAAGTTCCGTTGCAATCTTAATGAAAATTTAGTTCATAATAATAATAAAGAAAAACATAATCCAGATTAATATTCCAAACATCCCAGATAATTACAAAAGATAAAACTAGAGAAGAGAAGAAGAAACTCTGAATTTGCTCCAATACTCTCTCTTTGATCTTCAGCCCTTGCAATTCTCCTTCGTGTTTTTCTTCGTTGTCCTCTCTGCAAATCCCTTGAAAAATTAAGTGATACGTCTTTTCTAAAGTCTTCTCCTATTTGTATTGGTCTCCCCCCTCATTCAGATTCCTTTTTGGCTTCAAAAACCCACTCAACAGTAGAAAAATCTCTCTTTAGCCGCACATGAGTGCCTAGGCACTCAACCCAGGTCATTTCCAAGCGCCTAGGTGCTTGACCAGGACCGCGTAATTACAAAAATGCCACTCAGCTCTAATTTTAATGAATTTTGACCTTTTTCTTCTCCCAAATGACCAATTTGTCCCTCCAGCTCCAACCTATAAGAAATAAACACAAAACACATAAAAAAATACTAAAAACAATTAAAGATAGTAATAATTAAGTTTAATAATATCGGATTCATAGGTATAAAACCTACTCATCAAATACCTCCAAACTTAACTAATTGCTTGTCCCCAAGCAACAAAACACAATGCAATAACTAAATATACAATGCCAATTCAAATGCAACTATCTACATGCCTAAAATTCCAGCAATCAAACAGAACAAAATCTATTCATCAAGCCTCAGAGAAATCACAATAAACATGCTAGTACATCATACCAAGACAGATCAATAATTTCCTAGTTAATCATCAAATCTTACCCTGTTATTACTGATATAGTGCGTGTGTGCTCAACAATAATGCTAACTAATATAATGCTAAATACAACACATAATAGATCTCTTTAAAGGCATCATACAGTGTAAACTCACAAAATTCACGAACAAGTTAGATCCAACTAAAGTCAAACATCCACCAAATTCAAGAGTCCAATCCGGGATACTTTTGCTTTACTTGTCATTACGGGGGCTTTTTGCTCTTTTCCCATTTTATTATTTTTTTTAACCATAACTGTGCAATGTCTTATTCCATTAGGCTAATAGTGCTACCCCTTAGCGAGCTTTCAACCAACAACTCCCAGACCATAAAAACCTTAGGGCGCTAGGTGTAAAGACAATCCCCTCGGGCGTACTTGCTCAAGTAACTAAGGCCCCGAAACCAGACTAGCCACGGTATCTTTTTCATCATCTTTTTTCTTTTTGAAGCTTATATATCCCAAAATTTTCCTCGAAACTTAAGTTTTTGTCTAAATTCAGTTATCTCCGCCTATTCAAGTCATTCATTCATTCAAACTAGTATTATCCTCAAGAAGTCTGTTATATATCAATTTAGACTCAATCAGTTAACATAGTTGTTTTTACTGTGTTATCCTTATTATATCAGTTTCAAACATGTTAATATTCAAATCATGACAAGAAATCACATCAAAGTCTTAACAATCAATACTATACTTGTCTACTTAATTCCAATCTCATCATTGGCCAAAACAGACTTAAACTATCCAACAGCTGGAAACATGCAAATACTTTTCTTTTTTTTTAAGAAATTCGAATGAAAACTACATGAAAAACTACAAAATGAATAAGTTATACTAAATGAATGCAACTAAATGACTGCAATGAATAAGTTATACTAAATGAATGCAACTGGAACTGGAAGAATGCACCCCCAAACTTAACATATGCAATGTCCTCATTGTATATAAAAAACATAAGAAATTAGGCACTGAGGACTTCTCTGAAAGATTGAAACTTTACTCTTCATCAGCATCATCTACTTCTTCTGTATTAGCATCATCCTTAGGAGCTAAGTCAGTCGGGAGGGTACACGGACAAGGGTGGAGGTGGTGGGAACTGTTATGGAGCGGTAATCACTTGCAGGCTTAGACCCTTGTGTGAACCTCCCCCAAACTTGGTTTAGAGCAAATCTTGAAGCTTGAACTTTGCTTTGAATTGTTGCAGTAGGAATCCAAGTAGGAGATAAAGAAGTTGACTTTAGCTTGCTTTTTTCTTGATTGTGGTTTGGAGAAGATGAATTAGATTTTGATTGGGAGAGTGCAAGAGTTGGTGTTATTGTGGTGCAAGGGCTTGGAAGGAGTTGGTTTTGAATTAGGAGTGAAAGGAATTGGGTTTGAATTAGAATTGTCTTACTTAGGACTTTATTTTTTTTCAAGTGCACAGGTAGACCGCCTAGGCGCTTGAAATTATGAAGGTTGGAGCGCCTAGGCGCTTGAAATAGGCTTGTTTTGGGCGCCTAGGCGCTTGGGCCAGCCTTAGCCAAAATTTGTGCTCTTTTATCCTTCTAACCTCCCAGTGAGCGCTTAGTTTAACGTCCTCAGCCCGACTGCTTCAACTTTCTCTATCTAATTCCCCTTCGAAAATTGAGAAACCCTCCATCCATTAGTAATAACGTAACTTCCGAGAGTTTCCCATCAGTAAGGGTTATTGATTCAAATTCACCTAGCTTGTTCTTTTTAGGTAGATTCTCTTTTACAACCTTCAAATAACTAGGTATTTTCCGAGTTATATCTGTGAACGAATTTTTGTGTTGAAGCTTTTCCAGAACAACTGGTTCTTCATCTCTCTTCCCATTCTCTTCACACCATGGCACCAATTTTAAGCTAGCTTCCATGTCATATATAGCTTTATCAAAAAAATGACTACCAATTGGGTACGAGATTGCAAATCTTGTCGGATCCTTAAACTTTGGTGGAGAAGATATATGGGGCACTATCAAAATCGGTTCATCTATGTCGGAACTCAAGGCTAGATCTTTGGCGACCTTCTTTTCCTGCTCCCAACTTGTCTCCTCCCTTTCCGCGTCCTTTTCTTTTGGCACATCTGGTTCCAGATTTAGCGTGGGCAATCCATCAGTCTCGGGAACCATGTTGCTTGACAATTCACCTTGAGGGCGATTGATAATGGCGTTGAAAAGTTGTCCCACCTGGTTCTCAAGATTTTGAATAGACATTTCCTGACTATTCGTCTGCTCCTCAATCAAAACCATGAACTTGGAAATAAGTCCCTCCAAGTTTAAAATCCTTTCTTCTTCATGATTAGGAGCTTGAACTGGTAATTCAGGAGTGTATGATTGGCTTGGAGCAAAGGCTTGGGCTAGATTGTCATCGCTCCATGAAAAATTTAGTGGACTCCCCCAGTCATAATGATGATTACTGGAATATTCATAACTATTAGGGTAATCGCCGAAGTTGCCACTATATTATATCGACTCGAAACTGATGGCGCATTGATGACTTGGATGGTTTCCACCGCAATACTCACATATTACCGCTACACTTTGAATAAGTTGTGCTGATAAAACGTTAATCTTCCTCGGAAGTGTCCCAAATTGTGCTGACAATTCATCAAGTCCATAATTCTCTGCCTCCCTTGGCCGATTCATTCTCGAATATGGCCAATGATAGTCATAGTTGTTCATGGTACCTGAAAAAGAATTAGACTAGAGAGAGAAATAAAATAAAATTAAAAAATGTTTAAATTAATATTAATTTGATTTAAAGTAATAATGACAAAATATTAAGCTAATTTCCCCGGCAGCGGCGCCAAAAACTTGTTGCCTAATTTTTTTAATAGCACTTTAACACGCAAATATACGCGTTCAATTGTAATATTCAGCAAGCAAGGATATCATTCCCACGAGAAAATAGACTAATATTTATCAATTATTAATTTCAATGCAATTAATCCTATTTTAAACTGCGAAATATTGTTTGTAATTTGAAAATTAATCGTAACAAAACTAATAATTAAAATTACAATTTAACAAGAAAAATTGCAGACTTAACAGGTTAAGATTACAACTTCCCTTGGTATTTCATTTAAATCAATTTACTTCCCATTTAAATCAATTAATTATTATGAATCATTATCCAAGAATGCTTTATAGAATTCACGCACTTTTTTCAAAACACGTGAACAAATCCTCCTAACTCCGATCCTTAAGACACAGAATTACAAGGAACACCCTATTTAATTAATTCACTATATTCCTATGTGAATCAAGTTAATTAGGGTTTTACACATAAATTCTTTCAATGGATACAAAAGACACATAGGTATATTCTTATCCTACATGCTAATCATATTAACCCTAATCAGATTATATGAACAAATGTTATCATATCCAGATCTAAATCCATACTCCATCTTCCAATTTTATATAGATTATCACAGAAATTGTTGGCCAAAAAATTAATCAATAAGCAAAAGATATAATAAATAATTCAATAAAAACCAACTTTTATTCAATGGGAAGATTTAATTTAAACTACATACTAAGTTCCGTTGCAATCTTAATAAAAATTTAGTTCATAATAATAACAAAGAAAAACATAATCCAGATTAATATTCCAAACATCTCAGATAATTACAAAAGATAAAACTAGAGAAAAGAAGAAGAAACTCTGAATTTGCTCCAATACTCTCTCTTTGATCTTCAGCCCCTGCAATTCTCCTTCGTATTTTTCTTCGTTGTCCTCTCTGCAAATCCCTTGAAAAATTAAGTGATACGTCTTTTCTAAAGTCTTTTCCTATTTGTATTGGTCTCCCCCCTCATTCAGATTCTTTTTTGGCTTTAAAAACCCACTCAACAGTTGAAAAATCTCTCTTTAGCCGTACATGAGTGCCTAGGTGCTCAACCCAGGTCATTTCCAAGCGCCTAGGCGCTTGACCAGGACCGCGTAATTACAAAAATGCCACTCAGCTCTAATTTTAATGAATTTTGACCTTTTTCTTCTCCCAAATGACCAATTTGTTCCTCCAGCTCTAACCTATAAGAAATAAACACAAAACACATAAAAAGATACTAAAAAACAATTAAAGATAGCAATAATTAAGTTTAATAATATCGGATTCATAGGTATAAAACCTACTAATC
The DNA here is from genome assembly GCA_016801055.1 of Panax notoginseng. NCBI lineage: Eukaryota > Viridiplantae > Streptophyta > Magnoliopsida > Apiales > Araliaceae > Panax > Panax notoginseng. The sequence goes on from CM029016.1 coordinate 188,991,403, forward strand.
AGAGACAACCCCGAGATACTCAGTTCCAGTCCCGGAGACAACCCCGGGAGATACAGTTCCAACCTTAGAGATATCCCTGAGGGATCCAGTTTCAGTTCTGGAGATAACCCCGGAGAAGTCCGTTCTAATCCCCAAAAGTCAGCTTCAACCTCGGAGATAACCCCGAGGCGCTCAGTTCTAACCCCGGAGATAACCCCGGGAGGTCAGTTCTAACCCCGGAGATAACCCCGGCAGGTCAGGCACACCTTAGAGACAACCTTGAGGACATTAGAGACAACCCCGAAGACAACCCCGGGAGGTCAGGCACACCTCAGAGACAGCCCTGAGGACATTAGAGACAACCCCGGGAGGTCAGACACACCTCAGAGACAACCCTGAGGACATTAGAGACAACCCCGGAGATAACCCCGGGAGGTCAGGCACACCTCAGAGACAACCCTGAGGATATTAGAGACAACCCCGAAGATAACCCCGGGAGGTCAGGCACACCTCAGAGACAACCCTGAGGATATTAGAGACAACCCTGAGTAACGACTGCTGAATCAGTCCATAGCCAGAGAAAACCCTGGTGAGGGGTAAAATCGTCATTTTTCACCTTGATCCCACATTCACGCCGTCTCAAAATAATTTCATACCACATTCTACACAGAAGTGTCCTACAAAAACCATAGCTCAAATCTCGAGTGACTACTACACAAGACAGTACACCGGATAGAATTTGAAGACTTGAAGATTTGGTCATAGACTCATCTTCCCGACTTCGTACAACCACTTATCCCATGTCATTGTGTAGCTCTCGACAACAACAATCCGGAAAGGTATTATACGCCTCAATCGGATGCCCAGATTGAAAGTTATGAAGGTTCGAGCGGACAATGCGTTGCATACGTGCACGTACTTCGAGACGGCAGGGTCCACGGAGCCCAGGGCACCCCGGGTAGCCGCAGGTACACCTGCGGCTCCCCCTCTACAAATAGAGGGCTTGGGGTGGGCATTTTAAGAAGGAAAAAGGCGAGGAAGCCCTGTCCAATTTACTCCGTACACACTTTAAACTAAGTGCTTTCTTTTTACAAACACCAGTGAGCTTATGCTTTGCTATATTTTACCGGTAGAAACCGAGTGTTAATTCATTTAAAGTTATCTGAAGTCTTCTTGGCAGCCCAATGTAAGACTTTCTCATATTTCTTTCAGCCTTTCTCCACTTCCATCACACATACTTATTCACGTTGAGAGTCGTGTTGCGTGTGTATGCCCAGATTGTCGATCCGTGGCCTTTACTTCTTATATATATATATATATATATATATATATATATATATATATATATATATATATATATATATATATATATATCTGTCAGGCCTAGAGATCACTTTGTGGGCATTTACTGCTTTTATATATGGAGATCACTTTGTGGCCTTTTATAGCTTATATATATATAACTGTTTACAGCTTTTGTACATACTGCATCATCATGTGAGCCTAGGAATCATGTGATCATAGATTCAGTTCCTGAATCTAGATTCGGTTTCCATAATGGACATTTTTTAGCTGCAGCCAGCTTATAAATTATTCACGGTGTCAGAATTTCCTTAGATGGCTCTCATGCCCACAAGGAGTTCGGAGCTTCTATGTACCTTATTTTCTCAAAGATGTCTCGCATCTCAAAAATAATAAAAGCAATCAAGCCGAACATATAATAAAATAGAAGTATCAAAGGCCTCAATTACTATTGAGCACAAGGGTTTGAAAAACCTATTTTACAAAACATCACTGTCATATCTCGTTAAAATTGAACTTTTATGCAACATTCAAACCCTTTGTATATAGGTGCAAACAAGACATAGCACTACTTCCAGATAATTGCACATTGACCTGCACATACACACACATTCAGATAAAAGTTTAAATTGAAAAGTGGTGGTAACCGTGTCACCACGGAATTCGGGGGGTGCCTAACACCTTCCCTCCGCTTAATCAAGCCAACGTACCCTAACGAGTTTTGGTTTCACAGACCTGTTAAGCAGTGTCACATCACTAGCTTTTTGTGTAAACCTTTTCTCGGTTGAGTTGGTACAACCATTTAAAAATACCAACTGACGACTCTTACAGTTCAATCGTCGACATACACATGTCGGACCTTTTCACAACTTATTTTTTCAAACAAATCTCACCTAACATGAGAACACCAAAAGACAAGAACAGAAAGGGACAAATAAAAATCCCGATGTCGACATTCAATTTTAAGTAATATATGCAGAAATGATGTTTTAAAAACCGGTTTTCAAACCCTTATGCTCACATAGTAATTGAGGTCTTTGATACTTCCATTTTATTCTGTATTCGGCTTGATTTGATTTTATTCTCGAGATGCGAAGCATCTTCAACAAAATAATATACGTATAAGTGTCGGGCTCCTTGTGGGCATAAAAGTCATCGAAGGATGTCCAAACACCACAAATATGATTTACAAGCTAACTATATAACTGAAAAAGGTTTATCATGGGAACCAGATCTAGATCCGTCAGCTGGATCTTATCTCGTGGCTCCTAGGCTCACATAATATCATATGAATAGCTTGCATAACGACGATACTAAAACAAAATTGACATTTAATCTAAACGATGCAAAACCAAGGATTCATCAATTAAATCTCTGTCTGCGCGTAGCCAAGCTTCCAGTTCCCTCTAAATACAGATATAGGGTCACGTGGTCGCTTAATATTCATAAAAAACTTGAAAGAAAACTAGATTTAAATAAATTTTAGCCATTCTAGCTCAACGGTTCAAGTTTTACAACTTTTAAACCGGTTAAAAGTTAGACATGGCTAGATTTAGATAAATCTAGTCCACATATTTAAATATTATGGATTTATATTGAATGAACAGTTAAAACATATATTTAAACACAGTAAATAGTTAATATATATATATATATATATATATATATATATATATATATATATATATATATATATATATATTAAAGCAAGAGAAAGCATTAAATCTGAAAAAATCTTATAGTGTGTTGCAAAGAAGGATTCAGACTGCTTTTGGAGCTTGAAAACTCCATTTCCACTGGTTAAAATTTGATATGTCGTAGTTTATATGTATACAAGTGCTTAGAAAGAAGAATATTGAAGTTTGGAACACTATAGGAGGGGTTAAGAGTTGAAATGGACAGAGTTTTCTCTCTTTTTCTCTTTTTTTTTCTTTTTTGGCTGATGGGGGGGTCTATTTATAGACCAAAGTAGCCGCAGGTCTACCTGCGGCTGTCCGGGTGGGCCCGGGCTCTGTGGATCCTGTTGTCTCGAATCACGTGCACTAAGGTCAACGCGTTATCTGCTCGAACTTTCATAACTTTTAATTTGGGAATTCGATGGAGGCGTGCTATACCTTTCTGAAAAGCCCTTGACAGGAGCTACACAATGACATGGGATTTGACATTTTTCGAATCAAGGAAGATGGGTCCATGACCTAATCTTCGAGTCTTCGCAGTCCATCCGTTGAGTTGTCTTGTGTTATTTTCACTCAGGATTGATGTTATGATTCTGCATGACTTCTTTTGCAGTGATTTGGGCTAAATTGATGTTGAGTTAACAAAATTACTATTTTGCCCCTCCCAGGTTGTTTCCAGGCTTGATGTAGTTGTAGCCGTCTTTTCTCATAGTTGTCTCTAAGATTGGACTACTGCTGACTTTTGACAGTCCTCAGGGTTATCTCTAAGGTTGATTTGATCTTGGCTTTTGTCAGTCCTCAGGGGTTGTCTTTGATGTTGGTTTTTTATTTCCCGGGATTGTTGTTTGGGTTAGACTTTATCTCTAGGGGGTGTCGCCGGGGATTTGATCTCCCAGGGTTGTCACTAAGGCTTGACTTGATCTCCCGGGGTTGTCGCCGGGGTTTGGATGTAATCTCCTAAGGATGTCTCTGGGGTTGGGCTTGGTCTCCCGGGGTTGTCTCCGTGCTTGATTTAATCTCCCAAGGTTGTCACCGGGGCTGGGCTTGATGACTTGACTTCCAAAGTTGTCTCTGAAAGATGAAAGACGATTCTGCCTTCCTGCATGATTAGTAATAGGAACACAAAATTTTGAGTGTCTACAGTAAATATAGGACCTGAAAATGATTATCCGGATTTAAGGTCCCCATGATAGTAAAAATCTTATGTGTGGTGCTCGGGTATACTTTGATGGCTTTCATGCCCATAAGGAACCCGACACTTATATATATATATATATATATATATATATATATATATATATATATATATATATATATATATATATATTATTTTGTCGAAGATGCTTCGCATCTCGAGAATAAAATTAGAATAAGTCGAATACGAAATAAAATGAAAGCCTCAACTACTATGTGAGCATAAGGGTTTGAAAGCCTGTTTTCAAAACATCATTTTTGTATATTTTACTTAAAATTAGACTTTTTAATAGGTCAAACTCTTTGTATATAGTTGCAAAAGAGGCATAGCACTACTTCTAAATAAAGAACTTAGGCCCAATTAACTGCAATGCACACACACACAAACACACATTAGAGAACCAAAAACCGCGGTAACTATGTTTTACGGAAGTTAGGGGATGCCTAACACCTTCCCCCCCCCCCCCCCGCTTAATCAAGCCCCCGAACTCTATGAAATCTTAATTTTCAAGACCAATTAAACAGAGTCCAATAATTGGGCCTATTACAAAACCTTTCAAAACTAGGTTAGGTTGGTACAACCATTTAAACCCATACCAATTGGCGGCTCTATCTAATTTGGACCAATAAAATCAAATCTTTGACATTATATGTCGATCTGTTTTCCTGAAAATCTCACCCTTCAGATCAAACAAAATCGCATAGGAAATATAAAGGGTAAGAAACATTAGGAAGAGGGAGATCAAAATCTTTCCAACATCGACATATACTACGGATAAGGAATGTAATACCAATGCTACAATCAGTAAAGATAACGTTATCTAAAACATTCCTCCATGAATGATTTGGAAATAGTATCTTAATTGGCTTAACCCAACGAACGTATATTCATTTGATGCTATAGGCGTTTAGCATGGTAAACTCCAAGAGATGTATCATGTTAATTAGTCATATAGTGTATCTCTCTTAATAGTTCCTATAGACTCCTAAAAATAGAGACCGAATGAATAACTATCATATATGCAATGAAATATACGAGACTTGATGTTGATCAATAATATTCTGGAGAAGATCATTGTAAGACAGCGAAAACATCTTAAAGTACTTAACCGGCATTAAGGATGTGATTTTAATTTATGGTAGTTCTGAATTAAAACTAGAGGGCTGAACAGACTCAAGTTTTTAGACTGACCAAGATGAAAGAAAATCTAACTTAGGGTAAGTCGTTACCTTGAGCGGTTGCACGGTGAATTGGAAAGATTCCAAACATAAAAGAGTAATAGTTTTAGTGATAAAGACAAAGTATATAGCTGTAAATTAAGCTGCAAGTTGATTGTTAAGATAAAAGTTCATTATAGAACTAGGAATAGTTCCTAAGTCTAATCTTAGATCTAAACATGTGTTGCGACACTTTCATTTGATTAGAGAACAATTGAAAGAGCAGAAGTCAATATAGAGATAGTGGACTCTCAAGAATAATATTACATATCCATTAACTAAAGTTTATCCAACAGCAGGATGATCGCCACTTAGAGAAGAAGGGTGTGTGATACCATGGCGATTGACTTTAGTGCAAGTGGGAGATTGAAAGTAGTATGCACATAATCCAATCATGTTTAATGATAAATCATATACTTTGTAACAATCTTATTCATTTAATAATTAAAAAATTATTTAATTAAAAGTTTTTAACTTATCTACATGGTGCTGTTTTATAATATGTGATAAACTCATAGCTTTGAACAATGTTTTTAGAATCATGATGATGATCATGCTAATGAGATCTGAATTCTTAGATATCTCATAAACTAAAATTTTTCTCAATCGTTGGATTACTAAAAAGTGGATTAGTGAATCCAGATAGATTGATACATACATTGCTTGGTCATTGGATGAAGATGATCGATCTCATGATCATTTGTGGGGAGACACTAAAACAAGTATGTAGGTGATTATTGGAGAATAAGTTCACTAAACGTGGCTCGCTAAGGAATACCAAATGGAGTTTTACTTGCCTGCCAATAGGAATTCCTATAGTGATAGTAGTACAAGTGATCCTTAGACTTGAGATCATCATAATATCTTGTGTATGATGAGTTATACTTTAACATGTCCCTTAAGACCCTTAGGGTATATCAAAGGGTATGCTTATGTGTAATAAGTTGTACATGGAGATAATGAATGATCAACAAAGAATCTACCGCTTCTAGTAAAAGAAAAGAATGTCCTATGTGATTCGATAAATGACAACCTAGTAGTACTTGGCCAAGTCAGAATGAAATTAGAAAAAAATTTATAAGTTGTATTATTTGGAGTTGTGCATTTAAGAATCTAAATACATATAATTAACTAAAATTAAGACTTGACAGTAATTTCATGTCTTATATTTAATTGGGACATTATATGGTGGAAGGATTAAATGGTACGGTGACTATTTACTCAAATGTTCTTTTATGATTAATGTTAAAATCTATATTATCTGAAAAGTCATTAATCGCTAGGGAGGCTTATCCCTATTATAGAATAAATATTATTTATTTAAATAAATTAGTAGTTTAATTTATTTATTTAAATAAGATTAAAATTGTTCTAATTGATTTATTCACAGTCGGTTTAATATGGAGAACCTAAAGGGTCACACCGCAAAATGTATAATATTTATTTAAGAAGTAAATGTCATAGTTGTAATAATAAGTTAAGTGTATTTAATTTATTCTATGGTGATAGAGTAAATTAAATAGCTTAATATTTATTATTTAATATTTTAGAAATATTAAATATAACTTAATAAGTGGAATCTTATTATTATTATTGCTATTATTATTATTATTATTTAATTCCTAAAGGTATTTGGGAATTAATTAATAAAGTACTCTCATATATCCCTAATAAGATTTAAAGGATAATTAATTAAAAGAGTTTAATTAATTATTCCTAATTGAATTAGAAGTCTTATTAATTAAAGGAGTTTAATTAATTAAAATAAAACCATATTCCTAAATTATTTAGGAGGGTTGCGTAGATCTATAAATAAGAGGATTCTTATTTTGATTTGGTGTTAATGATTTTTTTCAAGAGTTGTGAGAGTACGTATTTTCTTTAGAGATAGAAAAACTAGAGTTTTGTCAAACATTCATCTTCTTGAAAACTTCTTATTCCTTGGTGGATTACCTCTAGAGCCCAAACACTTGGGTGGCTAACGTTAATCAAAAGAAGGAATCAAACCCGGTGGATTCATGTTGAACTCGAAAATGATTGAAGGTGAATGTGTACCTGAGGAAGCTAGTTCTACAAGGGTATGAATTTAATCTTCATCTCTTTTCATCTAATTAATAATTACGCATAACGGATGATCCGAGTAATTGGTTTGTAAAATTTTAAAACTATGTTTTTACACTTCTGCTTTATTTTGATACAATTTGATTGTGTTCATGAATATTACAAACCTAACATAAATATGAAAGGAAAATATATGCTTAAAGTTTATAAATTATATTTAAATGAGGATATTTTTTTGGAATAGATGGAGTGTATTGTTACTACTTTCTAAGTTTCCCCTAATATAGGCTTGCATTGAGTACATAATTTGATGATGATCTCTAAACTTTTAAATATTTGTTATTTAAAATTGTGTCCAGAGCGTCTTATGCAAACCATAAAATTAGCAAACAAAAAGTAAAAATCAATTTTAAGATGGAGTAATTTACAGTTCTGATCTAGACAAACATTCGCGGGCAAATGCTTAAGGTCATGGTGAAAATTTCAATCCTAATACAACTACTAAACATGTATTACATTTTTTGGATTGAAGCGTGATCCTGTTGGAATTTTTCTATAAAAATCCTATTTATCTATTATTTTTGTTGAATATTTATTTATTAATAAAAGTACATCATTCATCTTTCATTTTATGATCGTTTAGTTTCTTCATATATATCTCCATATTAGGCAAAACTAATAAAATACCACTGTAGTTGACAGGTTTTATTAATTACACCATTGAACTTTTAATTTTTTAAATTATCCCACTAAATTAATTATTAATTTGAAATTGTGTCATTCCGTTAAAAAAAATAAATGGACGTTAATTTTTTATCGACAAAACTAATGAATTACCCATTAAAAAAATAAATGTACGTTAATTAGTTTTGTCAATAAAAAATTAACGTCAGTGTATTTTTTTTAACGGAATGACCTAATTTTAAAATAATAATTAGTTTAATGAGATTATTTATAAAATTAAAAGTTTAATGGTGTAATTAGTAAAACGTGTCAACTACAGTGAGTATTTCATTAGTTTTGCCCTCCATATTATATAGGTTGAATGAAACTTTTGTCCTTCCAAGTTGCAACTCACTTTCAAAGTCATCCTTAAAGTGACAATTTTTTGATATTTTCGTTTCTTCTACCCGATTTAACTACAACCAGGCCCATTTTGACCAAATTTTGACCCCCGACCTAGTTTGACTCAACCTCGATTTTTAATATTTTAAAATAAAATAAATATTTTTAATATTGTAAAATAAAATATTTTTTTAAAATACTAATAATAATTAATATTTTAAAATAAAATAATAAATTTTAAAATAGTTAATTTTAATATTTGAAAATAAAATATTTTTAAAAAAATAATTTAAAATAATAATTATATTTAATATTTTCAAATAAAATATTAATTTAAAATAATAATTATATTTAATATTTAAAAAAAATATTTTATCAACATATTTTGAAAAAAATAGTTATTTTTAATATTTTAAGATAAAATATTATTTTTTTAAATGTATAAAAATTATTATTATTTTATGAAAAAAATATTAGCAATTTTATTTTTTCAAAAATGAGTAAAGTTTCATAAAATATAGATTCAAAAAACTTAAATAAGAAAATAAAACTTTATTTTAAAAAAAATAGATTTTTTTTTTATTTTTGATGTAAAACTTTATTTTCAGGAAAAAAAAGGTAATATCTTTACCATTCTTAATATTAGAATTTTTAAAAACAAAAACTAAAAATAGAAATGAAAATAAAAAAAGTAAAAGTTAAATAAAAAAACTAATTACTTTTTTTTTAAAATATTTATTATTTTCAAGAAAAAATTTGGAAAATTTTTCATTTTTTAAAAAAATAAGTAAAGTTTTATAAAATATATATACAAGAAAATAAAACTTTATTTTCTTTAAAAAATAATTGTTTTTAAAGATGTGTAAATTTACATAAAAAATAATTAAGATTTAAAAAAATTAACTTTACTTTTTTTGAATCTATATTTTATGAAACTTTAATCATTTTTGAAAAAATAAAAGTTTCTAATAATTTCTCCTTAAATTAATAATTATTTTTATAACTTATTAAAAAAAATAAAAAAAAATAATATTCTCTTTTAAAATATTAAAAATAATAAATATTTTAAAATTATTTTAAAAATTAGTTTATTTTAAAATATTAAATATAATTATTATTTTAAAAATAATATTTATTTAAAAACAATATTTTATTTTAAAATATTAAAAATTGGGATTGGGTCAAACTATATCAGGTTAGGTCAAAATTTGGTCAAAATGGGTCGGGTTGGAGTAAAATTGGGTAGGAGGAACGGAAACGCTAAAAAATGTTACTTTAAGGACCTAACTGACGAAAATTGAACTTTAGGGGACAACTTTAAAAGTGGATGGCAACTTGGAGGGACAGAAGCTTCATTCAACCTATTATATATATTATGGTTTATGTGTATAAATAAATATTATACAGAAAAAATATAAATCATATGTAATATATAAATAAAAAAATAATGGTTTATAACCTAAGGTGATTTGGAGATATTATCTTGTAGGTTTATAGTACTTTAACGACATCAAAACTAATAATTTTTCCACTATAGTTGGTAGCTTTTATTTACTAACCCAATAAACTTTTAAAAAATGAAATTACCTCATTGAACTAATTAAAAAAATTAAAATTAGACCATTATGTTAAAATAAGTTAACTTTCCGTCAAATTAGCTCAAGTATTTTCCTATGTGGCATTTGGAAAAAAAAGGAAAGAAATCAAGAAAGAGTAAAAAAAATTGCGCGTTTTCACACAAAACTACCATTATTGTTGATTCTCCCCTTTTCTCTTTGCTCTCAGCTTTCTCTCTACCCTACTTGCAAGCTCTAAAATTAGAGTTGGGGTTTGGGTCCTAGTTTCCCCCAGCTGGTCCTTGAGGGAGATGAACAGAGAAATAGGGTGAAATTTTTGATTTTGATTGTAGTTTCTTGGATCTTTTAAGGGTTTTAGTGATGGATCGTTATTCCTCTACGATTAATTAAAAATGGTATAGTCTTCACAAACCCCTAAAATTATTGATTATCTTTTGGGTTCTTACTTCATCTTGTGGCGACGTTGTTTTAGGCCCCGAATTGGACAACTCGACTCTGTTGAGTTCAAGAGTATAATTTCAAAATCCTCAAGAATGCTCTTGAGCTGGAATTCAACCAATTCGCATCACTGTTCATGGTTCGGTATGACATGTAATTCAAATTCTAGGTGTGTGGCCCTTAACATCACTCGCAATGGTAAATGAGGTAATTCTTTCTCTTGTTCCAAGTATGTTCAATTTCCATTGTGTGTATTTGGGATTAGAAGGACTTGCTTATGTAGTAATGTTAAATTAGTTGGTAAACTCTCACCCGTTTGGATTCATCTTCTTCCTCTGGTTTTTCACTATTATCTCTCCTCCTTTCATTATTTTTTTAGTCGGTTAAATTGAGTGTCATGCAAAATATCAACACCGGTGGTGGTGGTGGTGATGGTATAAATGTATATCAAGATTTAAACTTTCAACCATCTTCTTTCTATATGGACTATATTAGAAGGAAACATTCGGGTATGGATCAGTTTCAGATGATGTCGGATCCTCTGCTTAATCCGGTGGAACAAGATAGTGAAGAGTTTTACTTGAAGTAGAAGTAGAAGCAGCAGCAGCTCTGTGCCACACAACTCTATGGTGAAGATGATAGAGGATAAATGGGGGTAACACAGCACTGTGCTAGAGGCCATTTTCTTTCCTTTCCTTTTTCTTTTTTTTAAGTGCGTAGGAAAATACTTGAGCTAATTTGACGGAAGTTAACTTATTTTAACAGAATGGTCTAATTTTAATTTTTTAATTAGTTCAATGTGGTAATTTCAATTTCTTAAAGTTTAGTGGGTTAATAAATAAAAGGTGTCAACTACAGTGGAAAAATCATTAGTTTTGTCGTACTTTAACATAGATAATTTATCTTGATCATGGAAGTTGAACTTCTAATTAAAGTATCAGTGCATTAGCGTTGTGCCTTAAACGGATCATTTGATAATATTTTATTTATAAAATATTTTCGCATAAATACTAATTTGTAAAATTTCTTAATTTTGAAATACTAGTGGACTTAATATTGTTATATATATTAATTTGATGTTCCAATGAGTGAGATTACATCGTGTTCATTATTACCTCGAAATGTCGATTAATATATTTAATTAATATTATGAACATTATTATTACATCTATAAAAAATTTCATAAGATAATTTATCATTGATCATAAAATCTGAAAGTAGTATGCACACAAGCCAATCATGTTGATGATAAAGTATATACTTTGTAACAATCTTATTCGTTTATTAATAAAAGTATTCATTTACTAAAGGCTTTAATTTATCTACATGGTATTGTTTTAATAATGTGTGATAAACCAATAGTTTTAAGCAATGCTTTTAGAATCAAGATGAGATCATGCTAATGAGATCTAAATTATTAGATAGCTTAAAAACTAAAATATTCCCAATCGATGGATTACTAAAAAGAGAATTAGTGAATCTAGATAGATTGGTACATACGTTGTTTGCTCATTGAATGAGGATGATTGATCTCATGATCATTTGTGTGGAGACATTAAAGCAAGTATGTAGATGCTTATTGAAGAATAAGTTCACTGAACGTGGCTCGCTAAAGAATACCTAATGGAGTTTTACTTGCCTGTAAATAGGAATTTCTGAAGTGATAGTAATACAACTGATCTTTAGACTTGAGATCATCATAGTATCCTGTGTTTAATGACTTGCACTTTGACTTATTCCTTAAGACCCTTAGGGTATATCAAAGGGTATGCTTGAGTATAATAAGTTGTACATAGAGATAATGTATGATCAATAAAGAATCTACCGCTTCTAGTAAAAGAAGAGAAATGTCCTATGTGATTCGATAAATGACAACACAGTAGTCCTTGGCTAAGGAAGAATGAAATTAGAAAGGAGTTTCTAATTTGCATTATTTGGAGTTGTGCATTTAAGAATCGAAATGCATATAATTAAATAAAATAAGACTTGACAGTAATTTCATGTCTTATATTTAATTGGGACATTGTATGGTGGAATGATTGACTTGTACGGTAACTATTTACTCAAAGGTTCTTTTATGATTATTGTTGAAATCTATATTATGTGGAAAGTCGTTAATCACTAGGGAGACTTATCCCTATTGTAGAATAAATATTATTTATTTAAATAAATTAATAGTTTAATTTATTTAAATAAGATTAGAATTGTTCTAATTGATTTATTCATAACCGGTTTAATATGGATAACCTAAAGGATCACACCGCAAAAGAAAGAATATTTATTTAAGAAGTAAATGACATAATCGTAATAATAAGTTAAGTGTATTTAATTTAATCTATGGTGATAGAATAAATTAAATAGCTTAATATTTGTTATTTAATAGTTTGTAAATATTAAATATAAATTAATAAGAGGAGTCTTATTATTATTATTATTATTATTATTATTTAATTCCTAAAGGAGTTTGGGAATTAATTAATAAAAGTACTCTCATATATTTCTAATAAGATTAGGATGCAAATTAATTAAAAGAGTTTAATTAATTATCCCTAATAAGATTAGGGAGCTTAATTAATTAAATGAATTTAATTAATTAAATAATACCCTAATTTCTAATTAGATTAGAAGGGCTAACTGGTATCTTTATAAGAGGAGTCTTATATCAGATATCGAAAGATGTGATTCCAGTTATTGGAGGGTACTTCCCTTTTCTACAGAGATAGAAAAATTAGGATTTTGTCAAACACTCATTTTCTTAAATCTTTGTTCTTCCTTGGTAGATCACATCTAGAGGCCAAACACTTGGGTGGCTAACGTTGATCAAAGGAATGAATCAAACCCGGTGGATTCAAGTTAAACGTGAAAAGAATTGGAGGTGAACTCGTACCTGAGGAAACTAGTTCTACAAGGGTATGAATTTGTTCTCCACCTATTTTCTATTGATTGATAATCATGCACAAAATATGATCATGGTGATGAGTTTGTATGAAAATTTTAAATTCCTATTTTATCGCGCTTCCGCACCTTTTATGTAATTTGATTGCATGTTCGCGCTATATACAAACCCAACAAAATCTTAGCCAAGTCTTTTTATATTTATTTTTAAAAGGATTGATTTAATTGTTAATTAAATCAATTTATGATCAAATAAAGATAAATTATGGACTTAAAAAATTAGTTTAAATATATCGAAATTATATTAATTAATTCTAAAATATTTATGTACATTTATAGAAGAAATATTTACAGTTTTTTAAGTAAATGGTTTATTTAATTAATTCCTAGACTGAAGTGCAATTACAATTATTTAGTGAAATTAATTGAAATTAATATTTATTTTGAATATTATAATTAGATAATAATATTTAGATAAGTATTGGAGTTAAAAGAGTAATCCCTTGAGATCCCTTTCCTAGCCTAATATGGACCAAATTCTTAAAAGAGGGTAAGGATCAACATTATTATATATATCATTAATCAAAAACGTATTTTGGTACTTTTCTATCAGAAGAAAATACCAAAATTTGACCACACTTCAGGTTCAAGGTCATAGTGGGAAAGATCTTGAGAATATTTAAAACGTGTTAATCCAACCAAGTACTAGGTAACGAATACACTTTTCAGATATATGGTATATATATATTTTCGACGTCGGGAAAATTTCCTTTTTGGAATTCCTCTTTGTACCCTTTATGTTTTCTATGTGTTGAATTTTATTTGAAAGGGCGAGTTTGAAAAGAGTCTGACACAAAATGTCGACGATTTGAAAATTCAGAGTCGCCCGTTGGTAGTTTTGAAATGGTTGTACCAACTCAACCGAATTTAAAAAGGTTTACACAAAGGCCCAATTATTGGACTCTATTTAACAGGCCTTGAAAATCGAGATTCATAGAGTTCGGGGGCTTGATTAAGCAGGGGAAGGTGTTATGCAGCCCCCGATTTTCGTGAAAATACGGTTACCGCATCTTTTCAATTCCCTAATTATTTGAAGTGTGTGTTTATTGGTCCTAAATGCATTACTTGGAAGTAGTGTTATGCCTCATTTTCACCTATATACAAAGGGATAAATATAAAAGTTCAATTTTAAGTAATATATATAGAAAAGACATTTTGAAAATAGGTTTTCAAACCCTTATGCTCACATAGTAATTGAGGTCTTTGATACTTCTATTTTATTCTGTATTCGGCTTGATTTGATTTTATTCTCGAGATGCGAAGCATCTTCGACAAAATAAAATATATATAAGTGTCGGGCTCCTTATAGACATGAAAGCCATCGAAGGATGTCCAAACACCATATATATGGCTTACAAGCGAACTGTAAAGCTGAAAAGGGTCCATCATGGGAACCAGATCTAGATCCGTCAGCTGAATCTTAGATCTCGTGGCTCCTAGGCTCACATAATATCATATGAATAGCCTACATAACGAGAATACTGAAATAAAGCAGATATGTAATCTAAAAGATGCAAAATTAAGGATTCATCAATTAGATCCCTGCCTGCGCGTAGCCAAGCTTCCCGTTACCTCTAGATACAGATCTAGGGTCACGTGGTTGCTTAATATTTACAAAAAAAAAGAAGAAGAAAGAAAACTAGATTTAAATAAATCTTAGCCATTCTAGCCCAACGGTTCTAGTTTTGTAACTTTTGAACCGGTTAAAAGTTAGATATGGCTATATTTAGATAAATCTAGTCCACAGACTTAAATACTATGAATTTACATTGAATGAACAGTTAAAACAAATATTTAAACACAATAAACAGTTTATATATATATATATATATATATATATATATATATATATTAAAGTAGTTGAAAGCTTCAAATCTGAAAAACTCTTACAGTGTGTTTCAGACGCTTTTAGAGCTTAAAAACTCAGTTTCCACCGGTTAAAATTTGATATGTCTTAATATATATGTATACAAGTGTTTAGAAAGAAGAATATTGAAGTTTGGAACATTATAGGAGGGGTTACGAGCTGAAATGGACAGAGTTTTCTCTCTTTTATCCTGTTTTATTTTTTCTTTTTGGCTGATGGGGGGTCTTATTTATAGACGAAAGTAGTCGCGGGTCTACCTGTGGTTGCCCGGGTGGGCTGGGGCCCCATGGGTCCCGTTGTCTCGAAGTATGTGCACTCGGGCCAATACGTTATCTGCTCGAACCTTCATAACTTTCAATCCGGGAATTCGATGGAGGCGTGCTATACCTTTCCAGAAAGCCCTTGATGAGAGCTACACAATGACATTGGATTTGATATTTTTTGAATCCGGGAAGATGGGTCCATGACCAGATTTTCAAGTCTTTGCAATCCATCCGTTGAGAGGTCTTGTGTTGTTTTCAATCGGGATTAATGTTATGGTTCTGCATGACTTCTTTTGAAGTGATTTGGGCTGAATTGATGTTGAGTTGGAAAAATTACTATTTTTCCCCTCCCGGGTTAGTTTCGAGCCTGATGCAGTTCTACCCGTCTTATCTCAAGGTTATCTTCGAGATTGGACTGTCGTTGACTTTTGACAGTCCTCAGGGTTGTCTTTGAGGTTGGTTTGATGTTGACTTTTGTCAGTTTTATCTGAGGTTTGTTTAATTTCCCTGGGTTGTCTCTGGGATTTGACCTTTATCTCTTGGGGTCGTCTTCGGGGCTAGATTTGATCTCCCGGGGTTATCTACGGGGTTGGGCTTGATCTCCCGAGGTTGTCTCCAGGGTTGGGCTTGATGACTTGACTTCCAAGGTTATCTCTGAAAGGTGAAAGACGATTCTGCCCTCCTGCATGGTTAGTAATAGGAATACAAAATTTCAAGTGTCTACAGATACCCCTCTTTATCATGTTTATGCTACATAATGGCATGAATAGGATAAAGATTACTGGACACTTGAAATATAACAAGATTAAATGATGCCATGCAATGCAGCATGATGTGATGTTATGGATGCCGGATGTTTTTGGTTGGAATTATTTCCAACGGGATTTTATCACTGACTACTCCGGCCATTTCTGTTGGGAATGGAGTTGTCAAATGATGATCTCCACTAAACCTCCTTGATGTCTACTCGAACGGTAGATTACAAAGCTTTAATCACCGGATCTTTCCCGATGCTACGCTGGGGTTGTCGCCAATGGCTTAAAATGTCCATCAGTGCTATTGAGACTGATTCGACGACAAGTTTGTAGATATGCTCTCAGGATCCCTGCTGTGGAGGTTTTCCTATGGCTGAGACCATCAAATTTTGACGTGAAGGTTGTTACCAACGTTCTTTACCTTTAGATGTGTTTTCTGACTTTACTTTCACCGAAGATGTTCCTCTCTTTTGCGAGTGACTCTTTGGGGATTATTGATTTTTATCCTAATTGTGACGCCCCCAAAATAGGTATACAACACCCATTCTGAGTTGCCAAATACATGGTACAAAAAGCAAACTACAACTTCAATAATACAATTGTCGTGCAAAATACGACAACACATACTGTGAGTTTAAATATAAATATTGTCTGCTAGATAATATCCACACTCAAATAAGTTTTCATTACAATTATTCAAACATTATTTTACAGAAATAGTAAGGACTATTAAAACATCTTTCTAGAACCATCACTCCATACCTCGACTAGATCCTGCTATGTTCTCACCACTTGAGAAGAAAAATGGAACAAAAAGGGAAAAGGTGAGCTCAACTAGCCCAGTAAAGAATATTATGACTAAGATAATATACAATAAATTATCATTAGTATTCAACAGGGAAAAATCTGATAGAATATAATCGACAACAAGTTTTAGATCAACAACTGCAGCGGAAACAGCAAACCATTAGAAGAGTCAAGTAGAGAATGAATTCTACTATCTTCTAAGATTTAAAAGTCCATCATCAATATTTTATCCCTGTAACATCAATTAATAATCATCTTTAAACAAATATTCATCTTTGCACTACAGGCCAAAGATATTCATTTGTATCACCAGTTAATCATGTTCATCTCAACACCTGTTCATCTTTGCACTACAGGCCAAAGATATTCATCAGATAATCATACATCTTTGCACTACAGGCCAAAGATATTCAGTAATATCATCATTTAGGACTGAGGATGATGAAAAATATCTTAAAGAAAACGAATCCAGTGAGATAGAAGGACAAATAGTAGGGATTCGTATAACAGTTTATCCAAGATCAATAATACTTCATAATAATCAATTGTGAAGCAGAATTCAAAAATAAAGATCAAAACATGGATACAATCAAAGATAGTAACCATAATAGACATTTTGGACAAAAGGGAAAATTTTATTTTTCGGTGAATAGTGCCGTATTCGTGAATAGTGTCGTATACGTGAATAGTGCCGTATACGTGAATAGTAACCCCGACACAAAAAGTTCCAAATTTGATAAAAAAAAACTCATATCAATATTTTAGCATAATGATATTGAAGAAAATAATATCATTTAAGAAGAAAATAATATCCCTTACCTCAAAATATCAGTACTTCTGGTCAAAATATCGGTATAAGGCTGAAGAAAACTTGCTCTGACGAATAGAAACTCTCAAAGTATCTAAATACTCAAAAAATACACTCAATAATCTAGAGAGAGAAAGAGAAAAAACTTGTTTCTGGTGTGATTTTCAATTCTAACTTAGCCCTCTATTTATAGAAAAATGTTAGCATGCCGAAGTAGACTTAACCTGCAATCTGATGGCTTTACCTGCTACTATTCAAGCCTACCACATTTGAATAAAAATCTCAGTATATTTCTTTACCAACCAAGAGTGAGGCCCACCAATTCTAGAATTTTCCACCAAAATGATAAACTCCGAAAATTCAACAATTTCTAAACCAGCCATCTCGTAAAATTCATAATAAATCATACGTTCATTTTTAACGGTTCAAAATTTGTGTACATATACTCAACTTATATATGTATAACATATCAAAAAATTACCACGATCCAACGGTCGGATTAAAAATTATAACCCCCGCAAAATATCTCAAAAATCCTGATTTTAAATGCCTCCATTCCGACAAAAATATTAATAAAAACCTCAACATTAGCTCCTTCATTTTTAACCACAAAAATATATCCCTCATTTATATCCACATAAAATAAATATTTCCTTATCATATGAATCAATAATTAATTATTCACAAATAATATTACAGAATCACATTTATGACAACCAGGCCGTTCCAAGGAAAGAGGGGGCTTTCCAATAAGAATTTCTCCTTACTGGCGCGCAATTAGGTAACCAAACCTCTCCTTAGACAAAACTTTTTAGACATTGCCAATAATGCTATCTAATAATATTATTCAAATAATATGAATTATTGATCTGATAATGAGAAATACTGTGCAGTGACAATTATTGAAACAACAATAATATAAAATATCAATGCAGCAATTATGGAATCAATAAAATAAAATATTGAACAGTAACTACTGTAACAATTATTGAGTAGTGCTTTCTTTCGTAAGAATTAATAATTTAAAAATACTGTGCAATTCGTGCGCTACTGTGCAACCACGCGTATTACTGTATTTTAACCACCGGGTATTCCAACAGTGTTAACGGTAACAAATAGATGCGCCGTCGTATGAATATTCCCCGACAGAAAGAATATTCCACGACCAAACGAATATTCCCCGACAAAATGAATATTTTATAACCACTTATTTATTTTGCAAAATTTGCACATTTAACCCATAACCAAAATATTATATCAAATTAACACCTTATTATTCACAATAATAATTAGAGAAAATTTGATTTTATTCATTAAATACCAAATAAATACCAAATAAACTTAGTCAGGTCATACTAGCGAAAGAATTCCCCGTCTCTCCCCTCCTAGTTCTTGTCGCACATCTCAGCCAGGGATCATATCCCTAAGCTTTGATACCAACTGTGACGCCCCCAAAATAGGTATACAACACCCATTCTGAGCCGCCAAATACATGGTACAAAAAGCAAACTACAACTTCAATAATACAATTGTCGTGCAAAATACGACAACACATACTGTGAGTTTAAATATAAATATTGTCTGCTAGATAATATCCACACTCAAATAAGTTTTCATTACAATTATTCAAACACTATTTTACAGAAATAGTGAGGACTATTAAAACATCTTTCTAGAACCATCACTCCATACCTCGACTAGATCCTGATATGTTCTCACCACTTGAGAAAAAAAAATGGAACAAAAAGGGAAAAGGTGAGCTCAACTAGCCCAGTAAAGAATATTATGACTAAGATAATATACAACAAATTATCATTAGTATTCAACAGGAAAAAATCTGATAGAATATAATCGACAACAAGTTTTAGATCAACAACTGCAGCGGAAACAGCAAACCATTAGAAGAGTCAAGTAGAGAATGAATTCTACTATCTTTTAAGATTTAAAAGTCCATCATCAATATTTTATCCCTGTAACATCAATTAAGAATCAGCTTTAACCAAATATTCATCTTTGCACTACAGGCCAAAGATATTCATCAGGTAATCATACATCTTTGCACTACATGCCAAAGATATTCAGTAATATCATCATTTAGGACTGAGGATGATGAAAAATATCTTAAAGAAAACGAATCCAGTGAGACAGAAGGACAAATAGTAGGGATTCGTATAACAGTTTATCCAAGATTAATAATACTTCATAATAATCAATTGTGAAGCAGAATTCAAAAATAAAGATCAAAACATGGATACAATCAAAGATAGTAACCGTAATAGACATCTTGGACAAAAAGAAAATATTTTATTTTTCGATGAATAGTGTCGTATTCGTGAATAGTGCCGTATACGTGAATAGTGCCGTATACGTGAATAGTAACCCCGACACAAAAAGTTCCAAATTTGATAAAAAAAAAACTCATATTAATATTTTAGCATAATGATATTGAAGAAAATAATATCATTTAAGAAGAAAATAATATCCCTTACCTCAAAATATCAGTACTTCTGGTCGGAATATCGGTATAAGGCTGAAGAAAACTTGCTCTGATGAATAGAAACTCTCAAAGTATCTAAATACTCACAAAATACACTCAATAATCTAGAGAGAGAAAGAGAAAAAACTTGTTTCTGGTGTGATTTTCAATTCTAACTTAGCTCTCTATTTATAGAAAAATGTTAGCACGCCGAAGCAGACTTAACCTGCAACCTGATGGCATTACCTGCTACTATTCAAGCCTACCACATTTGTATAAAAATCTCAGCACATTTCTTTACCAACCAAGAGTGGGGCCCACCAATTCTAGAATTTTCTACCAAAATGATAAACTCCGAAAATTCAACAATTTCTGAACCAGTCATCTCGTAAAATTCATAATAAATCATACGTTCATTTTTAACGGTTCAAAATTTGTATACATATACTCAACTTATATATGTATAACAAATCCAAAAACTACCACGATCCAACGGTTGGATTAAAAATTATAACTCTCGCAAAATATCTCAAAAACCCTGATTTTTAATACCTCTATTCCGACAAAAATACTGATAAAAACCTCAACATTAGCTCCTTCATTTTTAACCACAAAAATATATCCCTCATTTATATCCACATAAAATAAATATTTCCTTATCATATGAATCAATAATTAATTATTCACAAATAATATTACAGAATCACATTTATGATAACTAGGCTGTTCCTAGGAAAGAGGGGGCTTTTCAATAAGGATTTCTCCTTATTGGCGCGCAATTAGGTGACCAAACCTCTCCTTAGACAGAACTTTCTAGACATTGCCAATAATGCTATCTAATAATATTATTCAAATAATATGAATTATTGATCTGATAATGGGAAATACTGTGCAGTGACAATTATTGAAACAACAACGATATAAAATATCAATGCAGCAATTATGGAATCAATAAAATAAAATATTGGACAGTAACTACTGTAACAATTATTGAGTAGTGCTTTCCTTCGTAAGAATCAATAATTCAAAAATACTGTGCAATTCGTGTGCTACTGTGCAACCACGCGTATTACTGTATTTTAACCACCGGGTATTCCAACAGTGTTAACGGTATCATATGCCGTTATTTATAAAAACTCAATTTTTGTCGTTATCTTCATCCAATCGTTTTTCGTTATGGGACCCACAAATAGCTGCGCCGTCGTACGAATATTCCCCGACAGAAAGAATATTCCACGACTAAACGAATATTCCCCGATAAAATGAATATTTTATAACAACTTGTTTATTTTGTAAAATTTGCACATTTCACCCATAACCAAAAAATTATATCAAATTAACACCTTATTATTCACAATAATAATTAGAGAAAATTTGATTTTATTCATTAATAAGTTGGGGTCTTACACTAATGATAGCATGCCTTAGTTGCCATCATTGGATTCTTCATGTCGTTACACTGGGATTGTCACCACAGCCCGGGCTTTCTATTAGGTTGATGTCGATAGCTCCATTGGAGATAGAATTTTTACTGCTTGCTTTCACAGCATCCTCACAATACTTACTCAAACGGTAGTTTTGTGAAGGTTGACCATCACCGAACTTCCTCGGTGCCTACTTGAACAATAGTTTATAGCGGTCTGGAAATCATCGAACCTTCACGGTGCCACGGCTGGGGATTTATATAACAGATTCCATCATCGGTCCTCCCTAAGGAAGATAGTTGTAGACACTCAAAATTTTATTTTCATGTTACTAACTATGTAGGAGGACAAAAGCATCTTTTTCACACTCCAGAGATAACACTAGAGGACCAAAACATCAATTCCAACCCCAGAGATAGCCCCGGGTAATCCAGTTTCCAACCCCAAAGATAATCCTGAGAAATCAGTTTCTAACCCCGGAGATAACCTTGGGAAAGTCAGTTCTAACTCCAAAGATAACCCCGGGAGATCAAGTTCAAAGCCTGGAGATAACCCCGAGAGGTCAAGCCAACCTCAGATATAACCCTGATGATAGTTAGAGTCAACAGCAAGCCAACCTCAGAGATAACATTAAGAAAAGATTGCTACAACTGCGTAAAAACCAGAGATAACCCCGGGAGGGGCAAAATGGTTATTTTGCCAACTCAACTTCAACTTAAATTGCTTCAAAAGAAGTCTCACAAGAGCCATATCTTAACTTCCGAGCACAGACTACACAAAATAGCTCAACGGACTGCCTGACGGAGACCCATAAATGCTATTTCAGTCATGGACCTATCTTTCCGGATTCAAAAAAAAGGTAAATCTTATATCATTGTGTAGCTCTCGGGAAGAGCTTTCCGAAATGGTATGGCACACTTCCATTGGAATCTCAAATTGAAAGTTATAAAGGTTCGAGCGAACAGCGCGTTGTTTGAGTGCACGTACTTCGAGACGGCGAGACCCACATGGCCCGGGGAACCCCGGGGAGCCGCAGGTGCCGCAGGTGCACCTGCGGCTCCCCCGTCTATAAATAGAGGGCTTGGGGAGGCCATTTTGAAGAGAAAAAAGGAGAGGAAGCCCTGTCCATTTTACTCTGTATACACTATAAACTGAGTGCTTTCTCATTTCAAACACTTGTGAGCTTATATTTTGCTACATTTTCCCGGTGGAAACCGAGTGTTCATTCATCTAAAGCTATTTGAAGTCTTCTTTGGTAACCCACTGTAAGCCTTCTTACATTTCTTAAAGCCTTTCTCCACTTTTGTGCACACACAATTATTCACGTTGAGAGTCGTGTTATGTGTGTATGCCCAGATCGTCGGTCCGTGGCTTTTATTACTTTTTTATATATATATTTCTGTCAGGCCTGGAGTTTACTTCGTGACCATTTACTATATACATATATATATATATATATATATATATATATATATATTCACATTTAGTCTCGCCTGGAGTTTACTCCATGGCGATTGATTGTCTTTATATATATATATATATAAAGACAATCAATCGCCATGGAGTAAACTCCAGGCGAGACTAAATGTGAATATATATATATATATATATATACTTACAGCTTTTATATATATAACTGTTTACAGCTTTCATACAAACTGCATCATCATGTGAGCCTAGAAATCATGTGATCATAGATTCAATCTCCTGAATCGAGATTCAGTTCCCGTGATGGATATTTTTAGCTGTAATCGGCTTATAAATTATTCACGGTGTTTGAATTTTCTTAGACGGCTCTCATGCCCACAAGGAGTTCAGCACCACTTTTTTATCTTATTTTCTCGAAGATGCTTCACATCTCGAAAATAAATGCAATCCAGCCGAACACATAATAAAATAGAAGTATCAAAGGTCTCAATTACTATTGAGCACAAGGGTTTGAAAAACCTCTTTTTACAAAACATCATTGCTATATCTTGTTAAAACTAAATTTTTATACAAAATTCAAACTCTTTGTATATAGGTGCAAACGAGGCATATCACTATTTCCAGATAACTGCACATTGACCCACACACACACGCACACATATTCAGACAAAGGTTTAAATTGAAAAGTGACGATCACCGTGTCACCACGAATGTCGGGGGGTGCCTAACACCTTCCCTCCATATAATCAAGCCCCCAGACCCTAACTAATCTCGATTTCAGAGACCAGTTAAATAGTTTCACATCACTAGGCTAATGTGCAAATCATTTCCGGTTGAGTTGGTGCAACCATTTAAAAATACCAACTGGTGACTCTTATAGTCTAATCGTCGACATATACATGTCAGACCTTTTCATAACTTATTTTTTCCAACAAATCTCACCTAACATGAGAACACCAAAAGACAAGAACAGAAAAAGGATAATTAAAAATCGCGACGTCGACAGGTGGCGACTCTGCTGGGGACATCCAGTAAGAGGGCTTAAGCCGCTATTTAGAAACTTTTCAAAACATTTATCTGCATGTGTGTGGATGTTGCATTTACATTTGAATGAATGTGTATGAATGCATTTACTTATTACACTTAGTTCTTTGCACCATATCTGCTTGTGATATTAGTGCTTCGCACATGTCATCATTTCCATTCGGTGAGACGCGTTGTGTGTGAATGTATGTTGTGCGGTTCCTCCACCAGGAGGCTATCTTGTCGGTGTTTGATTATTGGGCTCGTAGGGAGACTAATTCCAACGAGGCTCAGGAAAGGCACCGCCCATATTTGCCCCAGTTGAAAGACCGGATTAACTTCTTGTCAAGTAAATTACGATGATCTGGGAACCTTCATGCCGAAAAGCCGCGAGAGTAGCCTAAGATAGGTCAGCTTCTGATAAACCAAAAGCGGAGGAAAGTCTCTTCGTACTTTCCCATTTCAATTACTTATAATTGCAATTACTTGTAATTTCATTTCCATGTCAATCTCAATGTAATGGAAAATATGAATGAATATGTGTACATGCATTCCCTTTCATATCAAAACTTGCCATGCTATCTTATCAAACTAACACCCGTTTCGAAGGAGAATACTCCTAAACAGACGCATTAAGTGGCATGTAATATTCCAACATTCACTAAGACTAAACTACTTAAGTCTTTTTGTAGGGAAGCAATTGGTCCAGTTACCCGTTCAAAGTCCAAAAAGGCACTAAGGTCACTGTCATACATGGCTACAAGTGCCCCGCCTGATCTTACTCCTATTTCCAGCGAGGAGTTCGAAGGATTAAGAAATTAAATAGCAAAATTGGATGTCTTTCTAACAGAACAAAGTAAAAACACTCGGGCCCAGACAATGCCTACTCAATCAAAGTCATTCACTCAAGGGGGCAGTAAGGATATTAACAGAAAGATGGAAACCCAGATACCTAAACCTCATTCTAATAAAGGAACCAACAAAACCCCTGAAATCACAAAATTCAGGGATGATCGAGAAACTGGGGATATAAGAAAGAAAGTCCAACAAATGGAGGAAACCATCCGATCAATTAAAGGGGCTAAAAACTATGGAAGTGTCACCTATTAAGATCTCTGCATATTCCCAGGTATCCTGACAAATTCAAAATCCCAGAGTTTAAAAAGTACAATGGGGTAGGCGATCCCTATACGCACCTAAAAGTGTACATTGGCGAACTGGGGTCTTATGCTGAAGATGAAAGCCTCAGAATGCAACTTTTTCAAAAGAGACTCACTGGAGAGGCTAAAGCCTGGTATGCCCGACTTGACAATGCCAAAATCCACAACTGGAAAGAATTGGCCCATACCTTTCTCAATCAATACAGTTTTCAGTGACAAATGGCACCGGATCGATACCAAGTGACTAATGTCAAAAAGCAAAGTACTGAGTCTTTCCGAGAATATGCCCAAACGTGGAGATATCTGGCAGCGCAAGTCATTCCATCAATGACAGAAACTGAAATGGTGATGACTTTCATAGACATTGAAGAGGCGCCTTACTATGACAGAATCCTAGTAGGCATAGGAAAGCCATTCTCAGAAATGATCAAACACGGAGAAATGGCAGGGATGAGCCTGAAGGCAGACAAGATTAAAGACTTCACTACCTTGCAAGCAGTCGCCGAGCATATACAGACTGACAAGTATGCGAGTGATCCCAAGAGGGCACTCGATAAAGGCAATAAAGATGTATCCCTTGTTTCACAGGGGCAAGCTAGGAGACCAACCTATAGTCCCCCCATTTGGAAAAAGCAAGACAATTTGCCATTTCAACAGCAGTCTGCATTTAACCAATGCCAAGACAGAAAAAGAAAATTTGAAAGAATGGAAAATTGGGTGTTCACTCCACTGGGCGATTCCCTTGAAAATGTATTGGCGATATTAATGGATCACAAGAAAATTACCAAACTGGCTCCACCTCTGGAATCAGGGAGCAAAAGATATAATCCAAGCTAGAGATGTGCTTACCACTCAGGGTCTCCGGGCCACAATACACAAGATTGTTGGTGCTTAAAACATAAAATTTAATATTTGATCGAAAGTGGCAGTATTGTGGTCCAACAACCTGACCAGCAAAATGTCAACACCAACCTTCCGTTGCATCATGATACGGATGAAGTAAACATGATCGGGTTAGGAAGCGCTAAAATGTATCCAAATCGTAAATACATACGAAGGATGGAGGAATACCCCCAAAGGCACAAAACAAATGTCCTAGAGTGGGAAAATTCAGAGGAGGGTATGATAGTAATGAAAAAATTAGAGGCGATTCAGAATCAGGTAAATCTGCTAGCTAAGCTGATAGTGCGCTAACATCAGGATACGAGGCAGTTTTTCACTCAACTATCAGAAAGCCAAGAGAAAAAGGAGGTTAACCATAATGTAAGCCCATATCACTCTATGATGAGCCAGCTAAATGAAAAAGATCAAAGCAGGCTGAAAGTACAAGAAAAAGGGGGATGATAAAATTGCTAGAAGATCTCATCAGCGAAAAAATCACTCGAGGGAAAGTGAATTCTCAAAGAAGAAAGATCAAACAACCTCCAAAATAGCCCAAAAATTCACCCCTCTAAGCAAATCAAATTAAGAAATGCTACACTTTCTGATAAGCGAAGGAAGGATTACTGAGTTGCTGCCTCCTATAAATTCCAAGATAAAAAGTTATGATTCCACCAAGATATGTCTCTACCATTCTAACTCACCTGGACATGCGATTGAGGAATGTTGGCCTTTGCGACATAAAATCCAAGATCTCATTGAAAATAGAGAGCTGAAGATAGAATCCCCCATGACCAAAAAAGGTAAAAAGGAAATAAAAAGCTTAAGCTGTCCACTCAAGACAGACAGTTCAAAGGAGTTGAAGGCTATGAGCACTAATTCTGGCAGTACACAAAGTGGACTAATCCTAATGTAGGGAATGACAGAGGAGACAAGAGAATCCCCAAAGGAGATTCCTCCTCCAACATCAAACATCCTTTGGCCCAAAGATAGCAACCACGTTCCTGATTTTATCATCTTGGATGAGGAAGAGGAGATACTAATCCTTTCCAATGAAGAACAAGCCAAAAAGGAAAAATCCTTACAAGAAATGCCACAACAGTTCGAGGGAGATTTCATGGTCGAATCCTCTCAAGCCCAGGAAAAAGGTGAAGGAACAGATGAAGGAAATATGGTGAGGTTGTCGGGGAAACCAACCCATCGAAGAATCAAGAGTTTATACCTTTTGGCGATGAGTCCAATTCAAGCATCGCTGAGGAATGTATTGAATCAGGAAGCAATCAAGTTATGGCCATAAGTGAAGATATTCGGAACCAAGAGGTAACCTCTATCGCAAGCCTCGAAGGCAACATAACCACTGACAACTAGACTATCAGGCCTCAGCTAGCCAAGAAGATGTAGATCTAGAGGATAGAGTTGTGAGTTCCAAGAGATGTTGGAACGGTATCACTTTCTTCGTAGTATGCCTTTTATTTTCCATGCATGTAAATATTGAAAAAAAAACAAAAAAAATAAATAAAAAAATATTAAGAAATCAAAAATAAAAAAAAATCAGGGCTCAGTCAAGGGCTTAAACTACGAAAGACCTGATCTCCCCTCATCAATGGGAGTACATAGGCAACCATTTATGGTGTGGTCAAACTAAATAAAAACCCAAAAACCCCAAACAAACACTTCTCAAACCGTTTGTCTTATAAAGCAGGAACTACACAGACCTGATCTCCTACACAGGAGTACGTAGGCAACCATCAGTGGTGCGGTCGAACCCTCAAAAGAAATATTCAAACCCAAACATTAATCCCAAGATAACCAGCAACATGGATGAATTGACCATCATCATAAGATGTAACTAGTCAGCAACTCATCGCTCCTTAAGTGCGAGAAGACTTGATCTCTTTTGACATCCAGCAATACATGGGCAACCATCGTGGAAAATTATTTCTCATACTTAACGACCTGTTCCCCCAGATCAAGATAACAAACCAAACCTTGCAGATCAAATCAAACTTGGGTGAAGTCATCACCAACCAAGCTGAGATCTTTGGCGTCAATTTAGTGGAGTCCGAAAGCCTCTCGACATCAATCATCAAAGTTGTAACAACAACACAGTGATATATCAAGCATAATCAATAGCGAGGACCTTCAAAGAGAAGACACCCTCAATCACAAGTCTTCATAAAATCAAAAGAAAACCATCAAGGCCGATTGAGCGAACAAGTCAGGAGCAATGATTGAGGGCATCAAAGCCCAAATCCACTACCTGTTCACCATCTGGTACAGAGGTAAAAGCTTCTTACGATCTCGCCATCTTATCGGCCTATCTGTCAAAGCAACGATCCCATACAATAAACAAAGCTAGGGAAATTTCAAAATTGGTGACAAACCGATATTGGGTCCCTTACAACAAGATTGGGGCAATCTCGAGAACAGTGACAACTCAACACTGGGACATTTATCAACCATCCTAAAGAGGAAAATGCACTAGTCATCACCATCAGTATAGTACATCATCATCAGAGTTTCCCTCACATAATCTCATTGGCGATTTTGCATGATCATTTGGTCTTTTCCAATCATACTATTCTCAGAATAAATAATCCACATATGAGGATATTACTCACTCACGACTTGGTCAATAATAAGAGTATCTCATATGAATCCCGAACAACAACATGCGAAAGGACTGCGGCATTTTCTAATTCCAAGAAAGGGAAGGAGTTTAAGGTGGGATAAACCTCTCATCAAAAGATAGGGGAGAACTCCTAAAAGAAATCATGGCGATATAAGCTTGCCCCTACAAAAGAAGGGGAAAATTCGCAAGAAAGTCCTTAACTCAAAAGTAGAAGCCCAATGATAAAAGGACTAGCGAACGAAATCCTCATTATCAAATGTGTCAATCGGCGTCGAGTCTTATACACCAAAGTTCAAATCTGGGCAGCAAAAGAACGACCTGCACCCTCCAGGGATGTCAGCAGCATTCAGTTCATCTGTCCAGCTGGGTTACGAATAAAACGCTCAAGGAAACGGGGCACAAGCGCCCAACAGCGAAAAGAAACTCCAAATCACCTCAAAAAGGGTGAGGTAAAATTCTACTCCAGACAATTTAAAATATGCATCAACCTAGGACAATAGACTCCTAAGGATAAATCTTGATCATCACATCATGCATGATTTACACATGTGCAAAATGCGTTATATCAACGCACATCTCTATCAAGGTTTAGCATGCATCTCCAGTAGATTTAAATATGCGTGCAAGTTAGATGCCTAGATTAGAGAAAAATTTCTTCGTAGACATCTGGTGGTTGTCATCAATCTAGCGTAATATCAGGCAGAGTCTGGTGAAGCAAACCGTTGAATACTATTTTAGCGAAGGTATCAGATGATCCGGTATTCTAAACCATTGGCATCAATTTAGCGTAACATCAAGACAGTTCAGCGATGAAAGCTTTGTATACCACCGTTCGAGTGGGAACCGAAATAGTTTGTTGATGTCAGCGTATTTAACTACCAGCAGGGTAGGATCCGTTGTCAAACTACCAGCAGGGTAGGCACCGTTGCAAACTACCAGCGTATACATCGGGAAGGTCCGGTGATTTCAGAATGTCATCCCCATTAAAATATTAATTTATTTAATTAAATAATATTTATTCTACAATAGGGATAAGCCTCCCTAGCGATTAACGACTTTTCAGATAATATAGATTTCAACATTAATCATAAAAGAACCTTTGAATAAATAGTTACTGTACAATTCAATCCTTCCACCATACAATGACCCAATTAAATATAAGACATGGAATTACTATCAAGTCTTATTTTATTTAATTATATGTATTTCGACTCTTAAATGCACAACTCCAAATAATGCAAATTAAAAACTCCTTTCTAATTTCATTCTGCCTTGGCCAAGGACTACTGAGTTATCATTTATCGAATCACATAGGATATTTCTCTTCTTTTACTAGAAGCGGTAGATTCTTTATTGATCATACATTATCTCCATGTATAACTTATTATACCCAAGCATACCCTTTGATATACCCTAAGGGTCTTAAGGAATAAGTCAAAGTATAACTCATCATACACAAGATACTATCACTACAGAAATTCCTATTGACAGGCAAGTAAAACTCCATTAGGTATTCCTTAGCGAGCTACGTTCAGTAAACTTATTCTCTAATAAGCACCTACATACTTGCTTTAGTGTCTCCATATAAATGATCATGAGATCAATCATCCTCATCCAATGAGCAAGCAACGTATATACCAATCTATCCGGATTCACTAATCCCCAATTTAGTAATCTAATGATTGGAAACTATTTTAGCTTTAAGCTTTCTAAGAATTTAGATCTCATTAGAATGATCATCATCATTATTCTAAAAACATTGCTTAAAACTATGGGTTTATCATATATTATAAAATAACATCATGTAGATAATTAAAAGCCTTTAATAAATTAATACTTTTTATTAATAAATGAATAAGATTGTTACAAAGTATATGCTTTATCATCAAACATGATTGGCTAGTGTGCATACTACTTTCAATCTCCCACTTGCACTAAAGCCAATCGTCATGGTATCTTATTTCCTTATTCTCTAAGTGACAATTATCCTGCTATTGGATAAGCTTTAGTTAATAGATATGTAATGTTGTTTTTGAGAGTTCACTATCTCTATAGTGATTTCCCATCTTTCAATGATTCTTATAATCAAATGAAAGTCCCACAACACATGTTTAGATCCAAGATGAGACTTAGGAACTATTCCTAGTTCTGTAATGAACTTTTCATCCAAAAAATCAACTTGCAACTTAATTTACAGCTACATACTTTGTCTTTATCATTAAATCAGCAACTCTTTGCTGTTTAGAACTTTTTCAATTCACGGCACCACCGTTCAAGGTAACTCTTTACCTTAAAGTATATTTTCTTTCGTCTTGGTCTGTTTGAAAAAACTCGAGTTTGTTAAGCCCTCTAGTTTTAATTCAGACTCACCATGAATATGATCACATCCTTAGTGCCGGCTAAGTACTTTAAGATATTTTTCATTGACTCATAGTGAACTTTTCCAAAATATGATTGATCAATATTAGGTCTCGTACATTTCATTGCATACATGATAGTTACTCATGCGATCTCTCTTTTGGAGTATTTGGGGACTATTAAGAGAGATACACTCCATGGCTCATCAACATGAGACATTTCTTAGAGTTTGCCATGCTTAACGACTTTAGCATCAAATGAATATATGTTTCTTGGGTTAAGTCGAGCATCCTCTTGAATTTATCTATATAGATTTATATCCCCAATTAAGATACTCTTTCCAAATCATTCATGGAGGAATGTTTAAACAACTTTATCTTTATTGATTGTAGCATTAGTATGTCATTCCTTATCCGTAGTATATCAATATATAATACTAGAAATGTCACGACGCTCCCACTGACCCTTTTGTACACACTAGGTTCATTCTTATTTTTTGATAAAATCAAACTCTTTTGATTGTCTCATCAAAACGAATGTTTCATATTTGAAAAGCTTGCTTCAATCCATTTCTCTGAGTGTCTACAACTCTTACCTCATTATATGTAACTGGATCATCATCTTCTATGATGTGTACCTCATCATCATCATCTATGATGAATCCATACCTCCCAGGTATCTTCGGTACTATTCTAGATTTATAATTCGATTGTGGTACAATAGGTCTATCTACAGGTTCCTTTTATTTAACTTATAGTGCTTTGCGGTTCTTGAACTCTTCAAGATCAATTATCCCCCCACTAGCCCCTTCAGTGATAAACACTTTTATCTTAGAAGGAAGCGTGCTTTGCAATTAACACATTTTGCTAAGTAGGATTATAGAACATATACCCTAAACTTACTTTAGGATGTCCCACAAATCTGTACTTATCAAATCTTGTTCTAAGCTTATCCTTTGAAACCTTTTCACATAAGTTGGACAACCCCTTATCTTAACTTACTTAAAATTAGGAATCCTTCATGTCCATAATTTTTATGGAGTTTTGTGGCCGAATTTTGAGGTTACATTTTCCGTAGATATGCAGCCATTTCTAGGACATTATCCTAGAAGGATACTGGAATGTCGGTGAAATTATTATGGATCGCACCATGTCCAACAAGATACGATTTTTTCTTTCAGATAAATCAATCAATTATTGCGTATCTGGAGGCGTCCATTGTGAGAAAACCATTTGAGATGATCTAGAAACTCATTGTACAATTATTCCTTCCTTGATCCGATCAAAGAATCCTAATACTTTGCCAATTTGTTTTATTTCTGAATTCTTTGAACCTTTCAAATAATTCACAATTGTATTTCAGCAAATACACACGTTTAACTTTTTGAACGATCATCTCCTTTTCTTATACTAGTTTGTTCAATTTGTAAAATTATTTTCACTTAAGTCAAGTATACAAAATCCATTAAGTAATATTTCAGTTCTATATAAAATATTATTATTATAAATAGAACAACAATTGTTCTTAAATATAATACCAAAGATTTCATTGTCCAACAACAAAATGGAAATAATGTTTCCAACAAGAACTGGAATACAATAAAAACTTATTGACTTAATAGACTTACCCGTAGGCAATGCTAAACTATAAGTTCCTATGGCTAATGTAGCAACATTTGCTTTATTTTCCACACATAGGATTACTTATCTTTGTTTAACTGTCTACTTCTACTTGGTCCCTTCATAAATCTATATTTATGATAACCAAAGTCGGTATCCAATACCCAAGTAGAACCTTGACTTAAAGAAAAATGTATTTTAAATCAGGAATAAAATTGTATTTGTAACCGAAACTTCACTAAGCTTCTTCTGGTTAGCTCTGCAAGATGCTTCTCACAGTTTCTTTCCAGTGTCCAGGCTTATTGCAGTGGAAGCAAACTCCTTTGCTATCCATATCAGTTTTGTTCTTATTATCCTTTATTTTTGTCTTTTCTATTTACCTTCTTAGGATCGTTCTTCTTTTTAGAAGATCCTTTGGCCCCTACTAGTAATACTTGGTATTTCTTGGTTAGAAAGTGACTCTCAACATTTTTCAACATGTTGAGCAAATCAGTGAAGCTGATATCTAGCTTGTTCATATGAAAAAATTCAAAACAATTGTGAAAGGAGTCCGGGGGTGAGTGCAAGATCAAATCTTGGCTCAACTATCCATCCATGGCAAAACATGTTGTCCTAATTGATCAATCAAATTGATTATGTTAAGGACTTTTATCTGTACTGTAGTGTCATCGGTCATTCTAGATCGGAAAAGCTCCTTAGATATCTGATATCTATTAGTCTTACTTTCCTCACCATCAACTACTTGATGTGCAAGAATATAGTAAGAGCATCCATAGTTTCATGCTGAAGCTGAAGCTCGTTACTAATGGATGCGAGGATGATGCATTGAGTCAACTGTGCATCATCTTGCCACTTTCTAAAAGTAGCAATTTCTTCCTCAGAGGCATTGTCTGCAACCATTACAGGGATATGCGTATTAAGGACATAAGATAGCTTTTCAGCTGTGAGAACTTTTCTCAATTTCCTTAACTAATCCGTTTAATACGGTCCAGTTAAATAACATATAATATGCTTCGCAGTGATAGTAATTTAGACATTATAAAATTCTGTAAATGAATTTGTAAGTAACAACATGTTAACATACATTCTTTTATTAATTACTAAAATAAATTAGGTTTTATTTTAAATTGGTATCTCCCACTATTTTCTTCAAACTATATTACCCTCAATATATATAGTTCGGCAATATCTAATTAAAGATATGCTAGTGAGAATAAGGATCCCATTTCAAATATAAATAGCTTTGTGTGTGCACAACAAACTATATATAAATAAATAGATAGACAACTCTTGTCAATTACATCAACTATGTAACTCTTTGTATTTTACCTCTTAAATCATAATGGTCAAGTGTGTGAACATTCGAACTAAAATGATTTAAGTTAAGTCAGACCCAGCATTTTCATATAAGTGAAAAGAAAACTACAACTCTTGTGTGTGTACGACAAAGTAGTAATGTTCAATTCCTTATAAACATCATATGTAATAAAAATAATATCTTAAATATTTAATATTTGCCTTGTGTGTACACAACAAACTTATATTAAATATTCAATACTCTATTATTTCAATCATGCTAGAAGGTGACGTTCGATATTCCAAATATCTTTGAACGTTACAACTTAATATAAAATATTTGATATTATTAATTTGTCTGATCTTGTTTAGCGCGCATGCACACACACACACACACACACACACACACACACACACACACACACACACACACACACACACAAATGAAGGAGTTAATGTTGAGATTTTTATCAGTATTTTTATCCGACCGTTGGATCGTGGTAATTTTTGGATATGTTATACATATATAAGTTGAGTATATGTTCACAAATTTTGAACTGTTAAAATGAACGTATGATTTATTATGAATTTTACGAGATGACTGGTTCAGAAATTGTTGAATTTTCAGAATTAATCATTTTGGTAGAAAATTCTAGAATTAGTGGGCCCCACTCTTGGTTGGTGAAGAAATGTGCTGAGATTTTTATTCAAATATGGTGGGTGGGAATAGTAGCAGGTAAAGCCATCAGGTTGCAGGTTAAGTCTGCTTCGGCGTGCTAACATTTTTCTATAAATAGAGGGCTAAGTTAGAATTGAAAATCACACCAGAAACAAGTTTTCTCTCTTTCTCTCTCTAGATTATTGAGTGTATTTTGTGAGTATTTAGATACTTTGAGAGTTTCTATTCATCAGAGCAAGTTTCTTTCAGTCTTATACCGGTATTCTGACCCGAAGTACTGATATTTTGAGGTAAGGGATATTATTTTCTTCTTAATGATATTATTTTCTTTAATATCATTATGCTAAAATATTGATATGAACTTTTAATCAAATTTGGAACTTTTTGTGTCGGGATTACTATTCACGTATACGGCACTATTCACGTATACGGTACTATTCACGAATACGGCACTATTCACCGAAAAATAAAAATTTTCCCTTTTTGTCCAAGATGTCTATTATGGTTGCTATCTTTGATTGTATCCATGTCTTGATCTTTATTTTTGAATTCTGCTTCACAATTGATTATTATGAAGTATTATTGATCTTGGATAAACTGTTATACGAATCCCTAATATTTGTCCTTCTGTCTCACTGGATTCGTTCTCTTTAAGATATTTTTCATCATCCTCAGTCCTAAATGATGATATTACTGAATATCTTTGGCCTGTAGTGCAAAGATGTATGATTACTTGATGAATATCTTTGGCCTGTAGTGCAAAGATGAACAGGTGTTGAGACGAACATGACTGACATGTGATACAAATGAATATCTTTGGCCTGTAGTGCAAAGATGAATATTTGGATAAAGATGATTATTAATTGATGTTACAGGGACAAAATATTGATGATGGACTTTTAAATCTTAGAATATAGTAGAATTCTTTCTCTACTTGACTCTTCTAATGGTTTGCTGTTTCCGCTGCAGTTGTTGATCTAAAACTTGTTGTCGATTATATTCTATCAGATTTTTCCCTGTTGAAGACTAACGATAATTTGTTGTATATTATCTTAGTCATAATATTCTTTACTGGGCTAGTTGAGCTCACCCTTTTCCTTTTTGTTCCATTTTTCTTCTCAGGAAGTGAGAACATAGCAGGATCTAGTCGGGGTATGGAGTGATGGTTCTAGAAAGATATTTTAGCTGTCCTCACTATTTCTATAAAATAGTATTTGAATAATTATAATGAGGATTTATTTGAGTGTGGATATTGTCCAGAAGACAATATTTGTATTTAAACTCACAGTATGTGTTGTCGTATTTTGCACGACAATTGTATTATTGAAGTTGTAGTTTGCTTTCTGTACCATGTATTTGGCGACTCAGAATGGGTGTTGTACACCTATTTTGGGGGCGTCACAGTTGGTATCAGAGCTTAGGGATATGATCCCTGGCTGAGATGTGAGACAAGAACTAGGAGGGGAGAGACGGAGAATTCCTTCGCTAGTATGACCTGACTAAATTTATTTGGTGTTTATTAAGTCGGTCAGAGTATAGAGATAATATATGACATGACTATTAACCCTTATTTTATGGCAGTATTTATGAATGGCAGCTGAGAACGTTAATAATGGAGTAAATCAGACCGTGGAGACACCTTTGATCACCACCCAAGGGAACGTGCAACAGGAAGGCAATATTCCTCCTGTAAACAACGTTACCGAGCAAACAATGAATGATAGAATGTTTAGGAGTTTTTTGCAGTTTATGCAAAATCAGACGAGGGAGCCTCGTGTGCAGAATACAGGTGGAAATGATAACAAGGCACGGTTTGTCACAGCTAAGCAGTTCAAAGAATTGGGACCACCAGAATTTAAGGAAAAACCGGATCCGATCATGGCGGAAATGCGGGTCAAGCAAATTACCAAGATATTCGATGTCTTGGGATGCACGGAGGAACAGAAGGTTCCATTCGCCACCTTTATGTTCCGCGGTGAGGCAGACTACTGGTGGGAGTCTGTGAAGCGTACCCAGCCTGACGCACTCAACATGTCCTGGGAAACATTTCAAAAACTGTTCAATGACAAGTACTTTCCTGAAAGTATTCGTCATATGAAGGAGGTGGAGTTTATCAGACTGGAACAAAACAACATGACGGTGTCCCAGTACGAGGCGAAGTTTGCAGAGTTATCCAGGTTTACACCTCATTTGGTCGAAAATGAGGAACGAATGACAAGGATGTTTCTGACAGGTCTAAAACCCGAGATTCGGCAATATCTTATCTCTCATAAATTTTCTTTATATTCAGATGTTGTAAATAGGGCTCAATTATTAGAGCGAGATAATGAGTATGTGCAACCGAGGGACCACAACCAGGGTCATACCGATGGCGGCAGTCATCGAAGCAATGAAAACCAGCAGGGAGGAAAATATTCGGACAAAAGCGGTAACCACTCTGGTGGTAATCGTGGTCGTGATAATAAAATGAGCGAGTCGGGAGGAGATTTCAAGAAGAGAAGGTACAACAATGATAACGTGAAGACGTCAGCACAAACATCAACTATTTCTAGGGGAGGAGAACGACCACCGGTCGTATGTTACAAATGTGGAAAAGAGGGACATATCAGCCCAAACTGCCCACAACAATCTAAGGTATGTTATAACTGTGGAAAGGAGGGTCATATAGCTCGAGAGTGTTCTATAGCAAAACCAAGTTCAGCGGGGATGGTGACTCCAAAAGTTATCCCGGATAAGTCGAAATCAGCAGTTCCTGGAAGGGCGTTTGTCGTGACTGGCCAAAACGCGAGAAAATCGAACGAAGGTATAACGGGTTAGTTAATTATAAATTCTTGCGAAGTTTATACTTTACTAGAGACCGGTTCTACCCATTCTTTTATCTCTCCTGCTTGTGCTCAACGTTTAAACTTGACTCCAGAGAAATTAGACTTTGACCTATCTGTGGAGACTCCGTTAGGAGAAACTTTCATTACATCTACAGTTTATAAATCTTGCTTAATCCAAGTTGGCACAATCACATTACCTGTTGACCTTATCTCTTTAAAGATACTTGCTTTTGATGTGATTTTAGGAATTGATTGGTTAACTACTCATCATGCCAAAATTGATTATTTTCGTAAGGTTGTTAGTTTTCATATTCCTAACCAACCTGTTATGCGAATTCAAGCAACCAAACCACTAAAATCAATCGCTGTCATACCAAGCCATAAAGCCATTCGTTTATTTAAAAATGGATGTCAAGCTTTCTTAGCCCATGTCATGGACTTGAACAAAAATACGTCAGATTTGAATGATATTTCTGTTGTTAGTGAATTTCCTGACGTATTTCCTGAAGAATTTCCTGGCCTAACCCAGAGCGTGATATTAAATTTTTGTATTGATCTTTAACCCGATACAAAACCTATTTCTAAAATCTCATATTGAATAGCTCCTATTGAACTTCAGGAGTTAAAAACCCAACTATAGAGTTGGTACCCGAGCCTCTATCTGGTGACTTCCTTTGTGGAATGCACCAAAGTCAGACTCTCCGTAAGGGACTCTATATTTGTGTGGTGGTAAAACAATAGGTGCCATTGTGACGTGCTATCCACGATTGGGATATGAATCATAATTGAGAGCAACCGAAGTCGGTGACCAAAGTACGTAGCTTTCTAAGCTTAATTGGTTACTATCGGAGATTCGTGGAAGGATTTTCTCGAATCGCTACTTCGTTAACTTAGCTGACTCGGAAAGCTACAAAATTCGTATGGAGCGAGGAATGCGAGAAGAGTTTCCAAGAACTCAAGAGGAGACTCATTTCGGCACCTGTTCTGACAATACCATCTGGTTCGGATGGATTTGTTATCTACAGCGATGCTTCAGGCAAAGGGTTAGGATGTGTTCTCATGCAACATGGAAAAGTTATAGCCTATGCCTCGCGACAACTCAAAGAATATGAGAGGAATTATCCTACTCATGATTTGGAGTTGGCAGGAGTCGTTTTTGCGTTGAAGATCTGGAGACACTACCTGTATGGAGAGAAAGTGGAGATCTATATAGATCATAAAAGCCTCAAATATTTCTTCACCCAAAAGGAACTCAACATGCGGCAGCGACGTTGGCTCGAGCTGTTGAAAGATTACGATCATACCATCCAATATCATCTGACGATTTGGGCGTAACTACTCAATGAGATTCTTGTTATTATATATATATATATATATATATATATATATATATATATATATATATATATTAAAGTAGTAGAAAGCTTAAAAATCTAAAAAATCTTACAGTTGGCTGCCAAGAAGACTTCAGATAGCTTTTGGGGCCTGAAAACTCGATTTCCATTGGTTAAATTTCAGTATGATGTAGAACACGAGCTTACAAGTGTTTAGAAAAAAGAATCGCAAAGTTTGGAGCACCCTAGAAGAGGTTAAGGGCTGCAATGGACAGAGTTTTCTCTCTTTTCTTCTTTTTTTTTCAAATGAGCTGCTAGAAGCTTGTATTTATAGACCATATGGTCGCGACTTAACTCGCGACAGTCGCGGGTCTGCCTGCAACTGTCGAGGCTGCCCCGAGCTTTGTGAGTCCTATCGTCTCGAAGTAGGTGCACTCGGGCTACGCGTTGTCCGCTCAAACCTTCATAACTTTCAATCTGGGCATCAGATGGAGGCGTGTTGTACCTTTTCAAAAAGCCATTGTCTAGAGCTACAAAATGACATGAGATTAGACATTGTCTGAATCCGGGAAGATGGATCAATGACCAGATCTCTAAGTCTTCGTTGTCTATTTATTGAGCTGCCTTGTGCAGTTGTCACTCGAGATTTGAGTTATGGTTCTTGTAGGACATGTTTGGACGTAGTTTGAGTGGAACTATGTTGAGACAATGTTGAGGTGATGTTGAGGTGACAAAATGACCATTTTACCCCTCTCAAGGTTATCTCCGGCTTTGGCATAGTTGTAGTAGTCTTCTCCCAGGGTTATCTCTGAGATTGGTCTATTGTTGACTCTGACTATCCTCAGGGTTATCTCTGAGGTTGGTTTGACCTCTCGAGGTTGACTCCGGACTTTGAATTGATCTCCGGGGTTAGAATTGACTTTCCTAGGGTTATATTCGGGGTTGGAAACTGAATCTCCCGGGGTTATCTCTATGGCTGAAACTGATTCTCCCAGGGTTATCTCTGGGATTGGACTGTATCTCCCGGGGTTAGCTCCAGGGTTGGAAACTGGATCTCCTAGGGTTATCTCTGGGGTTAGAAACTGAATGTGACTTCCAGGGTTATCTCTGGAAGATGATTATGCCCTCCTGCGTGGTTAGTAACAGGAATACAAAATTTTGAGTGTCTACGGATGCCCATCTTTATCATGTTCATGCAATGTAATGGCATGGATAGGATAAAGACTACTAGACACTTGAAATACGAAATGATTAGGATGGTGCAATGCAATATAGTATGATGCGATGTTATGTTGAATGTTGTCGTTGGAATGCTTTCCAACGGGATATGATAACTATTTGCTCCCGCCATTTTTTTGGGGGATGGAGTTGTCAATGATGGCTCCACTAAACTGCTTTGATGTCTACTCGGACGGTAGTCTACAAAGCTTTGATCATCGGAATCTCCTGATGCAACGCTGGGCTTGTTGCCAACAGTTTGAAATGTTCATCAGTGCTATCTGAGCCTGATTTACTGACAGAGATGTTCTCAAGATCCCTACTGTGGAGTCTTGGCTGAGGATCTGTATAACAGATTCCACGGTTTGCATCATCAAAATTATCTGACGCTTTACTGGAGTTATCGCCCAACAACTTGCAGTATCAGATACCCTGATCTTTGTTGAAGTAGCTTTCAACGGCTTTCATCACCAGATCATTTTTGATACTTCGCTAGAGTTGTCGCCAACGACTTGCAGTGTCAGGGATGTCTGACACTCATTGAAGTAGCATTCAACGACTTATATTGTCAAGGATATCTGAAATCTTCGCTGGGGATGTCTTTTTGACGAGTTTGGATGTTTTTGATTGAGAACAAAACCCTCAGTTGATGGCATCAGACCTTTACGATGCACTAACAAGGGCTGTTTTCAATTGCTTCTATCATTAACTTTCTAAACCCTGTATCCGGGCGAATACCAATGACTTGCATGTAGACCCGTAGTTTGGTCTCTGAATTTAGGATTTCAAGCTCTTTCAATTCCGCTCAATCGCGTAACACCTTTTTCCCTAATTTAACTTTTTAGCTTCTGGGATCTCCTTTGCAACTCAAATTTGATCGAGCCGGAGGGGGTGGGGACCACCCTGGGTAGCCACAGGTAGACTCCCGACTACCGCGGGTTGACCCGCGGCTACCCGTGGGTTATATACTCCATCCCATCTCTTTTATAAGTCATTTTCAAGTTGAAGCCACATAGAAAATTCGAGATTTCTTCTTCAGATCTACTGAGTTCGGGCTGCTTTCTGCAAAATCCATCATCGTACAATCGTTTTGCATTATCCAGGTAACATTTACATGTTTTCTTTTCCAGTTTTGACCGTTGGAAAGTGATATATCATATAGAATGCTTCTAACCACATAGTAGTGAATATGCATGCTCATATGACTTTATAAAAATTATTCAACGCAGTAAATGTTAGTCTTTTACCATCCTGAACATATTAATGTGAAAAAAATTGACTTTTGAAACAGTTAATTGGCACCATTTTCTGCTATTTTTTCATCATATTTGAGGACAAATGAGCAAAGGTTTTGAAGCAAAGCACACCTGGTAATTAAGTTACCATGATGGACTTATTTTTGACATTTTTTCATGTATATAGAATGTTCATAACTTTGAGTTGTTGTGCTACTAAATGGCCACCTAGTCATGCCTACGTGTATGTGGATAGTCCTTTTTACAAATGAGACTCTGGCAAAAATTTTCACGAGTCTAGGCATTGAATGAACAGACATTTTTAACTCTGTCGTAGATGTATGTTAAAGTAATGCATGCATGCATGAAGCTATGAATTGAATTTAATGAGCTTCAGGTTAGAATTTACCACACCCTTTCTGAGGTGATTTGGAGACTTTTGTCCAGATATATGGATCCAGACCAGTCGAGTATATCCCGTTGGACCTCTTCAGGTGTGAGGAGGAGAGCTTCAGATGTTCCTCAGCCTTGCCCAGCCTGACAGCTTCACTGGTTGACTGAGTCAGTGATTCGCCCTATTCGGGTTGAGAAACTAGATGTTGAGGACGAGAAGGATGACGTACCCATTGCGGATGATGCCCCTTCTTCTTATATTTCTTCCAGGAAGCTTCTAGGTATAAATATTACGATTCCAGATCTTCTAGATGATTTGAGTCATCACCCCTCAATTTATCTTCATGCGAACGAGGTAATAGCCGCGTTGATCTTCCTTTTCCCATTTGTGGGGCAAGGTTTCTAATGTTGATTTGTAATTTAATGCAGGTTCCCAACTTTATACAACCTAGAGGGAATTGGCTCAGCATACATTCTCTGTACCAAACTCTCCATCTAGAGTAGCGAGAGATTGTTCATGCCTGGGGCTTTGAGGCTTTCTTTTCTATCCCCCCTATAGTTGTCCCTGGGGTTATCTTAGGGCTTTGTCTAAGTGCTGGTTTCACCAGACCCAGTCACTCCACTTGCTGGATTATAAGGTGATGGTGACACCGATGGCTTGACGATTCATCACTGGATTGGAGTTTTTAGGGGAGCCAGTGCCTTTGGTGGCTGACATCTCCCCAACTGCCGTCAGATCCCTTTTGGGAGTCTCGACCACAGCGCTCAAGGGTCGGACTATCCGTTCTGGTCCCTTGAGTGTAGACGCCATGAGTGGGTCTCTGACTGAGCCATTGCCCGATGATCCGAGGGTTAGAGATCGCATCCTTCGGCGATTGTTCCTGGTCATCATTAGGGGTTATTTCCTAGCAGAAAACTCCTCGACGGTATCATTCGCTTTAGTTAGCACCACTAGGGAGGTGGACCGTATCAGAGAGTTTGATTGGGGCTCCTACACATTTTCCTACTTCCAAAGAGGGGGATGTGACTATGCTCAAAGGACGTGACGGAGGCTTGGTTAGGGTTTTATCCATTCTTGCTGGTGAGTATTTTCTCTAGATTTTTGATTCCCCTTATTCAGGTTGCCAGTTTATCTGACTGCAGATATTTGATCTTTGCATTCGCAGTTTTGGCCCTACAAGAGGCTCCCAAGTCTTCGTCCTGTTAGCACGTTAGGTATGGACACCTACCCACGGGGAAGGCGATGGCATTACTCCACTCTGGAGGAGGTTCCTGTAGCTAAGGGTTTCACCCATTCTCGCTTACAGTTGGAGTTGTTGATCGTATATGTCATTACATGGGTTCCTTACTCCGAGGTCCACTTGATAGTTAGCTTTGAGGGTGGTTTCTCGACTGGTGTCGAGCATGTATTATCCACCCATCGGATTCCTCTCCTTACTGACGGAGATTGGAAGCTCTATTTGGGATAGCGTGATATCTGGAGCACCACAAGAGAGTTACATATTTTGTTATTTCCTCCTATCAAGCGTCAATGGCCTTTATGTCAGCCGATCACTGAGATTCCCTTGATGGGCATAGATGGTTTTACTTTGTCAGAGGGACCCTTACCTCAGGAGGCTTTTTATCGCTGGTGGTTCCCTGGCACCATTGGAGCTCAAACTCGCGCCACACAGTTCATGGGGGATATAGTTCCTGGCTCCGTCATA
Source organism: Panax notoginseng (assembly GCA_016801055.1). NCBI lineage: Eukaryota > Viridiplantae > Streptophyta > Magnoliopsida > Apiales > Araliaceae > Panax > Panax notoginseng. The sequence goes on from CM029016.1 coordinate 189,035,053, forward strand.
ATGACAGATTGGATTACCTGCATCTGAGAGCCTACATATTTGATGCAGATTGAGAGTTTTACCCAGGAGTTGGATCGGGCACATTTCTTCATCTGGCATTTGGGTTGTGATCCATCAGAGGCGAATACTTTTGATCCTTCCAGCTTTAGTGTTGGCCCTTTAGGTGGCCCATATTCTGATGGTTTTACCGGTGCAGATCCTCCATTGTATTGGCCTGATATCCCTTTTGGCAGAGACTTAGTGACTTAGGAAGAGTTACATCAGATGGATAGATTGGATGATGTAGACATCATTAACTACTTCTGATTCATTTCTCGTTATTTCTTTTGATAGGCCTCTGTTAGATGTTGGGCGGCAGTGTCCCAGTTCTCGTTATATCTTTTGTGTTCACGTTGGGATTTTTATTTGTCCCTTTCTATTCTTATCTTTTGGTGTTCTCATTTTAGGTGAGTTTTGTTTGAAAAAACAAGTTTGAAAAGGTCCGACATGTATATGTCGACGATTTGACTGTTAGAGTCTCCAGTTGGTAATTTTAAATGGTTGCACCAACTCAACCGATGAAAGGTTTGCACACAGACCCAATATTTTGACACTATTTAACTGCTCTGAGAAACCGAGATTCGTTAGGGTTTGGGGGCTTGACTAAGCGGAGGGAAGGTGTTAGGCAACCCCCGACTTCTGTGATAATACAGTTACCGTGACTTTTCATTAACTTTTATCTGCATATGTGTGTGTAGGACCTATGTGCAATTATCTAGAAGTAGTGATATGCCTCGTTTGCACCTATATACAAAGGGTTTGACTTTTATATAAAAGTTTAATTTTAACAAGATATAGCAATGATGTTTTAGAAAAACAGATTTTTCAAACCCTTATGCTCAATAGTAATTGAGGCTTTTGATACTACCATTTTATTATATGTTCGGCTTGATTGTTTCTATTTTTGAGATGCGAGACATATTTGAGAAAATAAGATACATAGCAGTGCCGAACTCCTTATGGGCATGATAGTCATCTAAGGATATCTAGACACCGTAAATAATTTACAAGCTGCCTACAGCTGAGAAATATCCATCTCGGCAACCGAATCTAGATTCAGAGACTGAATCTATGATCATATTATTCCTAGGATCACATGAAAGAGCATTATGTGTAAGATCCCAACTTTTATGAATAAAGATGAATTTTCTATAAATATCATTTTTGAATATTATGGAGTGAATTTGATATAATGTTATAGTTGTGGGTAATATTTATAAATTTTGTAAAGTACGCAAGTTGATATATAATATTCGATTGGTCGGGGAATATTCGTTTTAACAGGAAATATTCATACGACGGCACGATCATTGGTGGACCCCACAACAGAATTATTGTCGGATAGAAAAAACGACAAAATATCTTTTTATAAAATAACGGCGAAAGTTTTACTGTTAACTGTTAGAATACCTGGTGGTTAAAATATAATAATACGCGTTGTTGCACAGTAGCACACGGTATTGCATAGTATTTTTGAATTATTGATTCTTACGTAAGAAGGCACTACTCAATAATTGTTACAGTAATTACTATTCAATATTTTATTTTATTGGTTCAATAATTGTTACGGTGATATTTTATATTATTGTTGTTTCAGTAATTGTCACTGCACAATATTTCTCATTATCAGATCAATAATTCATATTATTTGAATAATATTATTAAATAGCATTATTGGCAATGTCTAGAAAGTTCAGTCAAGGAGAGGTTTGGTCACCTAATTGCGCGCCAGTAAGGAGAAATCCTTATCGAAAAGCCCCCTCTTTTCTGGGAATGGCCTGGTTGTCATTATTGTGATTCTGTAATATTATTTGTGAATTATTATTTATTGATTTATATGATAAGAAAATATTTATTCAATGTGGAGTTAAACTGAGGAATTTTTAGCGTGTGACATTTGTTGAAAGTTGGTATTTTTATCTTTTTTGATAAAATAATTCATTTAAATATATTATTATAATATTACATTATAGTAGTATGATGTGATTATATAATAGTACGTTTTTTATAATTTGAATGGTAACATTATTATAGTAAATTCATGGTATAAAAGTAAAAAGAGGTGGAAGAGAATAAATTGAATTTGAATTCCTATGATGTAAGCGATGATGTCATCGGACGATGAGGTAAGCAGTGATGTAATATGATCGATGATGTCATAAATTATGGCGAAAAGACTATTTTACCCTTACTCTGCCAAGCCTATAAATAGAAGCTCATTTCTTCATTATTTTTCACTAATTCATTCAAGCTATAGAGAGAAAAAAATATAGAGAGAATAAGAGAGAAAAAAGAAGAGTATTCCGTTACTACACTATTGCAGTATCCAATCTCCTACAAAGGTAAGGGGTATTATTTCTTTCGTATTCATAAGGGATGTTATTTTTGTTCAATATTCGCTTGAAATAATATTTTCTTCCATACTCTGTAGTATGTAAGTAATATTATTTCGTTTCAGATTTCAAATTCTATACTCGTTTGTTAAAATTTTGGCTTTTATACTCTATAAAATTAGTAGAATATCCTTGATATTTGGGCTTCATCCAGTAACTTTTCATAGAAATATTATTCTTAGCATTCTTGATAAGTTTTAACTTTTTCATGCCGGAGTACTATTCACGAGATTACTATTCTCGAAGTACTATTTACGGGGTATTATTCACTCGAGTACTAATCACCCGGGGTACTATTCATGATAAAAATTGATTCGTTTTCGGTCCAAATTATTTTTGGTACAATGTTATTCTTGAATTTTACTCCACAAAGCAGTATCATGTTGACAATTTGGACGTTATTGATTTCTGGATAAATTAAATTATAAATCTTTAAAAATTTATTCTTGAACTTGTTTTATTGAATTCTTATATCATTGTCATCATCCTCATGTTTATATTATGTTGAAAGTCATCTGTGGCCTGTAGTGCATAGATGGACTTGGTATGATTATGACCAAGGATTATTCGGTATAATCATGATCGTAATGTTACAAATGATGTGGTAAAAGTCCTCATTGACTCATAGTGCATTGATGGATAGTTGTTGGCATGATCATGACCATTGATGAATACACGAATATCCTTGGCCCGTAGTGCATTGATAATTTGTGGTCGTGATACTAATGAATATCCTTGGTCGTAGTGCAAGGATGATGCGGATTATTTATTAAGCTGAGTCTCAGCGATAAAAGTGATGAAAAACCTTTTAAATCATAGAAGATAGTAGATTTTATTCTCTACTTAACTCTTCTAATGGATTATTTTTTCCACTGCAGTTAAACTTGATGTTTGTTATATTTTATCAGTTTAACACTGTTGAAAGCTAACGATAAATTATTCTACATTATCTTAGTCATAATATTTCTTACTGTGCTAGTTGAGCTCACCCTTTTGCTTTCATTGTTCTCTTCAGGAAATGAGAACGTAGCAGGGACTAGTCGGGGAACGGAGTGACGGTCCAGATGATAGCATTAGTAGTCCTCACTATTCTATGAAATAGTGTGATAATAAATGTATTGAGGACTTATTTTGAGTTTTAATACTGTCTAGACAACAATATTTGTATTGAAACTCACAGCTCATGTTGTATATTTAAGTTTGTATTTGTATTATGTACTATGTATTTGGCGACTCAGAATGGGTGATGTATACCTATTTTGGGGGCGTCACATTATGTACAAAAGCTAGAAAAAGAACTAGATTCGAGTAAATTTAAATCATTCTAGCTTCAACGGTTCCAGTTTAGTTACTTTGAACCGGTTAAAGTTAGAAGTAGCCAGATTCAGGCAAATCTAGCCAGCATGCTGAAAGATTAAATATCTATATTATGAAAGTAGTTAAAGGAGATATTTATATAAAAGCGGTATATATATATAAAAGCGATAAATCGCCACAAAGTAAACTCTAGGCCTGACAGAAATATAAATATATATATATATATATAAAAGCAATAAACGCACCGGATATTCTATCCAGGCTCATTCGAGTTGGAGTTCAATAATATATATATATATAAGCAATAAAAAGCTATGGATCGACGATTCGGGCATATCCACACAACGCGACTCTCAACGTTAGTGAATATATATATATATATATATATATATATATATATATATATATAGTAATGGAAAGCTTAAAAATCTAAAAACTCTTACAGTGGGCTTCCAAGAAGACTTCAGATAGTTTTTGACGCCTAAAAACTCAATTTCCACTGATTAAACTTTAGTATGTTACAAAACACGAGCTTAAAAGTGTTTAGATAGAAGATTCACTCAGTTTAGAGCACTCTAGCAGGGGTTACAGGCTGAAATGGACAGAGTTTTCTCTTCTTTTTCCTTTTTTTGACACTTAAAAACTCGGTTTCCACCAGTTAAACTTCAGTATGTTATAAAACACGAGCTTACAAGTGTTTAGAAAGAAGAATCACTCAGTTTAGAGCACTCTAGCAGGGGTTATATGCTAAAATGGATATAGTTTTCTCTCCTTTTTCCTTTTTCTTTTAAATGAGCTGCCAAGAGCTCACATTTAAAGACCAGATGGCCGCGGGTCTACCCGCTGCAGCCACGGGTCTACCTGAGGCTGCCCGACCTGCCCCGAGCCATGCGGGTTCCGTCATCTCAAAGTATGTGCACTTGGGTTACGCGTTGTCCGTTCGAACCTTCATAACTTTCAATTCGGGCTTTCGATAAAGGAGTGATGTACCTTTTCAAAAAGTTATTATCGAGAGCTACACAATGACATGGGATTAGAGGTTCTACGAAGCCAAGAAGATGGGTCCATGACCAGATCTCCAAGTCTTCGTTGTCTGTCCATTGAGTTGTCTTGTGCAGTTGTCACTCATGATTTGAGTTATGGTTCTTGTGGGACAACTTTGGACTCAGTTTAAGTTGAACTGTATTGAGACGACATTTAGGTGGTAAAATGACTATTGTGCCCTTCCCGAGATTGTTTCTGGCTTTGGCGTAGTTGTAACAGTCTTCTCCTAGGGTTATCTCTGAGATTGGCCTGCTGTTGACTCTGACTATCCTCAGGGTTATCTCTAAGGTTGGTTTGACCTCCCGGGGTTGACTCTGGGCTTTGAACTGATCTCCTGGGGTTATCTCTAGGGTTGGAACTGACTTTCCTGAGGTTAAATCCAGAGTTAGAAACTGAATCTCCCAAGGTTATCTTCGGGGCTGGAATTGAATCTCCCAGGGTTATCTCCGGGATTGGACTGTATCTCCCAGGTTGGAAACTGGATCTCCCGGGGTTATCTCTGGGGTTGGAAACTGAATGTGACTTCCAGGGTTATGTTTGGAAGATGATTCTGCCCTCCTGCATGATTAGTAATAGGAACGAAAAATTTCTAGTGCCTACACTCCCGATGGGTCCAGTAATGATAAACTCTGGCTAGGTCATACTCTGATAAAGATGAGGTTGATGACCGCTGACTTGAAGCTCCATCAAAAGTATGGACATCCTGATACTGGTCAAACTGTCCCATGATAGCCAAAGAATGATATGTATTCACTCCTCTCAGACCAGCCAATGGCGAAAATTTCATACCCATGGCATGAGTGACAAAGCTACAAGGGGAACTGAATCCTGAGCAAGGCAAAATGGAGAAAGGATCCTCAATCACGGTCAGAAAGACAAACCAAGATGCTACATTTGCACAATCAGCCGGTCGAAAAGAATAAGATGCAAATATCTCATGCGTAAAGTAATATCCATGATGCCTGAAAATGCCTATAGGTCTCAGATGCATCATAAACCAGATGTATAACAATATAGCACTGCCTCCGAAGAACTCAATAGGATGGGTATGGCAGAACGTGACCGACATTAGAGTCTCTGCTAAGATCGTAGGAAGGATAGTACGACCCTCCCTCAAAGCCCTCACTACAGTGATCAAGCCAATTTCTAAGTGATCCATGTAGAGCAGCATGTACAGATAGCCTACAACGCACATCAATAAAGTGTCTACTCGGGCAACTTGCCACTCATTCTCAGAAATGGAAAAATCTCCTGAGTATACTGAATAGCTGTCTGTCGACCTGAAATGATCAATCAAGAAATCCAGAGACACATCATGTCCTGAGGTGATCTCGTCCAAAACGACATTACGGCGTAAACCTGTCAATGTCATGAACTATCGTCTGAACTCACCAACAGCCACTCTAGCGCAAGGCCTATCCAGCGAAAAATCCATAATGTGCTCATACTCCTCCAATGTAGGAGTCAACTCATGGTTCTCGAATTTAAAGACCTACCTCTTAGGAATCTAGCATGATAGTATCCCCTTTACAAAACCCACCGAAACCTGGAAGGTTAGGAAGGCTATGGAGTTTCTCAGCATGTGACAATGGTCATCTGATCTGAATGAGGCAAACTCTCATACCAAGACCTCAAAGATGAGGCTATCAAGGTGGGCGGGCTATGCTCAATACGGGTAACAATTGATGAAGACATCTGTAAAACTGTATCATGAGACCATCCAGGGGTCAATGCTAAACTCATCAAATGCATATCCATGACATATAGTGCATGAATCATGATAAATGAAAATATGATGCAAGGAATAGAAAGCATTATATATACATTCCTAAAAACATCATCATCTAAATAAAGATTAAGTACACCATCTCTATCTATAACTAAAAATAAAAAGTACATGAAAATGGAAATGGAGCACAGCCGCCTAATATCTAACAGAGGCCTATCAAAAGAGAAAACCAGCCTATCAAAAGAATCTATAATGTCTACATCATCCAGTCGATTAACCTGATGTAACTCTACCTGAGTCACTGTATCTTTGCCAGATGGAACATCGGGTCGATACAAAGGGGGATCTGCTCTAGTAAAACTATCAGAATATTGGCCACCTAAGGGGTTGGCACCAGAGTTGGATGGATCAAAAGAATCTGCATCTAATAGATCTCTGCCCAGATGCCAGATGAAACAATGTGCCCGATCCAACCTCTAAGTTAAGCTACTAATCTTCTCCAAATGAGTGGGTTCTCCGAAATAGACGATCCAATCTGTCATCATCACGGACCCAGGAACCATGTCCTCGATGAATTGAGTGTCACGCACCTAAGCTCCAATGGTGTGAGGAGTCCACCAGCAATAGAAGGTATCCTGAGTGTACGGATCCTCTGATAAAGTAAATCCATCTAAGCCCACCAGGGGAATCTCGGTGACTATCTAAGATAAAGACCAATGGCATCTATCAGGAGGAAGATATGGAATGTGAATCTCCCATGTAGTGCTCCTAATAGCACGCTCTCCTAAGTAGAGTTCCCAGCCTTCCTCCGTTAAGAAAGGGATCCGACGAGTGGATAATATATACTTTAACCTAGTCAAAAAACCATCCTCGAAGCCAACTGTCAGATGATCGGGGGTATAAGGAACCCATGTGACGACATCGGAGGTCAACAGCTCCAACTACAAGTGAGAATGGGTGAACCCCTCTGCTACAAAGACCTCATCCAAGGTGGAATAATGCCAGTGTCGTCCCCATGGATAGGTCTCCAGACCTAAAGTAGTAGTTGGGCATAGGCAATGGAGACTCTCATATGCCCAAAACTGTAAATGCAAAGATCAAATATCCTTAGTCATGAAGAGTGACATCCGAGTGAGGGAAAATGAAAGATAAAGAGAGACTACTCACCAGTAAAAATGGGTAAAAGTCTAACTAAGCCTCTGTCGCACCCTCTTAGCATAGGCGCATCCCTCGAAGGAAATAGGCGAAGGTGAATAAGCCCCAATCAAAATCTCTAATGCAATACATATCATGAGTGGCACTAACCAAAGCAAAAGAGACCGTCGAGGAGTTGTCTGCTAGGAAACAACCTCTGATGATGACCAAAAATAGTCACCATAGGATGCGATCTATGTCCCTCTGATCAGCAGGTAGAGGCTCAAACAAAGCGCCACTCATAGCATCAATGCTCAAAGAGCCAGAACAAATAGCTCAACCCTTGAGGGCCGAAGCAGGAACTCATAAGAGGGATCGAACTACAGTCGAGGAAATGATAGCAACCAAAAGGCACATGCTCTCCTGTAAACTCCATCCCCGTGATGAAAAACTAATCCATCGGTGTCATCATTAACTCACAATCCAATTAATGGAGAGATTGAGTATGGTGAAACCAACGCTTAGATAAAGCCCTTAGATAACCCCAGGGACAGTGACGGGGAGGAATGGAAAAGAAGGCCTCAAAACCACAAGAGTGGACAATGGTCTAGTAGTCCGAATGAAGGGTCCGGTATAAAGAATGAATGCTAAACCAATTTCCCCTAGGCTAAGTGAAGCCGGGAACCTGCATCAAGTTTAAAATCAATATCAAACCCTTGCCTCAAAAGTGGGAAAAGAAGAAAGGTAAAAATGAAAACAGCTATTACCTCATTCGCATGAAGATAAATCGATAGATGAAGTCTTAAATCATCTAGAAGTTCTAAAATCATCATGCTGATAGTTAGAAGCTCCCGACATGGAATAGAAGCAGAAGAAGTGGGGTCCTCAATAGGAATATCATCCTCCTCATCTATAGCCTTTTTCCTCTCCACCTGAATGGGACGAATCACTGACTCAGTCAACCGGCGAGACTGCCGAGCCGGACGAGACACAGGGACATTAGAAGCTCTCCTCCTCACACCTAAGGATACCTGACGAGAACTAATCGACAGGTTTGAGTCCATAAGCTGAACAAAATCTCTAAATCACCTCAGAAAGGGTGAGATACGCTTCAAAATTAAAGCAATTAAATTCAAAACAAGGCATCATGCATATCCTATGTGAAAACATGCATTAGTTTAACATACTTTCCCATTAGAGTTAAAATTGCATGCATATTAAATGCCCAGACTCTTGAAAAAATTTCGCCAGAGTCTCCTTTGTAAAATGGACTATCAGCATGCATATAGGTATGACTAGGTGCCCATTCAGTAGCACACCAACCCAAAATTATGCGCATTTTATATGTATGAGAAACATTAAAATTAAACTCACCATGGCAGCCTAATCACCATATGCATTTTACTTGAAAATTGATGCTCATTTGTCCTCAAATAGGATAAATAAAATAGCCAAAAGGGGTGTAAAATGACAGTTTCAAAAATTAGTTATTTTCACATCAGAATGTTCATCATGGTAAAATACTAATATTTACTAGGCCCATTCATTTTTATCAAGTCATACGTTCATATATATTTGATACATTGTGTTTAAACTCATACTGGATGGAATCTAACATTCTAGCGGTTAAAACTTAAAAAGAAATGATATAAACGTTACTAAAGTTGTGCAAAACGTTTGTATGGTGACAGATTTTGCAAAAAACAGTTCGAACTGAGTAGATCTGAGCTAGAAGGTTCAGATTTTTCAGAGGCGTTCAAGTTAAAAATGACTTTTAAAGGGCCAAGGGAGTATAAATCCACCCGCGATCTGCCGCGAGTCTACCTGCAGCAGCCACAGGTAGACCTGCGATAACCTAGGGTGGGCCCCACCCCCTCTAACTCGATCAAATTTGAGTTATAGTGGAGGTCCCTGAAGCTAAAAGTCAAATCAAGAAAAAAAGGTTCTACGCGATTGAGCAAAAAGTACCTGAAACCCTGAAACGGGGCGTCAACTTTCGAAGTATAAAAATCTCCTGCAAACCATTGGTGATATCTCCATCGTAGCATTGGGGAAGGGTTCGGTGATGAAAGTCATTGACTTCTTCAACGATGGTCTAAGTTTCTAACAATGCAAACCGTTGGCGACTGTGACGTCCCCCAAATCCAAGTACTTTTTACCACGAATCTGGTATACTAATTCTATAACTATTGCGGAAGATATAAACATAAATTGTTTATACATTAAACCTTTACACATCATTCCCAAGGTCTACAACCTTAACTTAATACATACCTTCAATATCTTAGAAGATTTACAATGTTATTTTCATCAGAAAATTTAATAGATCTAACTGCAACATAATTTAATCTTGCACCTTGACTTTGCTTCTGTCTTTATTCGAGCTTTCATCTAAATCTGAAAATTTTATCATGATATAGTAAGGGTGAGCAACAAATTTGCCCAGCAAGTTTTAAATACAATGAAGATATATCATGATTGAAAAGAATGAATAAGCTTTCAAGTTTTCAACAATATAATAATTGTGAAATAACATGAATCAAGTTTCAATAATTTCATGACTGAATCAATAATGTTTGAAGGTCAACAATGACCATAAACAATTTAACTGAACCTTATGGTAATGAAGGTGATCAGCCTTTCATACCTGATGAACATATGCAACATGCACTAAGTGCGAATCAATAATCAGTGTAGACGTGAATAATCAACAATAATCATTCACTAACATGCTTTAAACATACAACTTAAGTTTGAGTTAGGAAACTTGTCTGATTCGTTGACTACTGCTACGCAATTTAAGTTAACTTCTTTTCGTAAGACCTATCATTAATAAGATTGGTCTTTCAATCAGCATATTCTACTTTGTATCATAATACAGTTACTTTATCAATCAATTATCTAACACTTAATCAAATATTATATAACATCTTAACACATCAGTATTATTATTGTCCTTTGATAATTCTTGAATCACTATATCATATACATTATGATGTATCACTCGCATTTTCATTTCATAAGTTATTCTTTAACATCTAATAAGTTAAATACTAATACAGCCACCTGGATTCTAAATCCAACAACCCAAAATGCAATCCAGCTAATTGGATTCCAAATCTAACAACTAGATTGTAATCCAGTAATCCTGGATTCACCAATCCATCAATCCAGCAAGCTGGATTCTAAATCCTTCAATTCAATAAGCTTCTTTTCAATCTAGCAAGCTGAATTCATCAGATTTTGTAATCCAGCAAGCTGGATTCCATATCCTTTTCATGAAAAACACTAAATCACATATTATTTTTCTATCCTTTGCCCAAACACATAATATAGTTCATTGAATATCAATTTCAACAATTACATTGAGAAAAATATCATAAATCTCTTATTTTAATCTTCCGTTGAATATTATTAATTATGTAATAATATTTTACGCTAAGGTTATTAACCTTTTAATAACATTACATTCAAATACTACTAATAATATCTTAATCCAATATTATTAGTCATATAACAATAAGTTAAGTCATTAATCACATTAATAAACAATTGTTTTTAATTGTTTTCCTTTTATTAATAAACTTGTTTAAGCATTCTAAAATGTCATAAACACCACAACACTTCACACCTGACCCAAAACTTCATCAAAAACCTGCATAAGCCATGCTCAAGGGTCTCAAGTCATAAATCATACTTTTCATATTTTTGGACATCATATATTTAATTAAATCTATTTATCCATTTATCATCATTTAGATAAAAAATATCAAATCAGTTCCAAAAATATTTCTTTTCTGGGATTTGACAGAATATAGTTTCATATTGAACATATATTTTTTCCGGAATTTTTAAAATCCATTTACTATATTTATATAGTCCATAATAGCCAAATATTCTCCGATTTTTCATAAATCGAGATTAACTCCACAAATTCTGAAATTTTTACAGTATGCTCCTGCTATACACATGTACTTCCAGTAAAATTTTTGTAATTTTTGGACTTGTACACAGAGAGTTATTCAGGTGGTTTCATTAAAATAACACTTCACCGTAAAATCCATAACTCTCAAACCGTATTGCCAAAAATTCTCAAATTTTTACACAACCTGCAAAACTTCTGATATTACCACTCCAAATTTTTCCAGAATTTTTAAAGCACAAAAAGTGGACGAAAATGCCCCCGTTACTGACTGGTCCAAAACAGTCCAGTTTTCTTTCCAAAAATCGGGACTGTTTTGGCTTCCACGGCCATTACTCCATGAAAACTCAATATTTTTGAGTACTACCACTTGGATTAACTAGTAAACACATATGTCTAGCACCCCTCTTTGACAGATCGCAAAAAGGAGTTATAGATTTAAAACGGTAGATTTTCAAAGTAAATAGAAATTTTGGGTTTCTAAACTAGAAAAATTATTTTTTTTTCTTGTCCTTTTTGATTCCAACAAAATAAACACCCAATATGGGTAAATCCATACTTGAATCCATGAAAAACACATAGATCAAAGGGATTTGAACTTCCAAATCAAAACCACTTTCATCAAATCCATACTTAGGAAGAAAAATTTTGTTTTATACCTTCTTCTTCTTCTTCTTCTTCATCTTTTCTCATGGAGATTTTCTCCCTCCTCTTCCTCCACCAAGGCTACCGATCTTCTCCTCTTTCTCTCTCTATTTCACGTATTTTTTTCTTCTTCTCTCTTTCTCTCTTTCCTTATCTTTTATTTCCTTATCTCTTATCTTTTCTCCAACAAAAATCAACCCAATATCTTTTCCTTCTCTAATTGCCGAACACTTGGCCATCTAATTGCCAATTATTGGTATTATTATTATTTCTAATATAACAATTGTCCAATATGCCCTTCTTTAATTGGTTTTAACAATTGGGTCACTATCTTAATCTTTTGGGCTTTCAATTAATCATTTGGGCTATGTATTATTTACATAGTCCAATCTTTTCCATCTTAACTCACCCTAAATATTTAATTAGGGTATACATTACAAATATATAGAATTTAAATCATCACTTTAGCACATTAAATTCTATAACCCAATTAAACTTGTTTTAATTAAATTATAAAATTAATAACTTGAGATAATAAAAATATATCTCTTAACTTAATATAATTTTTAATATTATTGTTCTCCCACAAGTAGGTCTAGTTTGGGCCCTTAATTAATTTCATTGAGCTAACAAATTTACTTGTTTTACTTACTAACAACAACCAACTTGGGCTTTCAACCCTAATTAAATTGGGTCAATATAATACTTGTCTCATACATAATATATTGGGCTAGATTACATAATTTAATCACTCTTAGTCACTTTATCTACAAGTCTCATGCTTAATTAATTAATTGGGCTTGTTTAAATAATATTACCTCCTTAGCCCATTAAATCCAATTCTCTTCAACTGTAAATAATTTATTGGGCTATGACATTATTATAGTCCATTACTTTTAATTATATTTTACCCTAATCATTTAATTAAGTTTTTTTTTCTCACACTAGAAAATAAATTCATTACTTATGCCTTTTCTTTCCTTAACCCAATTAGACTTGCTATAATTAGGTTATAAAATTAATTAACTGAGATATATAAAATAAATCTCTTAATGTTAGTATATATATTTATATACTAATATTCTCTCATATTATAACCTCTTAGGTTATTTAATTACCACACCTAATATATATATATATATTAGGTTACATAACTTAATTCTTAATTCACTTGAATTAATTCTATGACCACTAAATACAAGTAACTATTTAGGTCATTTAAATCTCATACCATGTTTTAATAACTAATTTAAGTTATACAATTTATATTGTATAATTAAATTTAATTTCCTCTTCCTCTTCATAAATTGTTTTCAAACAATTTATTTATATATCAAATATATAATTTAATATATTCAATCATTTATTCAAATATGAATTTAATTTACTAACTGCTTTGATACCAATATTCATATCTACATATTAGATCTCATATCATATTTTTGCTTTACCTCCTTTGGTATAATATTTAATATTATACCATTATTCATATAACATATTTCACTTCTCACACTAGTTTTGACTTTTCTCCATAAAAAGTCAACTTTTAACTTTGACCAAAAGTTAACATTTACACATTTTGTGTTTACTGTCCATTCTGATTAATCTTGACGTTCCGGACGCAATCGAGCAGTCCGTGCTTTAAAATTCTATTTCTGACTCAAATTTTGAGTTTTAAATTACTCCCTTCTTATTGCTAATCGTATTAACTAACGACTTTATACTTATTCAATTCACATCAAATTTTACAGGTATCATAATACCTTATTCTTGATATTCGTTCAAATACATATCACTTCATTTATAGGGTTTTAGAATTTTGTAACCCATATTTTCTCTATTCTCATTCGAATAGCAAACCATATAGGTTTTACTTGAAAATTTTAAATAAATCCTCAAATTTTCTTCTAGGTTTTATTCTTTAACCTTTATTCTAATCATTCAAGATTTTATAAATTTTCGTGTTGTCACATTCACCCATTCTTCTAAGAATTTCGTCCCCGAAATTAAAGCATACTAATCTATGCTTATTCAATTGATCAAAACTAGGTTTTCAACTTTACCTTTACAATTTCCTCATTTGAGGATTTCTCTTCTATCATCACATTTCACCATATCTTCTAAACATTCATCAAAACTAGATTGTCATAATAACCTTTATTCCATCATCGCAGATTCTACTCGTACATAACGAGTTCACACTATTTCATATCCATAATCACATACTACCACAACATTACTTTGAAGAGTTTAAAAAAAAAACTTTTCATATCTGTCTGAGGGATCATAAAAACTATGAACTTTGAGGTTTATGGGTATTTCTACCTGCTACCTCTTTCAATTAAGAAAGAAAGGTACTCTACCTCTGAAATATTTTATATTTGGTATGTTTACAACCACAAAGAAGGTAAACTACCGATGCGGGTACTTTAGATGATCAGTCTGTTGTACCTTAGTAATCGGAACGACTATATGCGTTCTTAGATTGGAATATTTTATCCCATTAGTATATTCCCATTTTTAGGGTTATTCACCTCAGACTCATCATAAGATTCCGCACCAAAGCAAATTGGTTCGGCATAAGCTTTCAAAGAATACTTTGAATTTCATAAACATTTGTCTAGCTGAATCAAATAGCTTAGACGCATATCAATAATTCGAATTTCAATCGAAATATTTCTTGTCAAATTCAGTTGGTAATAATTTACCTTTAAAATTCTTAAAATCATTTTATGACGTCATGATACCGCACTGTATTTACAGTCCGTTTGAGGATTCCGTCATTTTGTGACTTTGTCATACTACATCATACTATAGTGGCTGACGATCTTTAGATCACATCCGACACTAAGTAATTCTGTATTAATAACTCCATCATTTTTATCATCTTTGCACCAGGTTACATGATGCATTAATGATATAAAATATATTTTGACATCTCAAATCATTTTTGTCTAGCCGAATCGATTAGCATAGACTATACTTTAAACCGTTCAAAAATTATTACAAATCTGTTTTATCATCTCAATAGGTAACAAGGTGTAGATGGCCCGAAGTCCATGCATACACAAGGGTCACCAAGAGTTGAGAATAAAAAATCTATTTTTTTCAAAAAGGCACATAGTGCGTATTTAGTTTGATGTCAAAAATTTCGAAGTCTAGCATAGCTAGAAGATTTGGAATACCTAAGCCTCCATCATCAACTTCAATTTCTTTAATGATTCATTTCTTAATAAGTCTATCTATTTCTATCATCTTCAATTCTCTATTCACAACTTTCCCATACCCAGTTCATCAAACTTACCACATTATGAGTTCAGGAACTTTCCACAATCATATGAGTTTAAGAATTTGTTCTAGTCAGACCTTAGGCGTCCATTCGCTGAGGGGTTCATAAACATTTCATACAACTATGAGTCACGAACGTACCATAAGTATGAATTTTAAGAACTCGCGATTAATCTTATATTCTCTACCTATTCGTTATACACATGAGAAAAGAATCACCTTATCAACCTGCGTATAGCGAATAGCGCGACATTAGGTTCAAACACTACAAGAAATCACACAAAAAATAACGTTAAAATTTGTCACATAAAATTCATTTTTCGTCACTAAAACATTTGGTAACAATTGTTAATCGTCACAGAGACCGTCACCGTATGAGCGTGCTATTAGGTTTATTTGACAATATTTGATGTCGTCACTAAATGTTTTAACTTATGGTGACGATCTACATCATTGTCACAATAATTAATTACTTTTAGTGACGTTAATAGCGTCACTATTTGAATGAAAGTTTCGTCACTCTATATTATATTTCGTCATCAAAACTTGGTGCATTAAATGACAAAAATTATTTTTCGTCATTAAATGATATTGTTTTAGTGACAAAAATATGTTACTCTATTTAAATCATCTAATTTTAATGACGACAATATTGTCATATTTATTATTATTCTTTCGTCATGTTAGTGTTTATCGTCACCAAAAATAAGAAAATAAATGACATAACAATTCGTCACCTAATAATATATTTAACATGACAATTATGTCGTTGTCACTTTATATTTTAAATAATATTACTAAATAATTTGTCACCAAATAGTTACATTTTGAGACACATTTTTCAATCTCGCTAATTGAATACTTATGATGACGATACATCTCATCACATAAAAAGTTATTAATAGTAATAAAATTAATTATTATGACTAAATGAATATATAATATTGACGATATAATTTGTCACCAAAGATTTATTTTCTATGACAGCTTTATTAGAATTCTAACACAAACTGTGATATTATTGGTTACACTGCAGATGGGTAATGTATGAAACATATGAATTCTATCTAGTATCTTTGGAGAGGAGGTTGTTGGACTCAATTTTACGAGCATTGCAAGTTTCATCACATACGTCCCCTCTTTCAAAAACAGCAGCAGCCCCCATCCCCGTGCCTGCAAATAATTAGTTATTAGCAAATCACCCGGTCAATTTCTTAATACACACACAGACACAAGGACACAGAGAGGCACACCTATGCCTCTCCATACCAAACTTTTTCAGATTTCTCTAACATTTTAACAAAAGAAATGTGAATTTGGGGATCATGTTTCTACAGATTTCCATAAACTTGATATGAACCATGCCTGAAAAGAACTAAAGTTGCCTTTTCCAGAATTGGGTTATACAGATAATTTATTTTACAAATAAAATTTTACGGGAAGTGTAAGAATACCAATGACAGCTGGCATAAGTTAATCAACACCCTATATCAAATTTTAGACAGAAATAACACAATGGAGGAGGGAAAATACATTCCTGAGCAAGAAAGAGAAGAAAAAATTAGTATGACTCCAGCATTACCTCATTATTCTGGAATGAGAGCCTCCAATCATATGCTGCCATATACATGTTTTTCTCCTCATATCCGATGCGAGCTAAATTAGCAATTAAAACTGCCCATACAAAATAACCTGCTGCAAAGTAATCAGCAGCCACAAGTCCAGATACAGGTCTGATTCTTATACCAGGAGGATCCAAGCCAGTTTCATTATCAAGTGACAAGTGCTCAATCCAATACAAGGGTCTGCAGAAAATAACATATGTAAATGAAGAAAGAAATTTGACATGATAAATCTATGTGACAATAATTGGTTTAAGAGTTTTAGCAAGCAAAGGCAATGTCTAACAAGTATTCTCTAGCAGCACTAAAGGAAGTAAGGAACTCAGGTAGTAACAAAGGGGAGCATAACAGTTTTTTATTACTGAAATAAAACTACTTTATAAACAAGAAAACAAACTTTCCACAAGTCAAAATGGAGAAATATGATAGAAAATTGAAGTATGCAATTAGTTAATAAAACCTTGAAAAAAAAATACTACAAACTAATTTGCATATTTAATTAAAACTACCATATTTAGTTATTTAAGTTCAAATTGACAAAAAAGTTGTTACCTTCTATAAACCTCACCAAATGTACCACCCCAAAGCCTCTTCCTAAACAATCCCTCAGCACATTGATGCCCTTCCAATAACTCAAGGCCGCCCGTCACAATTCCTGGCACGAAAACCACCGGATGCTTCGCTTCCAATCCTTCCTTGTGCAATTTCAGTCCGGGTAGATCCGGCAGCAGACCCGTAATCGCCTCCGTGACATACTGAGGGAATGAAGCCGGCATTGCATTGTACAGAAATAACAAAAACCACCAATATGAACAAATAAAGCCTATGAACCAACAGCAACTATCAATACAGGACCATTTCTTCTTTAAATTCTAATAATTCACAATCTCGCCCTGTAAATTCTTCGGAGGAGAAGGGGGTTTATTGTCTTTCTTTTTCAATTTCTCTCTCCTTTTTTCTTCTAATTCCTCCTTTTCAAATTGAGATTCTGAATTCGAAGGCTTTTTGGAATCAGAGCCCTATCTATGCCTAGCTGCCGGTATATCTTTTCTGATAACAGGAAGGGATTACATAACTACACTGTACAGATAAAGGGATTACATAGCTGCCGGCATATCTTTTCCTATATATACCGATACTAAATTGTACATATAAAGGGATTACTTAACCACACTAACATATAATATATATATATATATATATATATATATATATATATATATAGTAAGGATCAAGTGGATACCTCTTATCTTACTCACCCGTGCTCACCCTCCTTTAGGTGACGATTTCGGTCATACAACCGTCGTCTATACTTTTAGCGATACTATATGTTGTCCGTCGCTAAAAGTATAGACGACGGTTGTATGATCAAAACCGTTGCTTAAAGGAGGGTGAGCACGGGTGAGTAAGATAAGGGGTATGCACTTGATCCTTGCTATATATATATATATATATATATATAGAGAGAGAGAGAGAGAGCACTATACTAGAGAACTAAATCACACCATATGAATCTTTTCTGATAACAGGAAGGGGAAAAAATAGAGTACACGAGACAAAAAACTTAACGTACAATATATCATGATAAACTAAGGGATTGAGTGTACTACATTCTCGTCGCCTGGTTTAAGAATGTAATCAGGATAGCCAGGTAGTGTGAAATCTAAATAGAGGTCTTCGATTGGAGCCCCACAAAAATGTAGATCAATAACCTGATGATCTTGACCAACCTTTAATTCTAGGTACTGTTTCCAGCAAACAAGAGCTTGCAATTTAAGTAATGTCTTCCCCAGTTCGGCATCAAAAGAAAGAATATCATGCAAATCAAGCTCTTGCAGCATTAGAGAAATCTTAACATCAAGCAGAACAAACCAACACATCAACTTGACATTCAAGGAAAGGGAAGTCTTACACAAAGGCATAATTATTACCGGTTCACTTAAAATAACATTGGAATCTTACACAAAAGCATAATTCTTAGCACATTTATACATAAGTAATTGAAAATTTGCACCCACGAAGTCAACAGTTCTACCACTTAAATTTGGCTACTTATCAAAGTTTTTGTTATGATCAATAGTAATTTCATTGCTAATCCTTTGTATCAAATAGTTTAGATTTATGAAGAAATACAAAAGCATAAACTTTTCTCAATCCAGTAGCAAAT
Source organism: Panax notoginseng (assembly GCA_016801055.1). NCBI lineage: Eukaryota > Viridiplantae > Streptophyta > Magnoliopsida > Apiales > Araliaceae > Panax > Panax notoginseng. The sequence continues at coordinate 189,054,353 of CM029016.1, forward strand.
TCAACTACTTAGTCCAATTCTTTTATCAAAAGCTCAACATTGAATTTGCCCACCAACCGCTTACCAACAATTTCATTAAAACTAAAAATCCACTAAAACTAAAACCAGTACTAGTTCTTGATAAAATAAAGATGCCCCCAATATGCCACAAGACAGAATTCTCTAAACCTAACATATTGAAATCAACAATGTACTTTCAGATCATCATTCCAAACAACAAATCAACGGATAATCACTCCAAATAACAAATAATCCTGAAAATGCTCAAAATGAAGCACGAATAAATAAGCCTCAGATCTAGAGATATAATCAAAGTAAAAAAGCAAAAAACAAACAATTACACATATGTACATATCAAATATTTGGTCTAGGGTTTGGTACCTAACAATAATTGAAGGAGTAGCAGCAATCGAAGGAGTAGAATGCGTAGCAGGAGTAACAGCGGCGGAGCGAAGGAGAGAGAAGCCAAGAACTTGACGGATCAAGCGCAGATAGAGAGCAGAGCATATCAGAGCTTCAATTAGCAGATGTGAAAAATGTTTTACGTTAGAAGAGGGAAGAGATGAGACCAGGCTTGTTAAGTTAAAAGCACTAGCGAACCTACATATAATATTGTGGGGGTCAATTTACCAACCGAAAAAAATAATTGTTTTAGTAAGGAAAATTTTAAAAATTTTATGTATTATATATAAATTGATTCACTAAAATTTTATAAATTTTATACTATATGAGGTTAAATTAAAATTTTATAGCTTTTTCAATTAAATTTTAATGACATATGACACATCCTCTCAATATATGTATGTCTCTCTATAATAGTTTAAACGAAATAATAATCTAATTTATATTATTTTTAAATATAATTAATAAATTAATTACTTATGAACAATTATGATTAACAAAATTTATTATGAGTCAATATATATATATATATATATATATATATATATATATATATATATATATATACGGTAAGGATCAAGGGCATTCTCCTTAAATAACATTCCTCATTCTTTTATTAAAACTACGTCGTTTTGGAGGGACGCAGTGACATTTTTATAAATATAATGCCACCGCGTATTTACAAAAATGCAACCGCGTCCCTCCAAAACGACTTAATTTTAATAAAAAAATGTTACTTAAGGAGGAATGCTATTTAAGGAGAATGATCTTGATCCTGACCGTATATATATATATATATATATATATATATATATATATATATATATATATATATACACACACACACACACACACACACACACACACACACAAAAGTATTAAAAAAATTTGGGTCGTTTGCACTGCCCCGAACCCCACCAAATTATTTATAGCTTAGGAATAATTTTGACCCCACTGAATATTATTTCTGGCTTTGCCACTAAACTTAAAGGGCAGAAATGTAATTTATCAATATAAAAGAGGGGTAAAATAATCATTACATTTGGTCAAAATAACTTATTAAGAATGACTTATAAGTCATTTTATTTTAAGTTACAAATTGTTACTTATTATTTTTGACTTATAAGTCATAAAATAAGTCATTCCACTCATTCTCGAACTCTCAATTAGTAAAAAGCTCCTTATAAGTTGGTTTGACCAACTTATAAGGAGCTCCCGAATTGGTATTGTAGATGAGAAAAATTATAAATGAGAAACCCAAATTGGTATTGTTTCATGCCTAAATCTTTTTCCAAACCACGCAACTCCTAAAATTTGGGACTTTGTAAAAAGAGTTTGATAACTTTTTTTTTTAAAAAAAAAACCTATTTTAGAAATAATATTTTATGTAAAATTATTATTTCAAAAACTTAAACTTAAACATAAATCTAAATTTAAATTTTAAGATATCATAAATTAATTATATAATAAACTGAAATATAATATGTCTTACGAAAGATTTGTCCTTCACAAGATGCCATTTTTTGGTGTAATTTTTTTCTTATAGTGATTACTTTTAAGTTATAACCATCTCAAATTACATAGAACATTGCAACTTTGCAATAAACAAGTCCCCAATAAGAATCCATTAACTAAAACACTTATCTTCTAGAGTCCTACCATAATCAAAACGTATATATGTAAAACAATGTGTTTCAAGGAAAAATTCATATAAATTATTTTAGAAGTTAAATATTTTGTTTTCAAAATTATAAGTGAGTGAATATGATCATTATAAACTATATTCAATTTAGTACAAACTCTAATTTTTATAAATTAGAAAATATATCTACACATGCTTAATTTTAATTTCAAAAATTATAGCTCTGACAAAAAAAATAAAATTTGGGCATTTATTTTAACTGTATAAAATTGCGTCCAAATAAATAAAGTTTTTAAAATGTAAAATGATGCATTTTAGGAAAAAGAGAAACTGAAACTTGCTTATTTGGTTTATCTTAATTTTGGGCAACAATTAACTAGTCGTTGCAAAACTATATATAAAATACGCAACGAAAAACAATTATTGACAATGAATGTGGCCCATATTAGGCAACGAAATATAGCAACTAAAAAGTTTTCGTTACCAACGATGAGGAGAAATCTCATCGGCAACAAAAAACTAAATTAGCGGGATTTTTTTCCCGCCAACGATTTGACAACAAAATTTTGCAACGAACTATGAATTTCGTTACCAAAAATGAAAGCCTTTCACAAACTGCTACGAATAATAAATTTCGTTGCTGAACAAGTATTTTTGGCAACAACTTTATAAGTCGTTGCCCGAGAAATCGTTGCTAAAAGTTCATTTTTTTGTAGTGACGTCGTTTGAATACAAGTTTGTTTGAAATTTTTTTTGCCTCCATATAAAAATCTGAGGCCATTGCATACTTTGTCACTAGATATAAGAATTTATGACGAACCAATGTTGTCACTTATTCACTCATCTAATTAGTGACGCGCTATTATCTCATCATATAAAATTGGTATTTGTGACAATAAAAATTATCATAATTTATTAATTTTTCATCTTTACAAAATTTGCCTCCAAGATTTCTTAAAATTTTTTGCCTCCAAATAAAATTGTGACGATATTAAGTACTTTGTCACTAAATATAAGAATATATGACGAACTATTTTTGTCACTTTTCCACTCATTTAATTAGTGACGCACTATTATCTCGTCATATAAAATTGGTATTTGTGACAATAAAAATTATCATAATTTATTAATTTTTCGTCTTTACAAAATTTGCCTCCAAAATTTCTTAAATTTTTTTTGCCTCCAAATCAAATTGTGACGATATTACATACTTTGTCGCTAAATATAATAATTTATGACGAACCATTTTTGTCACTTATCCACGCAGCTAATTTGTGACGCACTATTATCTCATCATATAAAATTAGTATTTATGACAATACAAATTATCATAAATTAATATTTTTTTTGTCTTTAAAAAATTTCCCTCCAAAAATTTTCAAAATTTTTTTGCCTCCAAATAAAATTGTGACGATATTATGTACTTTGCCACTAAATATAAAAATTTATGACGAACGATTTTTGTCACTTATCCACGCATCTAATTAGTGACGTACTATTATCTCGTCATATAAAATTGGTATTTATGACAATACAAATTGTCATAAATTATTATTTTTTTGTCATTAAAAAATTTCCCTCCAAAATTTTGCCTCCAAATAAAATTGTGACGAATTTGTATTTGGCGTCACTAAATGTGAACATTAGTGACGAAAGCACATTGTCACTAAATTTTACAAATAATTAATGACAAACTATTATGTTGTCATCGAAAGAAATATTTTGTGACAATAAATACTGTCATCAATTATTACAAAATGTCATTAAAAGATTTTCCTCCAAAATTTTGGTACGAAATTCTACCTCCAAAATAACTTGTGACGAAATTTTGTTAATCGTCATCAAATGTGTAAATTAGTGACGATATAAATGATTAATAGCAACAAAAGTAAAAGTCGTCACAAAAGCAAAAGTTTTAGTGACGATTATGAATTTCGTAATTATTAATTAACAAATTGTGACAAAATTTTGTGCGTGACAAAAATTTCGTCATAAAATGTGTGATTTATTATAGTGAAATGATTATCAATGTAAGAAACTAAGTGGTTGTCAAACCAAACTCTGCCACTAATCAATATAGGAAGCTAAGCGAACAATTTCCCGCCCATACAAAGAATCGGTCAACCTAACCACTATATCGACCAGGAAGCTAAGTGATTCTAAAACAAAGTACAAATTCTCCGCCCATATAAGGAATCATACAACTCAGCTGCTGACCTGAGTCCTCAATTGAAAACCTACACAATTCTAACTTTCTTTTTTCTTAATACGAATTTTCTTTAATCCGCATCTTAACATTTACCACTCTTTTCTGAGTTTACATTGTACCATTTCCTAGTACCTTCTCTTTATAGCATCAACCTATATCATTGCAATCACTTAACATATCATATGTTATTCAATAATTTAATCTGATCACGTCGTGATCTTATTTGGTAATCATTTTTCCTTATACTTACGATCGTTTTATTTTACGATCTTCTTATTCTTCTATTTAATCATATTATATTATAATTTTATTAACACTTCTCATCTTATAGACATAGTCTATGTGACACCCCCAAATCTGGTACTTCCATTTTCACAGGATTTGGTGTTCACGACACAAATATCATCTATCTATCTACCCATAATAAATGCAAACCATGCAATAAATAGAAATAAAATCTTCCCCTTAAGGGTTACAACATCTGAATAATAATATAATCCCAGGTTAAACTAACATTAAACATCTGTGCGGAATTATAAATAAATAAGTCTTAAACAACATCTTTAACTTAAGTCTTAAACAAATACATCATATAAAATAACAAGTCATATCAAATAACAAGTCTCCATCATTTGCTAACTTTGCCCTTGCCCTTACTAGTTGAAGGTTCGTCAGCTCTTTGGTTCTTAACTGCAATGCTATTATTAAGCAAGAGTGAGCACAAATGCCCACAAGTATAAAAATGAAATAACAACATAATAACATGCGAATATTTCAAAGACATCTGAATAAAAGCTCAACTTTTGAATCAAGAGTGAATAACAATAATCAAAAGAATTCTGAGGGTCATAAGACCTTGAACTATGTCCTAGGTTAACAAGGGTTATACTTGAAACATTTAACAGTCATAAGACTATGGACCTTCTTCTCGTACTTAGGGGGATCAGCCCTTAGTACCATACTGTGCACAATATCTTAACGCTAAAGCGTAAATAATCCCCTATACAGGGTTGTTCATCTCAGTTTGACATTCGAGTCTGCACTAAAGGAAGTTTGGTTTGGATAATTCATCAAGGGTTCTGAATTTTAGAACGCTCATCAACTATGGACTAGTTGAATCATTAAGGTTTCACTAGTCTAATAAGGTTCAACTAAAATTGATAATCGATTTGAACAATAATCTCAAAAGTATACAATAGGACAATTATTGTATAACTGAATCATGCTTTGAAAAGATAATCAATCTTTAATATAACATTTGAACTTGAATAATAGAATTGATAATTTACTCGAGGTAAATAATAAACTTGAACAATAATGACAAGTAGGGTTAGGAAACTTGCTCAAATTTAAGAGTTTAAGTTTAGAAAACTTGCCTCGTGCGTAGATTATACTTTAGCTAAGCACGTTCTTTGAATTAAATCCTACATACCATACATATACATAATACCAATTAATTATAAATTAATTAATCAACATAAACTCATTCTCGTTGTCTACTTTAATTATCGACTATACTTAGTCAATTTATCTCATTATCACATAATTTGTACTTCATGAATAATAATCTAGTTATGAATTCAATAATTTAAATCACATGTAATTATGTTATTTACATGTTTAAACAACTATTTTTATCATCACATTATTCTTCTATCATATTGGCATGTTCATTACATCAATTCACTAACACTTGTTAGACTTTAATATTTTAAAAATCTCATTTTTGAATTTTCTGGAGAGTGGCGCTGCGGCGCCACTGATATACCTGATCTTCGCGTTGCGGCGCCGTGGCGCTGCAGCCGGACACATGGCACTGCGGTGCGGTGGCGCTGCGGCACGGATGTTTAGGCGTGAGTCTGGCGCCGCAGCGCGGCGAACCAGAAACTGTTTTGCAATTCGCGAAAATTGCAGAACACAGCCAAAAACTCTAATTTAATTTATTACTACACGAATTTAGACATACCCACATGTTATAATTCATGTATAATCATAATACAACATCTATAAAATGATTTTAGCCCATTAAAACATATAATCACATAATTAAAACATAAAATTTTCCTCTGTTCTTGATGTTCTTGAAGTTTTTAACATAAATTCCTAAAATTCAACGCCACGGATTCGTTATAAAGCCAAATCCGTTCATTTAAAGCTTGGTCTCTTCGTATTAACATGCACAATAATATACGAGTGTAAAATGTACGAAAACATTTATGTTTGACATACTAAAATCACGTATAAGGCCATAAGGCCAAAAAATCCAAACTCTGTATATTTTTGAAATAGCAAGTCATCAGATTAACAACACTTAGGATATGGAATCATGCAATATATATATAAAACATGTTATGCCACTCAAATTATTATATATATACTCATAATTGTTACCCTATTCAACTACAGAAACTTTACAGAGGACTTAAGCCATAGTTATGGAAAACTTTAAAAGACGTAGAATAAAAATTGGGTTGGATAAAATTACCCAAAGCGTAGATGATTAAGGATGACAATATCTCTCTACTTCAATCACAGCATTCACAATTCTATGAAATTTCTCTAATTTCTCTCTGGCTTTCTCTCTGATTAGTTTTATCGGACTTAGTAAAAATAAAGGAAAGAATACGTATAATAAATGAAGAGAAAACGGACGCACAAAAATGGCCAGTTAACCCAATCATGGGCAACTACTAGAAACCACTACTAAAGCCATGTTTGGCTATCCTTAAAAAGTTTAAACTTATTTAATTTAATAAAACCTTTACAATATACTTTAATAAATGTCACACTCCTTCATAAATAAATTCAATATCTTATTTAATTTATTTTAAATAAAATATAATAATTCCTCATAAATTTACATAGTCACATAATTAATTTTCTCATTAATAATAAATGTCAAATTATTAATTCTCTAACTAATAATTAAATTAATCTAATAACATCATGCTTAATTAAATATTTCATTTAATTCAATAAGCTCACATAATTACATAATTTGATAATAACATTTCTCTACATTAATTTAATAAATGTAACACATATAATTAAATTAATTTACTACAATTGCATCAATTAATTATTTAATCTAATAATTAAATCATCGAAAATATTTATTTACTTCAATAAATATTAAAATTAAATTACAAAATCTCGTTCGTCACAGTGTATTTATTATCACTTTTTATTTTTATTAATGGAGTCAGGTAACTCCAGATTCTTATCCTTATATCTCTTTAAGATTCTTCTTTGAATCTTAACTATCTTTCTCTTTACTTTAATGATGAATTTCCTAAATTCATCTCTTATCACTTAAACTCGATCTGAGTTTATCCCTTATCATCATTTCCGTGGTTATAGCCTAAGGTACACCTACCTAAGGTTTCTAACCTACGGCTTTGATACCAACTGTGACGTCCCCCAAATTCAGGTACTTTTTACCACGAATCTGGTATACTAATTCTATAACTATTGCGGAAGATATAAACATAAATTGTTTATACATTAAACCTTTACACATCATTCCCAAAGTCTACAACCTTAACTTAATACATACCTTCAATATCTTAGAAGATTTACAATGCTATTTTCATCAGAAAATTTAATAGATCTAACTGCAACATAATTTAATCTTGCATCTTGACTTTGCTTCTGTCATTCGAGCTTTCATCTAAATCTGAAAATTTTATCATGATATAGCAAGGGTGAGCAACAAATTTGCCAAGCAAGTTTTAAATACAATGAAGATATATCATGATTGAAAAGAATGAATAAGCTTTCAAGTTTTCAACAATATAATAATTGTGAAATAACATGAATCAAGTTTCAATAATTTCATGACTGAATCAATAATGTTTGAAGGTCAACAATGACCATAAACAATTTAACTGAACCTTATGGTAATGAAGGTGATAAACCTTTCATACCTGATGAACATATACAACATGCACTAAGTGCGAATCAATAATCAGTGTATACGTAAATAATCAACAATAATCATTCACTAACATGCTTTGAACATACAACTCAAGTTTGAGTTAGGAAACATGCCTGATTCGTTGACTACTGCTACGCAATTTTAGTTAACTTCTTTTCGTAAGACCTATCATTAATAAGATTGGTCTTTCAATCAGCATATTCTACTTTGTATCATAATACAATTACTTTATCAATCAATTATCTAACACTTAATCAAATATTAGATAACATCTTAACACATCAGTATTATTATTGTCCTTTGATAATTCTTGAATCACTATATCATATACATTATGATGTATCACTCGCCTTTTCATTTCATAAGTTATTCTTTAACATCTAATAAGTTAAATACTAATACAGCCACCTGGATTCTAAATCCAACAATCCAAAATGCAATCCAGCTAACTGGATTCCAAATCTAACAACTAGATTGTAATCCAGCAATCCTGGATTCACCAATCCATCAATCCAGCAAGCTGGATTCTAAATCCTTCAATTCAGTAAGCTTCTTTTCAATCTAGCAAGCTGAATTCATCAGATTTTGTAATCCAGCAAGCTGGATTCCATATCCTTTTAATGAAAAACACTAAATCATATATTATTTTTCTATCCTTTGCCCAAACACATAATATAGTTCATTGAATATCAATTTCAACAATTACATTGAAAAAAATATCATAAATCTCTTATTTTAATCTTCCGTCGAATATTATTAATTATGTAATATTATTTTACGCTAAGGTTATTAACCTTTTAATAACATTACATTCAAATACTACTAATAATATCTTAATCCAATATTATTAGTCATATAACAATAAGTTAAGTCATTAATCACATTAATAAACAATTGTTTTTAATTGTTTTCCTTTTATTAATAAACTTGTTTAAGCAATCTAAAATGCCATAAACACCATAACACTTCACACCCGACCCAAAACTTCATCAAAACCTGCATAAGCCATGTTCAAGGGTCTCAAGTCATAAATCGTAATTTTCATATATTTGGACATCATATATTTAATTAAATCTATTTATCTATTTATCATCATTTAGATGAAAAATACCAAATCAGTTCCAAAAATATTTCTTTTCTGAGATTTGAGAGAATATAGTTCCATATTGAACATATATTTTTCCCGGAATTTTTAAAATCCATTTACTATATTTAAATAGTCTATAATAGCCAAATATTCTCTGATTTTTCATAAATCGAGATTAACTCCAAAAATTCTAAAATTTTTACAGTATGCTCCTGCTATACACATATACTTTCAGTAAAAAGTTTGTAATTTTTAGACTTATACACAGAGAGTTATTCGGGTGGTTTCATAAAAATAGTCCTTCACTGTAAAATCCATAACTCTCAAACCGTATGGCCAAAAATTCTCAAATTTTTACACAACCTGTAAAACTTCTGATATTACCACTCCAAATGTTTCCAAAATTTTTAAAGCACAAAAAGTGGACGAAAATGCCCCCGTTACTGACTGGTCCAAAACAGTCCAGTTTTCTTTCTAAAAATCGGGACTGTTTTGGCTTCCACAGCCACTTCTCCATGAAAATTCAATATTTTTGAGTGCTACCACTTGGGTTAACTAGTAAACACATATATCTAGCACCCCTCTTTGATGGATCTCAAAAAGGAGTTATAGATTTAAAACGGTAGATTTTCAAAGTAAATAGAAATTTTGGATTTCTAAACTAGAAAAATTATTTTTTTTCTTTTCCTTTTTGATTCCAACAAAATAAACACCCAATATGGGTAAATCCATACTTGAATCCATGAAAAACACATAGATCAAAGGGATTTGAACTTCCAAATCAAAACCCTTTTCATCAAATTCCAAAAAGAAAGAGAATCAAGCTTAGGAAGAAAATTTTTGTTTTATACCTTTTCTTCTTCTTCTTCTTCATCTTTTCTCATGGAGATTTTCTCCCTCCTCTTCCTCCACCAAGGCTGCTGATCTTCTCCTCTTTCTCTCTCTATTTCACACATTTTTTTTCTTCTTCTCTCTTTCCTTATCTTTTATTTCCTTATCTCTTATCTTTTCTCCAACAAAAATCAACCTAATATCTTTTCCTTCTCTAATTGCCGAACACTTAGCCATCTAATTGCCACATATTGGTATTATTATTATTATTATTATTATTATTATTATTTCTAATATAACAATTGTCCAATATGTCCTTCTTTAATTGGTTTTAACAATTGGGTCACTATCTTAATCTTTTGGGCTTTCAATTAATCATTTGGGCTATGTAATATTTACATAGTCCAATCTTTTCCATCTTAACTCACCCTAAATATTTAATTAGGGTATCCATTCCAAATATATAGAATTTAAATCATCACTTTAGCACATTAAATTCTATAACCCAATTAAACTTGTTTTAATTAAATTATAAAATTAATAACTTGAGATAATAAAAATATATCTCTTAACTTAATATAATTTTTAATATTATTATTCTCCCACAAGTAGGCCTAGTTTGGGCCCTTAATTAATTCCATTGAGCTAACAAATTTACTTGTTTTACTTACTAACAACAACCAACTTGGGCTTTCAACCCTAATTAAATTGGGTCAATATAATACTTGTCTTATACATAATATATTGGGCTAGATTACATAATTTAATCACCCTTAGTCACTTTATCTACAAGTCCCATGCTTAATTAATTAATTGGGTTTGTTTAAATAATATTACCTCCTTAGCCCATTAAATCCAATTCTCTTGAACTGTAAATAATTTATTGGCCTATGACATTATTATAATCCATTACTTTTAATTCTATTTTACCCTAATCATTTAATTAGGTTTTTTTTTCTCACACTAGAAAATAAATTCATTACTTATGCCTTTTCTTTCCTTAACCCAATTAGACTTGCTATAATTAGGTTATAAAATTAATTAACTGAGATATATAAAATAAATCTCTTAATGTTAGTATATATATTTATATACTAATATTCTCCCATATTATAACCTCTTAGGTTATTTAATTACCACACCTAATATATATATTAGGTTACATAACTTAATTCTTAATTCACTTGAATTAATTCTATGACCACTAAATACAAGTAACCCTTTAGGTCATTTAAATCTCATACCATGTTTTAATAACTAATTTAAGTTATACAATTTATATTGTATAATTAAATTTAATTTCCTCTTCCTCTTCATAAATTGTTTTCAATCAATTTATTTATATATCAAATATGTAATCTAATATATTTAATCATTTATTTAAATATGAATTTAATTTACTAACTGCTTTGATACCAATATTCATATCTACATATTGGATCTCATCTCATATTTTTGCTTTACCTCCTTTGGTATAATATTAAATATTATACCATTATTCATATAACATATTTCACTTCTCACACTAGTTTTGACTTTTCTCCATAAAAAGTCAACTTTTAACTTTGACCAAAAGTTAACATTTACACATTTTGTGTTTACTGTCCATTCTGGTTAATCTTGACGTTCCGAACGCAACCGAGCAGTCCGTGCTTCAAAATTCTATTTCTAACTCAAATTTTGAGTTTTAAATTACTTTCTTCTTATTGCTAATCGTATTAACTAACGACTTTATACTTATTTAATTCACATCAAATTTTACAGGTATCATAATACCTTATTCTTGATATTCATTCAAATACATATCACTTCATTTATAGGGTTTTGGAATTTTGTAACCCATATTTTCTCTATTCTCATTCGAATAGCAAACCATATAGGTTTTACTTGAAAATTTTAAATAAATCCTCAAATTTTCTTCTAGGTTTTATTCTTTAACCTTTATTCTAATCATTCAAGATTTTATAAATTTCCGAGTTGTCACAGTGACAACCCCAGCGTTGCATCGAGAAAGTTTGGTGAAGAAAGTTGTTGAAACCTACTTCAACGAAGATTAGAGTATCTAATGTTGCAAACCATTGGCATCAACCCAGCGTAGCATCGGGAAAGGTCTAGTGATGAAAATCGTTGAAATCTACTTCAACGAAGGCCATAGAATCTGATATTCCAAACCGTTGGCGACAACTCTAGCGTAGCATCAGGAAGGACCGATGATGAAATCTGTTATAAAAGAAATCTCCAGCTGAGCCATTGAGAAGGTTTAATGATATTTAGATCTTTGTAAACTACCGTTCGAGTAGACACCGAGAAGGATAGGTGATGATCAACCTTTGTAAACTAGAGTTCGAGTAGGCATCGAGAAAGTTCGCTGATAAAAATTACCGTTCGAGTAGGCATCGAGGAAGTTCGGTGATGGTCAACTTTGTAAACTACCGTTCGAGTAGGCATAGAGAAGGATCAGTGATGTTCAACCTTTGCAAACTACCGTTCGAGTAGGCATCGAGAAAGTTTGGTGATGGGCAACCTTTGGAAACTACCTTTCGAGTAGGCATTGAGAGGATGTTATGATAATAATAATTGTAAGCTATATCCCCGACAACAACGTCAGCATCAACAAAATAGAAATCCAAACCATTGAAAATAGCCCCATCGTAGCATCGGGAAGGATCTAATGATGTAAACCGGTGCAACCTATCATTAAGATGAGCACCGAGAATCCTCCATGAGGTCACTCAAAAAAAGAGGAATATCCCCATTGGAGGTAAAGTCAAGAAATGTATCTGAAGACAAAGAACATTGGTGACAACCCCAAAGTTAAATTCAAAAAGGTCCAATGGTATCAGCCAGGAAAATTATCCCAGTAGAGAATAGGGATGGTCGTTGATACAACCTATGGCAGCCAACCCCACAGAGGTATATAGCATACATAGCATATCATACCATGCATTGCAAGATATTTACATTTATCATATTTCCAGTGTCTAACAATCTTTATCCTGTTCATTCCATTACATTGCATAAATATGATAAAGAGGTGCATCTGTAAACACTCAAAATTTTGCATTCTTGTTACTAACTATGCAGGAGGGAAGAATCGTATTTTAGAGATAACACTGGAAGTCAAAATCATCAAACCAGACCCCCGAAGATAACCCCAAGAAATCATCAAAGTAGACCTCGAAGACAACCCCGGAAAATCATCAAACCATACCATGAAGACGACCTTGGGTAATCATTAAACTAGACCCCAAAGATAACCCCGGGAAATCATCAAACCAGGACCCCAGAGACAACCCCAAGAAATCATCAAACCAGACCCCTAGAGATAACCCTAAGAAATCATCAAATCAACCTCAGAGATAACCCTGAGGATAACTAGAAGTCAACAACAGTCAAACCCCTGAGACAACCCTGAAGAGAGACAGTTACAACACATCAAGCCCAAAAATTAACCTGGAAGGGCAAAAGAGTAATTTTTCTAACTCAACTTCAAAACTGATCAAATTACCATGAAGAAGGTCATGCAGGACCATAACAGTAATCTCGAGTGAAAACAGCATAAGACAGCTCAACGGATAGACTGCAAAGACTCAAAGATTTGGTCATGGACTCGTCATCCAGGATTCAAAAAAATTCAAATCATATGTCATTCAGTAGCTCTCAGAAAGGGTTTTTCGAAAAGGTATAGTACACCTCCATCGGATTCCCAAATTGAAAGTTATGAAAGTTCAAGCAAATTGTGCGTTGGTCGAAGTGCACGTACTTCGAGATGATAGGACCCACCAAGTTAGGCCCACCAAGGTCAGTCACAAGTAGACCCGTGGCTGACCAGATCTATATATACCCCCTCCCCTTTTGGCTTTGAAGAGAAGATTAGATAAGAAGACGACCATGCGAGAGAAATAGAGGCTAAAATAGAAAAACGGAACTCGAATCGTGCACTAATTCTTGTAAAACTTCTGTCGACGTCGGGATTTTTATTTGTCCCTTTTCTGTTCTTGTCTTTTGGTGTTCTCATGTTAGCTGAGATTTGTTTAAAAAAATAAGTTGTGAAAAGGTCCGACATGTATATGTCGACGATTTGACTGTAGTAGTCGCCAGTTGGTATTTTTAAATGGTTGCATCAACTCAAACGAGAAAAGGTTTGCACATAGACCAATTGATGTGACACTGCGTAACTGGTCTATGAAACCGAGATTCGTTAGGGTCCGGGGGCTTGGTTATGCGAGGGGAAGGTGTTAGGCACCCCCCGACATCCGTGGTAACACGGTGATCGCTACTTTTCATTTTAAACATTTATCTGGATGTGTGTGTGTAGGTCTATGTGCAATTATCTGGAAGTAGTGATATGCCTCGTTTGCACCTATATACAAAGGGTTTGAATTTTGTATAAAAGTTCAGTTTTAACAAGATATAGCAGTGATATTTTGTAAAAGAGGTTTTTCAATCCCTTATGCACAATAGTAATTGAGGCCTTTGATACTTCCATTTTATTATGTGTTCGGCTGAATTGCTTTTATTTTCGAGATACAAAGCATCTTCGAGAAAATAAGATCCATAGCAGTGCCGAACTCCTTGTGGGCATGAGAGTCATCTAAGGAAATCCAAATACCGTGAATAATTTACAAGCGGGTTACAGCTGAAAATGTTCATCACGGGAACCGAATCTAGATTCAGGGACTGCATCTGTGATCACATGATTCCTAGGCTCACAAGATGATGTAGTATGTAAGAAAGCTATAAACAGTTATATATATAAAAGCTGTAATTATATATATATATATATATATATATATATATATATATATATATATATATATATATATATATATATATATATATATATATATATGAACGAGCCACCGCCATGAAGTAAACTCCAGGAGGGGGACATAAAATGTAAATATATATATATAAAAGCAATAAACGCCACAGATTAATGATCCGGGCATACACAGACAACACGACTCTCAACGTGAATAATTGTGTGTGAACAAAAGTGGAGAAAGGCTTTAAGAAATGTGAGAAGGCTTACAGTGGGCTACCAAGAAGACTTCAAATATCTTTAAATGAATGAACACTCAGTTTCCACCGGTAAAATGTAGCAAAATATAAACTCACAAGTGTTTGAAATGAGAAAGCACTCAATTTATAGTGTGTACAGAGCAAAATAGACATGGCTTTCTCGCCTTTTTTTCTTCCAAAATGGCCACCCCAAGCCCTCTATTTATAGAGGGGGGGAGCCGCAGGTGTACCTGCGGCTACCCGGGGAGCCCCAGGCTCCGTGGGCCCACCGTCTCAAAGTATGTGCACGCATGCAATGCGTTGTCCGCTCGAACCTTCTTAACTTTCAATCCGGGCATCCGATTGAGACGTATAATACTTTTCCTGAATGTTGTTGTTGAGAGCTACACAATGACATGGGATAAGAGGTTGTACGAAGTCGGGAAGATGGGTCCATGCCCAGGTCTTCAGATCTTCAAATTCTATCCGGTGTTCTGTCTTGTGTAGTAGTCACTCGGGATTTGAGCTATAGTTCTTGTAGGATATTTTTGTGTAGAATGTGTGTTAAAATGTTGTTGAGACGGCACGAATGTGGGATCGAGGTGGCAAAATAACAATTTTTCCCTTTACCGGGGTTATCTTCGGTTCTGGGCTGATTTAACAGTCGTTGCTCAGGGTTATCTCTGAGATTGGGCTGTTGTAAGTGCTGAATGTCCTCAGGGTTATCTCTGAGGTGTGCCTGACCTCCCGAGGTTATCTCCAGGGTTGGAACTGAGTGCCTCGGGGTTATCTCTGAGGTTGAAGCTAATTGTTGGGGATTAAAATGAGCTTTTGCAGGGTTATCTCCAGAACTGCAACTGTATCCCTTGGGGTTGTCTCCGAGGTTGGAACGGAATCTCTCGGGGTTATCTCCGGGGTTAAAACTGAATATCTCAAGGTTGTCTCTGAGATAGCAAACTGAGTATCCCGGGTTTATCTCCGGGACTGAAACTGAATATCTCGAGGTTATCTCTGAGATGGCAAACTGAGTATCCCAGGGTTATCTCTGGGACTGAAACTGAATATCTCGGGGGTATCTCCGAGATAGAAAACTGAGTATCCCGGGGTTTTCTCCGGGACTGCAATTAAATTGACTTCCAGGATTATCTCCGGAAGATAATTTTGCCCTCCTACAAGGTTAGCAACAGGAATGCAAAATTTTAAGTGTCTACAGATGCCCCACTTTACCATATTCATGCAGTGTAATGGCATGGATAGGATAAAGAATACTAGACACTTGAAATATGACAAGATAATCATAATGCAATGTACTACAGCATGATGCAAATGCATGATGAATGTAGTTTGTTAGATCGTTTTCCAACGGGATGTGATGACTGTTTGCTCCCATGACTTCTGATGGGGATAGGAGTTGCCACTAGTGACTCTGATTAACTACTTGGATATGTGCTCCAAAGTTCTCAGGAACTTCTAGGATGTTGACGTTGGGGTTATCACCAAAGTCCTTAATCCTTGGTACAGACTTCCCACTGAGGATGTATCTCTTATATACGAGAGACTCATGGAGATTTATGTTGAGGAAGATTTGTATAACAGATTCCATCATCGGTCCTCCTCGATGAGGATGGTTTCCTTGGTTTGTATCGCCAGGTCTTTCTAGTGTCCTATCGGAGTTACTGCCAATAATTGGTGTTATCAGGGTTGCCTGACCTTCATTGAAATGTACTTAAATGGGTATTATCACCGAACCGTCCCTGATGCCTAGCTGGGTTTAATTGCCAACGGCTGACATAACGTTAAGGTTGCTTGACCTTCGTTAAAATGTGCATCAACGGCTGATGTCATCGGATGACTTCCGATGCTTCGTTGGATTTACTTGCCAACGACTGAGATAACGTCAAGGTTGCTTGACCTTCGTTGAAATGTGCATCAATGGCTGATGTCATCGAATGGCTTTTGATGCTTCATTGGATTTACTTGCCAATAGCTGAGATAACGTCAAGGTTGCTTGACCTTCGTTGAAATGTACTTCAACGGCTGAAATGTATGAATCTTCCGCTGGAGATAGCAATTCTGGAGTTACGACCCTGAACTGACGGCATCGGACCTTTGTGAGGTATTATCGAGTGTAGTTTGCAATAGCTGTGATCATTGGTGTTGTGTACCCTGTGTCCAGGTGAATACCAATGAGTGACATGTAGACCCGCAGTTTGGTCTTTAAAAACCAGGATTTCAGGCTTTTCCGCTCAATCGTGTAGCATCTTTTTTCCTGATTTGACTTTTTCAACTTGTGAGACCTCCTTTGCAACTCAATTTGGATTGAGCTGGAGGGGTAGGACCCATATATGGTAGCAACAGGTACACCTGTGGCAGTCACAGGTACACATGCGACCATCCGTGGGTGTACTTGTAGGCTGCTTGCCTTTCACAAGTCACTTTCACGTTGCGCCACACAGAGAATTTGAGAGTTCTTCTTCAGATTTGCTGAGTTTGGGCCGTTTTCTATGAAATCTGTCACCGTACAAGTGTTTTACACTATCCTGATAACGTATGCATGTCTCTTTTTCTAGTTTTTATCCGTTGGAAAATGAGTTATCACATGAAATGCTTCTAAATACATAATAGTGAATATGCATGCTCATATGACTTGATAAAAAATATTCAACATAGTAAATGTTAGTATTTAACCATGCTGAACATAATGATGTGAAAAAATTTAACTTTTGAAATAGTCAATTTGGCACATTTTTTCTGCTATTTCATATCATATTTGAGGACAAATGAGCAAAGGTGGTAAAATAAAGTAATTCTGATAATTAGGCTACCCTTACGGATTATGACTTTGATATTGTTATGCATATAGGATGTTTATGACTATAGGTAGGTGTGCTACTGAATGCCCACCTAGTCATGCCTATGTGCATGTGGATAGTCATTTGTACAAAGGAGACTCTGGCAAAATTTTCCATGAGCCTAAGCATTGGGTAGATATGCATTTTAACTCTACTGTAGGCGTATGTTAAAGTAATGCATGCATGCATGTAGTCATAAAATGCATTTAAAAAGATCCATGTTAGAATTTACCACACCCTTTCTAAGGTGATTTGAAAACTTGTGTCCAGATATTATGGATCTGGATCAGTCGAGTAGTTTTCACAGGACCACTTCAAGTGTGCGGAGGAGGGCTTCTGATGTGCCTCAACCCCGTTCAGTTAGACAGCCTCGTTATTTGGTGGAGGCAGTGATTCGTCCTATCCAGGTTGAGGTACCAAAGTTGAGGACGAGGAGGAGGATGTACCGATTGCGGCTCCAGCTCCTGCTGCTCATGCTCCCCATAGGGATTTTCTATGCCTTAATGTGATGATTCCAGATCTTTTGGTTGATTTGAGTCGCCACCCCTCAATTTACTTGCAGGTAAATGAGGTAAAAGCTGGATTTGATCTACCTTTTTCCTATTGATGAGGAGCAAAGATTCTGATGTTAACTTAATTTTGTGATGTAGGTTCTCGACTTTACACAGCCTCAGGGAACTGGTTCAGCATACACTCCTTATATCAGGCTCTTCATCCTGATTATCGAGGGATTGTGTATGGTTGGGGCTTCGAGGCATTCTTTTCCATCCTCCCTCACCGTTATCCCTGGGGTTACATCAGGGCATTGTCTGAGCGCTGGTTTTACCAGACTCAATCTCTCTATTTTTTGGATTATGAGGTGATGATGACGCTGATGGATTGGCGGTTTATCACCGGTATGAAGTTTGGAGGGAAACAAGTGCCTTGTATGGCGAACATTACCCCGACTACCGTCAAATCCTTGCTAGGAGTTTTAGCTGAGGCGCTCAAGGGTAGGACAGTTCGTACAGGTCCTTTGAGCATAGATGCTATGAGTGGGCTGTTGAGTGAGCCCATACCCGCTGATGTGAGAGTCAGGGATCGCATTCTTCGACGATTGTTCCTGGTTAATATCAGGGGTTGTTTCATAGCAGACAACTCTTCCACGGTGTTATTCACTTTGATCAGCGCCACACGAGAGGTAAACCGTATTGGAGAGTATAACTGGGGCTCTAATACCTTTGCCTATTTCCTCAGAGGAATGCGCATACATTCGCAGGGCTTTACAGAGGCTTGGCTAGGATTTTACTCATTTCTTTTGGTGAGTATTTCTATTTTGATTTCCCATGTACATGTTAAGAGTGTTGATTGACAGCAGATGTTTGCCTTTGTGTTTATAGTTTTGGGCCTATGAGCGGGTCCCATGTCTGCGTCCCATTAGCGTGTTAGGTTTAGATACCTATCCACGGGGACAGCGATGGCATCACTCTATTTTGGCGGAGGTTCCTGTAGTTGAGGGTTTCACCCATTGTCGCTTACAGTTGGAGTTGTTGACAGCTGATTCCATCACTTGGGTTTCCTATTCTGGGGAATATTTGACAGTTATCTTTGAGGATGGATACCCGACTGGTGTCGAGTATATGATATCTACCCGTCAGATTCCTCTCTTCAAAGATGGAGGATGAGAGCTCTATTTAGGACAACGTGCTATTAGGAGCACCACATGAGAGATTTGTGTAGCGATCTTACCTCCTGCCAGGCATTATTGGCCTGTGTCGCAGTCATCTGTCAGTGATATCTTATTGATGGGCGTTGATGGCTTTACATTGTTAGAGGGTCTGTTCACTTAGGAGGCATTCTACCGCCGGTGGTCTCCTCATACCATCGGAGCCCAGACCCGCGCCACTCAGTTTATAGGGGATATGGTTCCTGAATCCGTGATGATGACGAATTGGATGGCATGTGTCTGAGATCCCATTCATTTGACACAGATTGACAGTTTGACCCGGCAGTTGGACCGGACACATTTTTTCATCTGGCATTTGGGCAGATATCCTTCAAAGGCAGATACTTTTGATCGTTCCAGCTCGGGAGCTGGCCCTTTAGATGACCCATATGGCTTTGCCAGTGCAGATCCTCCCTTGTATAGGCCTGACATCCCTCTTGGCAGAGATCCAGTGACTTAGGAGGAGTTATATCAGATGAACAAGATTGATGATGTGGACATCAACACCATTGCCTTCTTCTGATGTATATTCTCGCTATATCTTTTGATAGATCTCTGTTAGATATTGGGTGGCTGTGCCCCATTCTCGTTATATCTTTTGATAGACCTCTATTAGTTGTAGGGCTTATGTGCCCTATTTCCCTGTATTTTTCACCTGTACAAAGATGATGTATTTAGATGATAATGTACTTAGGAATGTATGTATACTATTTT
The DNA here is from genome assembly GCA_016801055.1 of Panax notoginseng. Lineage (NCBI taxonomy): Eukaryota > Viridiplantae > Streptophyta > Magnoliopsida > Apiales > Araliaceae > Panax > Panax notoginseng. Next base: position 189,074,736 of record CM029016.1, read on the forward strand.
CTATTCCCTACATCATATTGTCATCTATTATTTGTCATACATGTATCATGTCATGCATATATATATCCAGAAAAATTCAGTATTGACCCCTAGATGATCTTATGATACGGCTCACACAGATGTCTTCCTCGACAGTTAGTCGAATTGATCACACCCCACCAGTATTAGTAGTCTCATGTTTGAGATATTGGTATGATAGTTTATCACCTTCAAACAGGGTGATTGTAGATCAGTTGCTGTCGCATTCTATGACCTTCCTGATGTTCCAGGTTCCATTGGGCTTTATAGAGGGCATACTGGAGCACTGGGTTTCAGATAGGCAGGTTTTTTGGTTTAAGACCCAGTAGTTGACTCCCACCTTAGAGGAGTATGAGCGATTGATGGCTTTGCCACTAGATAGGCCTTGCGCTCAGATGCCTATCGGGGATATGAGCCGACAGTTTATGACCCTCATCGGGTTGAGGCGTAGAGTAGCATAGGATGAGATTATATCCAGGCATATAGTGTCCCAACATTTTTTGATAGACAGATTTGGCTCACTGGACAGTTATGCGCATCACTCTGGGGATTTCACCACGTCAGAGGATTAGTGGCGTGTTGCCAGAGTATATACACTTGTGATGTGCATAGTAGCTTATTTGTACATACCATTGTATATGGATCATCTGGATATCGATATTGTTAGGGCAGTGAGAGCTCTCAGGGAGGGTCATACCATTGTACCGTTGATTGTGGCAAAGACAGTGAAGTCGACCATGTATTGCCACACCCAGTCAACATGGGTATTTATAGGCAGCTTGGTCTTATTATATGTGTGGTTAATGTCACACTTGAGACCGATTGGCACTTTTCGATGGCATGGGTATTGTTTTTCCCATGAGATAGCCATGTCTTACTCCTTTCAGTCAGCGGAGTGTACAAACGCTGCATCCTGGTCGGTGTTTTTGGCAGGGATCGAAGATCCATTTGACATTTTGTTGTGTACAGGGCTCAGCTCTCCCTAGCTGGTTTGAGGGGCATGACCACATATCACCCACTGGCCGTGATGTCACAATTTGACCAGTTTTAGGATGTTCATCCTTTTGAAGGGGCATTAGGTCAGCGTTTATCTTATCGACATCTATCAGCAGAGGATAGATCCAGGGTGTATGCCTGTTGGGATCAGCGTGAGAGGGCTGAGTTTACGGTTAGCCATCCGGGCCATTCTACAAAGTATTATACATGGATGGAGGTAGAGATTACGTCAGTCGGGGTCGTATCCACCGTGTCAGGGATTGAGTTTGTCAGTGGGGAGCCCATGGAGGACTTTGATTTTCCCACCGAGGATGAGCCATTTGCTGGGTTGCCAGTAGCTCTTGTAGTTTCTCCCAGTATGACTGCTACTGTGATTCTGCATTCAGCAGAGTATTTAGAGCAGAGTCTTAATCTGATCACATTTGAGAGAGATCAGGCTAGGGCCTTGATGTTGACAGCTCTTGCTAGGAAAGATGTCACTCTGTTAGAGAGAGATGATGCTTTAACTCATAGAGACACCGATGTTATTGAGCGGGATGAGGCCAGATCATCTAGAGATGCCGTGATTGTTGAGCGGGATGGAGCTATATCCGCCTGAGATATCACTGTTACAGATAGTACTGTAGTGAGGTCCCTTACTACTGGCATCATTATAGAGATGAGCACGTATATTGATGAGTATAGTGTCACCATATAGTTGGCTGTAGATCTGTTAGCTCATGTAGAGACCCTTGGGCAGGAGATCACAGCGTTACCTCCTTCTAAGAGGGATGTCATGTTGGACTTGATAGCGCGCATATACACTGACTTGTAGATGGGCTTGTATTTTCCTGCATAGACTAGCTTAGCCATTTTTGTCATGTACAACACATATTGTATATATCAAATAGTATTATATAGGGCAGGGAAATATATGTTGATTCACTTCCCTTTTAGTTGTGCCTTATTACTTGCTTGATATTTGCATATTTCTCCAGGGCTTATGATCTGGATGTATTCTGAACTCCTCCTTAATGGATAGATATTGAGATGTCTCAGGATCTTTCAGAATGGATCGTTGATTTGTGTGTATTCCCTACCATCTTTAGTTTCTTGGGACTGGTGTATGGAGAGGAGTGTGGCTTTCCTCTCTGAGGTTGACCACACCATAGATGCTCGCCGATACTCCTTTGTATGGGGGAGCCCAAGTAATTCCATCTCTTATGGATTGGTGTTTCTCTTTGAGGAATCAACCGCATCTTAGATGGTCGCCGATTCTCCCATTAGTGTGGGGAGACCAAGTAGTTCCATCCCTTTGGTTTGAAGTCGATGAAGTGTGATGTATTGAAAGATGACCTCAGTACCACTGACAAGTTTTTGTATTTTGGTAGGGGGTAAGACCGAACCATGAATGGCTGCCTACGTACTCCTATTGAAGAGGAGATCAGGTCTGCGTAGTTCGAACCTGGTTTAAAAGGTTCAACATTGTATGTGGTAAAAAGGGTGTAGAGATGTGTTTATTTTTATTTTGTTTATTTTTTTTCGTGGTTAAATCGGACCATAAAGATGGCTGCCTACGTACTCTCATGTATTGGGGAGATCAGGTCGACGTAGTTCGCCCCATGTACATGATGGTTTGCAGATGAAAAGTTTGATCCCATGTATATGACAAACTGAAAGTGGAAAGGTTTAATCCCTGGCGGGATAACCTGAAGGGGTGAAATTTTTTATCCCTGGTGGGATTGTAACGCCCCCATATCTATACTCCCACGGTATCCGATATGGTGCTTACTACAAGTCAATATATAATGCATTTAAATCTAATTGAGTGAGTATACAATTTATAACCAGATATAATTCCCATAGATCTCAAGATTCAAAGTATCCCATAACAGATGACAATTCTTAAGAGAATAATTACTGTGTTTGGATACCCTCACTTGGATATATAAATTGTATCTATGAATAGTATCTATCTATCCAAAATTTAGGGTATCAGTAATAACATGAACAGTCCATATTACTAATACCATCACTCAGATATATAGTCTATGTCATGCGATTTACACTATCGTATCGATAGTACCTATCTATCTGAAATTCAGAGTATCAACAATAACATGAGCAGTCCATGTTATCAATACCCTCACTCAGATAAATAGTTCCCAAGGATCTCAAACTAAATTGAAGATTCTAAATTACATCTATATATGTAAGAAAACACGGTTGCGAAAATAAAAGATGTTATATATCATAAATATTAAGGTTCGATTACATGATTCTCATAAAGAGTTTTTTATTACAAAGTATTTAACTAGACATGAATATAAACTAATCTAAGCAGGGACGCTTCCCTTTATCTACTCCAGATGTATCAGGGTTACCATCTAATATTGTAAAGGGAATAATTTGCAAGGGTGAGCTATGACATGCTTAGCAGGTTTTATATTTATAACAATATATGATTTAAAGAAGTATAACAATTCAAAATTTAACTGATAGTTGCTACCATTTCTGGAATTTCTTTTTCAACCATTTCTGGATTTTTTTTTATTTTTGTCAATCACACAGACTTAGAAACTTTGTTTTAGATATGAGAAAGGGGATCAGCCTACTCAATATCCTAGGAGTATGCATCTCATCCTACCAGTGCTCAAATGCACCCAAATTAATGTCAATTTATTATTAACCAACCCTCGATCCCTTACGGGATACCCAACTTCAGTATAGAATGTCTTACCAAAATAATTTGGTTTGACACAATAGTATATGCTCAATAACAATATCATGTGAATAAACAATTCATATCTTAGTTATGCTGAAGCTATAGCAATAACAGTACAATAAGTGGTAATTCAAGTTAGGTTTGATTCATCATATGAAAAGCAATTCAAGATAGAAATCTTGTTCAACGAATAAACAAGGTTTGAGAATTTACGTAAGTAATAATTTGGAAAAGTAATTAGGGTGTAGGAAACTTGCCTGAGCTAGATCAGTCAAGTTATGCTACTCGATTCGTTAATAAACACCTACGATATTCATTCATATAAATCTAACACGTTAGTATTGATAACAATACTCAAATACAAAATTTACTTATGTTCGGGTTAAGTTTGATATGGTTTCGGTGTCCAAAGACTTTACCGAATACTAAATAAGATGATAAATCGACTAAATTATATTTATAAGCTTTATTATAATTTTAGATAATTTAAAAATCTATTATAATAATTTCTAGATGTTTATAATAATTTTTAAGAATTTATTTATCCCTTAAATGATTTTTAATTCATTTATTTCTATTTCTAAATAATTAATATTTACTTAGAATTTTATAAAAATCTTGTTTACTATTTTTAAATATTTTATAACCATTTATTATGATTTTTAAATCATTAATATTATTTTTTAATAATTATTTATTATTTATTAGTAATTATTCTAAATACTTTATTATTAACTTAATTATTAATAATATAAAAATAAAATAAAATATTTATTAAATTTATGTAGAAATATCAAAAGGTAATTATAATAACATAATATAATTTTTAAAACTGTTTTTATATTTATTTATGAATTATTTCTAATTTTTATTAATTAATTTTTAAAAAACAAATTTCTATCTATCGCTAAAGCCCTATAGTGACAGGAAGTGTCGCTATATGTGTTCTTGAGTTTCTGGGTTTCAGTCAGTCAGTCATGGTCGAGGGACCACTTTGACCATGATCTATCTTACTACTGTTAATGATTCTAGGTTTGGACAAGTATGGATGTTATAGTACTCATACAATAGTACAACATCAAAAAAATTTCGTGCTTTAACTTACATATAACAAGAAGTTATAGAGGCTTAAAGTCAATGTCAGAGCTGTTCTTGGGTTTCTGGGTAACCCAGAACAGTGGTCATGGTCGGTCAACGGTTTTGTAGCTTTCATATCTTTGAATCGATGTAATAGATTTGTGTTATGTTTGTTGTAATAGGTAGTCTATATGTCAAGGTACATATATATAACATTGGTTTGGACAAAGCATAATTCTAAGGTCTCGATCTATGTTAGTCAAAGTACAGCCAAATGATGTTCTTCATGTTCATCAGTTTTCTGGGTAACCCAGAAAACTTGGTCAAGCTCGGTCAACGACTTTTGACAATTAATTCTAGTAATCCTATGAACTGTTTAAGTAATTTAAGGTCATAGATATGTAGTATGTATATCAAGGTATTAATTCATTACAAAGAGTTATTAAAACAACAAACAGAAAGCGATTAAAAGGCTGATCAAAGTAGCTGGCACAACCTGTTCTTGAGTTTTCTGGGTAACCCAGAAAACAGAACTTCGTGATCGGTCAACCACCTTTGACCACCTATATCTTGCAATATATGGTTCTAAACCATATTTCTTTTCTAGATTAAAGACCTCATATCATACTACAAATAACATACAATTAACAGACCTAACTATTAACATACACGAATCTACAAGCTCTGACATTCGACTGTCAGGCTTATTTTTCCAAAATTTCCAGATTACTAAACACTAATTTGAGGCATCTAGATGTTATGAAAACGTATTCTATCAACCTAACACACTTTCTAACATACTAATACACAAATTTAAACAACAATTTGAACAAAGCATCAAAGATCTAGCTATGAATTAGGGTTTGCACCTTTCTTGCTTGATTTTTGATTTCTGGCTACTGAATCTGTTGTTGCTATCACCAAGGCTTATTGAGGTAAGATATATGAGTGTTTAGGCTTAGAAATTTTGTAGGTTTGAACTAAAATTGGGCTGCTATTTATTGAATTGTAACGTTAGGGTTTTTGTGTCATTTTCATCTTCTTGCGTCCACAAATATCTGATCATATGACTCTTCTGTTGCTTGGGAGTTACAAGCATGTCATGTGTAGCCTAAGAACTTGCATTGGTGACTCCTAACCTACTTGTGAGTTAGTTAGGTTAGATTAGTAGCTTAATTATGCTTAATGATTAGGGTTTTGTTTTTCATAATTAGGGTTACTTAATGATGTTTATTAATACCTAATTGAAGTTTAGTAATCATGATTAGGTGTAAGGATTGTCAAATGAGGGTTTAGTCTAGCTAATTAGGGTTAGGGTTTACAAATTAGGATTAAGGTTTGTAATCTAGGGTTAGGGTTTATAATCTAGGATTCCTAACCTTGATTTTACACAAATCCTAACAAGCATGACAAAGCATTTTGTCAGTGTAAGCACGACAAAGCAGCTTGTCAAAACAAATATACCGAAAAGTCCATTTTTAGAAGAAAATTTTTAAGCACGAGGTGTCAAGCACGTCAATTTTTGGATAAAAATTTATTTGACCAAATTTGTTAAACATAGTATATATTAACACATAACACTTTCAGAACAGAGAGATTTTATTAATATAACTGAATTTACATAACCGAGTCTTATTAGGGTTTTGGGTTTTTACAGATAAAACTGCAAATGTGAAATGTTTCAAAAACGGAGTTGAGTAAAGGATCTGATGATCCAAAACCAGGCTACTAGTTGGAAAGTGTGATTGTCCCTGATGGGGTAAATGGTGTGAAAAGAGGATGTATGTAGTGATAGGTTTAGAAAACGTGAATTGACGGGGGATCTGGTGATCCAAAATCAGGATGTTTGCTTGATGGTAACCTCAGACATAGTACCGTTTCATGGTGTCCGAGTTAATGAGTTGCGAAAATTCATCGCCATCCATCTCCTGTAATCTGAGAGCGCCTCTTGTCAATACCTCCTTGACAACAAACATGCCTTCCCAGTTTTGGGCGAATTTATCCTTTGACTGATTTTGGTTGTCAAGAACCTTCTTTAAGACCAGGTCATGTAGTTTGAATTGTCGTAGTCGAACTTTTCTGTTGTAGGATTTGGCGATCCTTTGTTGATATAACTGACCATGGAAGATGGCTGCAGCTCGCCTTTCGTCTATTAGAGACAATTGGTGATACCTATATTGTAACCATTGGCATTCATCTAGGATCAACACTCTGAGGGATACCATTTCCACTTCTATGGGGAGCACTGCTTCCATCCCATAGGTCAATGAGTAGGGGGTTGCCCTAGTGGAAGTGTGCATTGATGTTCTATAGGCTAATAGAGTCAGAGGCAATAAGTCAGGCCATCCTTTGTGATTGGCGGACATCTTTTGCATGATCTTTTTGATATTCTTATTAGCCGCTTCAACAGCACCATTTATCTTTGGATGGTAGATGACGGAGTTGAGATGTTTAATGTGGAATTTACTGCATAACTCCTCCATTATTTTGTTGTTGAGGTTCTTAGCATCGTCTGACACAATTACCTCTGGTTGTCCATATCGACAAATGACATTGTTTCTGATGAAAGCAATGATAACTTGTTTAGTAACCTTGGGGAAGGAGGCTGCTTCTATCCACTTTGTGAAGTAGTCAATCATGGTGAAGATGAATCGATGACCATTACTGGCTTTGGGCTTGATGGGCCCGATCATGTCCATTCCCCACATTGAGAAGGGCCAGGGAGAACTCATATTGTGGAGCTCCCTTGGAGGGGCGTGGATAGCATTCCCATGAATTTGGTATTGGTAGCATCTCTTGACGTGATCATCACAGTCAGCTTTGAGTGAGAGCCAGAAATGCCCTATTCTTAGGATTTTCTTGATAAGTAGGGGGCTGCTCATATGTGGGCCACATACTCCACCATGGAATTCATCCATAAGCCTCTGAGCTTGGTCCTTGTCCAGACATCTTAGAAGACCTAGTCCTGCATCTCTTTTGTAGAGTGCATCTCTGTTGGTCGTTTTACCGATCAATATATGCGTGCAAGTATACACGGTCAACAAGTAATAAAGAGTAAGTAAAGTATCGTTCCCACGGAGAATTAACTAATAAAGTTCACCAAGCACTAGCCCATAACCATTTCAGTCTTATTTAAACGATTGCTTTGATATTTTATATTTAAACTATGGAATTAAATAAGCCTAACTATCACTAGAGTGAGACTAGATAATGAAGACTTGAGATTACAATTTCACCTATTGAATCACTTAAACCAACACACTTCTTGTTAAGCCAAATTAATTTTATCGGATTGTTAGTCGAGAACACGAAAGTGAAACATGGCCATCTCTCGATGTACCATACCCATATCATATATAATCCACAATTGATAGAATACACATGAACACCCACATTACCTAAACCACTATACGTCTATGTGATTTACAAATAATTATGGTTTAAGCCCAAGTTCTCAATTGACTACGAGTGGTGCTTCGGTATATGTCTATCCTAAGCATGAATCATACATTCCATCACCATGTAGAACATACAAACACAAGCTATCAAGATCATATCTAAACACATACTTCATTTTTCAACTTCATATGGATTATCACAGTAATTAATGGCCAATCAACTAAGCAAATAAGCATGAATCTTAATAGACAATCTCATAACAATCAATAAGACTAACAATGAAGTATGTCAAAATAAATTAGGCAATAGATTCCATTGTAATATCAAAATAGAGTTTTAGCTCATCATAGAATCAAAATCCATAATCCAAAATTGAGTATACATTGAGAAATAAAGATAGAAGTAAAGAGAAGTTAGGGAATTGGGAATGCAAATCTGATCTCTCTTGCTCCAATTCTGAATTTCCTATGCTCTCCAATTGCTTCAATCTTCAACTCTAATCTAATCTAGGGTTCTAATCTAATCTACTCTATTCTACTTATTGAAATTAAAGAGAGAAAGCAACAATAGCTACGTGATCCCCCAAGGGGTGGAATCCCTTACATAATGATAATACGTCTCTTTATAAGCCCTAAATGAACCCCCCTCTAAGTTACGCTTCAATTGCATTGTTTAGTGAAAAAGTCAGCTCTAGTCAACTTCCAAAGTGGCGCGGCCGCGCTGGAAATGGCCTGGAGTTAGGTGCGCCCACGCTAGAGTAGCAGAACTCGTCTTTTTGGTTCAGGGACTCGCGCAACCGCGCAGGAAATGCACTAAAATTCGCGCGCCCGCGCCATTGGTTTTCTGCTGCAGTGTCCTCTGGTAAAACAACCATAACTTTTGATCCGGGAAGAGTTACGGGGCCTGCCACCTATCAAATCGAAGCTCTCGACAGGCTCTACAACTTTTATTCTTTGAGAATTGAAAAATGATGGACGAATGAAGGTCGAAATTGGGTTTGAAGTGACAGCCATGCAAATGGCCACCCAAAACAGTGACGTTCAACGTCCGTTGGTACAAAGGTCATAACTCTTGCATCCGAACTTCGATTGGAATGATTCAAGATGTTCTGGAAAGCTAAGAAGAAGATCTATAACATAATCCAAGTTCCAAGCTAAGAACATTAATTGAACATGAAAGCCCAAACGATATCCGGATTGTTTTTCCTTGCGTTTTCATACCAATAGTCGCTCACACCGTTCCCAAGCATAAGATCTACATAATGAACACAAAATGCATGAAAAGTAACTTAGAAACATGAGTTTAAGCAACTAATTCAAGTAATAGATACTGGATAAGTAGGTATAAAACCTACTTATCAAATACTCCCAAACTTAAACCGTTGCTTGTCCCCAAGCAACACAACATAATGCAATCTACATGCTATGCAAGCTACGCTATTATGACAATGAATCCCAAGATTTCCAGTCAAATATGAATTCCAATAAGATGTGCCTCAGAGAAATATCAAGATCCAAGAACAAAGCATCAAACTAAGCTACAGGCATAATGACATATAATCAGATAATCCTAACCTGCTATAAAGATGATGATGTGTGTGTGTGTGTTGTGTTCACAAATAAGCTTGACAAAGGTGAAGATTTCACATGTTATACTGCTTAAGAAAGAAAACTGAGGTTCAAATCAAGAACTATGCATATAAATAAAATAACAACTACTCCAACACATCAATACAAACTAAGGTTCAACAATGGGTTTATTCTGCTTTATTTTTACACACGAGGGAGATTTTAGCACTTTCTCGCGGTATTTATTGATTTCTTTTCTTTTTCCCATGACTGTGCAATGCCTCATTCCATTAGGCTAATAGTGCTACCCCTTAGCAAACTTTCAACTAACGACTCCCAGACCATAAAAGACCTTAGGGCGCTAGGTGTAAAGACAATCCCCTCGGGCGTACTTGCTCAAGTAACAAAGGCTCCGAAACATGACTAGCCACGGTAATTTTTTCATTTTTTTCTATTTTTTTAAAATATAGCAAGCATACCCATGCGTTCCCAAAGTTTAAATTTCAGAGTTTTCATAGTCAATGCTCACTTCCTACTCAATTCTATCTTTAAAAATAGTGTTTTCATCTCAGCAGGCAAACAAGTTGATCTTTAACCAACAAGCAAACATGAACACTTACGTGCTAATCGGTAGCATCTAAACAACAAACATAGATCACATCATGTATAAAATTATAACTAAGCATAAGTTATCTACCACGTTCAAAAATCTATCAAATTTCTATATCATCAATGGCCATATTGGAATTCAACCGACTAAAATATGGGAATATGCTATGTAATGCAACCAAACACATACTAAGTAAACAAGAGAAAAGAAAACTAAAAAAAAAATTCATGTAGAATTTAACTACAAAAATACTAAAATACCCCTACTATGCAACTTAAACATGCAATAAAACTATATGCAACTAACTATATGCAACAACTACTCATTACAACCCAATACCCCTAAACTTATAATTAACAATGCCCTCATTGTAATTAAAAGTGAAAGAATACTCCCCTAAGTGGCAATGTCATCTCCGTTCGCTTCCTCATGATTCGATGGTATATCAGGCGATAAATAAGTTTGAGATATTCTATAGTTGGAAACTGAGTGTGGGCTTTTAGTTGTCCGAATGCTTGAGTCCGAAATTCTAAAAATTTAACAGTGTTTATTTTCTATGACTTAAATATGGCGCGGCCGCCCTATGTTTGGCTTGTAGTTGGGCACGGCCGCGCTACTCTGTACCCTGGCAGCTTCAATATTTTTAACTTCTGTTTGATCCTGAATGCTTATAACAATTAGATTAAACCTGAGAGGAGAAATAATCAAACTATTATTAAGACTTACAACTATCAAACATCTACGAAATATGGAAAGTATGAAGAATTAACATAGCAGAAGAAGTAAATGGGAATGTAAATAAGAATTAAACAAGGAGGGAGAAAGATTGGATGGGGTGCCTCCCATCGAGCACTCGATTTATAGTCTGTTAGATGGACTCTGTTCTTGACACTGCTATCTGATTCCTCTACGATAAGCTAGGAACCCTCCATCCATTAGAACCGCTATGTGCTTTGGTAGGTTCCCCATCATGAGAGTCTTCGGATTGAAACAACCTAGCATATTTCCTGTACATGATGCCCCCAATTTTATTGCATAGCTAGGTGCTCCGTCCATTGTATCTGTGAATAGATTTTTGCATTGAGGCATGACAAATACAACGTGCTTTTCTTCTTCTATTATCTCTTCCTCAGCCCACCATGGTTTGTAAGAGGCCTCATAATCACAGAAATTCTTGCTTTGGATGTGACTACCAAGGGGACATGGGTGTGCAAAATTCACTGAATTTTTCAACTCTAACTGAGAAGACACATGGGGTATTATACAAGTCAGCTTATGTTCTTCATTTTCAATACCCCCAGTTGTCTCCTCAATATCTACTCCTTTCAGTTCATTCAGTGGCATGTACACTTCTGGCTCTCCATCAGTTTCATCGTCCATGTCATAGCACCAATTGTTTGGAGGGCGATTGTTTAAGACTTCGAACATTTGATCCATCTGATTCTGAAGATTTTGAATTAACCTCTCTTGCTCAATCATCTTCTCCTCAGTTGATACTACAAATTTAAACCACAAATCTTCCAATCTTGAATTATCTTGTTTAGTTTCGAAATCCATGTATTGAGGACCATTTATTGAGGAGTTAATGAGTTGTTCCATCTGTCTGTTAAGATTTTGGCTTGATAACTCCTGACTCATCATCATCTCTTCATGGTCTGCTATGCTTTTTGACATGAATTCCTTCAACTTTGAATTTTCTTCTTGTTGCATTGGAGGTGAATATAAGAAATCCGATGGATATGTTGGACTTGGAATGCAGTCTTAGTCTTGATAGTTACAATTCCATTCATAATCTGGGTGATACCCCCAACCTTGATGATAACTGGGATAAACATAATTGTTGAGGTAATCACCCCCAAACTGTACTTGTCCAACACTGATGTTGCACTGATAACTCGGATGCTCGCCAGCACAATATCCACATGTAACTGCTATCTCTCGAGTGCGTTGGGCTGTAAGAACATCCAACCTCTCCGAAAGTGTTGCAATTTATGCTGACAATGTAGAAAATACATTAAGTCCTTCAGTTCTTGCGTCCCTTGGTTGAGTCATATTTGCATAAGGCCATTGATAAGCAAAGTCATCCATGGTGCCTGAAAAGAGAGAAATAAAAGAAAATAATTAAAATAAAAAAAAGTTTTAAATTAAGACTAATTTGATTGAAATTAATGTTGGCAAAAATTATTAAAATAATTCCCCAGCAACGGCGTCAAAAACTTGTTGGTCGTTTTACCAATCAATATATGCGTGCAAGTATACACGGTCAACAAGTAATAAAGAGTAAGTAAAGTATCGTTCCCACGGAGAATTAGCTAATAAAGTTCACTAAGTACTAGCCTATAACCATTTTAGTCTTATTTAAACGATTGCTTTGATATTTTATATTTAAACTATGAAATTAAATAAGCCTAACTATCCCTAGAGTGAGACTAGATAATGAAGACTTGATATTACAATTTCACCTATTGAATCACTTAAACCAAACACACTCCTTGTTAAGCCAAATTAATTTTACCGGATTGTTAGTCGAGAACACGAAAGTGAAACATGGCCATCTCTCGATGTACCATACCCATATCATATATAATCCACAATTGATAGAATACACATGAACACCCACATTACCTAAACTACTATACGTCTATGTAATTTACAAATAATTAGGGTTTAAGCCCAAGTTCTCAATTGATTACGAGTGGTGCTTCGGTACATGTCTGTCCTAAGCATGAATCATACATTCCATCACCATGTAGAACATACAAACACAAGCTATCAAGATCATATCTAAACACATACTTCATTTTTCAACTTCATATGGATTATCATAGTAATTGATGGCCAATCAACTAAGCAAATAAGCATGAATCTTAATAGACAATCTCATAACAATCAATAAGACTAACAATGAAGTATGTCAAAATAATTTAGGCAATAAATTCCATTGTAATCTCAAAATAGAGTTTAGCTCATCATAGAATCAAAATCTATAATCCACAATTGAGAATACATTGAGAAATAAAGATAGAAGTAAAGAGAAGTTAGGGAATTGGGAATGCAAATCTGATCTCTCTTGCTCCAATTCTGAATTTCCTATGCTCTCCAATTGCTTCAATCTTCAACTCTAATCTAATTTAGGGTTCTAATCTAATCTACTTTATTCTACTTATTGAAATTAAAGAGAAAAAGTAACAATAGCTACGTGATCCCCCAAGGGGTGGAATCCCTTACATAATGATAATACGTCTCTTTATAAGCCCTAAATGAACCCCCCTCTAAGTTACGCTTCAATTGCATTGTTTAGTGAAAAAGTCAGCTCTAGTCAACTTCCAAAGTGGCGCGGCCGTGCTGGAAATAGCCTGGAGTTAGGCGCACCCGCACTAAAGTAGCAGAACTCATCTTTTTGGTTCAGGGACTCGCGCGGCCGCGCAAGAAATGCACTAAAATTCGCGCGCCCGCGCCATTAGTTTTCTGCTGCAGTGCCCTCTGGTAAAACGGCCATAACTTTTGATCCGAGAAGAGTTACGGGGCTTGCCACCTATCAAATCGAAGCTCTCGACGAGCTCTACAACTTTCATTCTTTGTGAATTGAGAAATGATGGACAGATGAAGGTCGAAATTAGATTGGAAATGACAGCCATGCAAATGGCCACCCAAAACAGTGACGTTCAATGTCCGTTGGTACAAAGGTCATAACTCTTGCATCTGAACTTCGATTAGAATGATTAAAAATGTTCCAAAAAGTTAAGAAGAAGCTCTATAACATAATATAAGTTATAAGCCTAGAACATGAACTGAACATGAAAGCCCAAACGATGTCCGGATTGCTTTTCCTTGCGTTTTCATACCAATAGTCACTCACACCGTTCCCAAGCATAAGATCTACAAAATGAACATAAAATGCATGAAAAGTAACTAAGAAACATGAGTATAAGCAACTAATTCAAGTAATAGATACTGGATAAGTAGGTATAAAACCTACTTATCAATCTCTGCTCAGGTATAATTTCATAGCCATTTGATGGATCCACTTTCTTTCAGCTGGACTCGTCTCAGCAGGTGTAGATCCATCTCGTAGATACTCCTTGATATGCTGATACCAAGGGTATTGTATGAAAGGTAGCTCATCCGATACTTCTCCAATGTAGTTTCTATAGGCTGGTGCCTTTTGTCGGGCAAATATGATGCTTGGCATATTTTTCTTGTCAAGTATGTTGATCAAAGAGGTCAAGGTTGCTAGTGCATCAGCAAAGTCATTCCTATTCTGAGGAATGTGGAGGACGGATATTTCTTCAAACTCCGAAGCCATCTGTAGAACCTGCCGATGGTAAGACAGAAAATGTAGCTCTTTGGTGTGATAGATTCCAATAGTTTGTCTGATAACCAATTCGAAATCGCCAAAGACAGTTAACCGTCTGATGCCCATTGATTGGGCAAGTTATAGCCCCATGATACAGCCTTCATACATAGCTGTGTTGTTGGTGTTGGCAAACTGCAATTTGACAGCGATGGGATGCTTCTCCCCCGTGATGGATACTAGAGCTGCTCCAGCCCCAGAACCTTCCATGTTTACGGCTCCATCAAAATACATCTTCCATGGTTGGTGTGTATCATCCTGATGGTGTTGTTGAATTGTCATAACCCTTTCATCGGGGAAGTATGTTTCTAAAGGTTTGAAATCCCCTGAAGGTGCGGTGGCCAGTTGATCTGTAATTCCTTGACCTTTAATAAACTTTTACGCCATGTAGACGATGTCAAATTATTGTAGGATCAACTACCATCGGGACAATCAAGAATTCAACATGGGTTTACTGAACACGTACTTAAAAGGATCCACGCAGAAAATGAGATGGATTATGTGACCATGGAGGTAATGTTGTAACCTCATGGAAGCCCATGCTAAAGCACAACAAGTTTTCTCAATCAGAGTATACTTGTCTTCATTTCTGTTAAATCTTTTGCTGAGGTAATAGATAGCTCTTTCTTGGCCTCTATAGTCTTTTTGTCCCAGCATGTAACCCATGGCATTGTCATTGATTGACAGGTACATAAACAGGGGAACATCATCCCTGGGATGTACCAAAATAAGAGAATTGACTAGCTGCTCTTTGATTGTAAGGAAGACTTTTTAACACTCATCATTCCATTTCATGGAGGATTTCTTCCTTAACAACTTGAAGATTGGCTCACAGGTTACTGTGAGTTGAGAAATGAATCGGCTAATGAAGTTGATTCTTCCCAAAAATCCCCGTATTTCCTTCTCTGTCTGAGGTATGGGCATTTTTGTGATGGCCTAGATTTTGGTAGGATCCAGCTCAATCCCTTTGTGGCTGACTAGGAATCCTAGCAACTTTCCTGATTTAACGCCAAAGGCACACTTGGCTGGATTTAACTTCAAGTTATACTTACACAACCTGTTGAAGAGCTTTTTGAGATGGTCTAGGTGGTTTTCCTCCCTTCGGGACTTGACAATGATGTTATCCACATAGATCTGTATCTCTTTGTGCATTAAATCGTGGAAAAGAGCCATTATTGCTCACTGATAGGTAGCTTCGGCATTGATGAGGCCGAATGATAACCGTCTGTAGCAAAAGGTTCCCCAATGAGTGATGAATGCAGTTTTCTCACATTCCTCTTCAGCAACCATAATTTGATGGTACCCCGCAAAACAATTAGCAAAGGAGTACATGTCATATTGAGCTGTATTATCAATGAGTATGTGGATGAATGGCACGGGAAAGCTATCTTTGAGATAAGCTTTATTCAGATCCCTTTAATCCACGCAAACTCACACATTTCCTCCAAGTTTAGGCACGGGGACTATGTTGGATAGCCACTTAGGGTATGTTGATACCATGATGATGTCGGCTTGAAATTGTTTCACAATTTCTTCTTTAACCTTTAAACTCCACTCAGGTTTTAATCGCCTGAGCTTCTGCCTGACTGACTTGAATCCCTCTTTGATGGGGAGGCGATGAATGACAAACTGACCATGTCATCATGAGACCATGCAAACACATCCTGGAATTGGGTCAATAGAGTAACCATGTCATTCCTTTGGTTTGGAGTGAGGTCCGTACCAATCTGGATTTGTTTGGGGTTTTCTAAGGTTTTGAGGTTGAAAGAGGTGATTTGACCAAGATTTGGCTTAGGTTTGTCTTCGGCCCATTCTTTGATCTCCTGAAGTATCTCATAGTCCTCTTGTATTTCCATCAAGTCTGAGTCCAACTTTACATCAAAGTTACAGTCCTTGTGGAGAATAAGCATCTCATCAGCAAGTTTAGGCACATCTAACTTTAGAGTCCTGAAACAAAATACTTTCACTTAATATATAAAACTGTTTAATCATACAAATTGTTAACATGTGATGACAAAATAACTGCTAATATTGTATAGAAAAAGTAAGCAGTTATTGCTATCTACAAGGGAGAGGGAGTTTCTGCCCTTTTTACCCTCATCGGCAAATGTAAGGAGTGTTGCTCCAATTGCCAAGGGTGAAGTCTTGGTGGATCGCAGTGATGAAGGGGTTGTTATCGTCCTCCTTCTCCCGAATGATGACCATGATGTCTGGACAATCATCGTCTGGGATGTCTCTGTTCATACCCTCAGTATGGACTATGATGGGTATGTTTGATAAGCGCCTTGTAATGTCCTACTTATGCCTCCGATCCTTTTCCTTCTCCTCCGGATCTAGTATTAAGACTTCCTTTCCTTTGACCGGTATCGGCTTAGGAAATAACATAGCTACCACACGGGTAAGAACCTTTACTAAAGTCTATATAAATTCATCTTCTGTAGGTGCAGGCAATCGCCGTATGGCTGAAGATGAAGGAACCTGTTTGTATTTGTGAGGATTCCTGTAACTGGACCCAGGAGAATAGCCTAGTTCGGCTGTCCCTGTTTGACTGAGAACTTGAATTGGGCGCTTAATGCTCTGATGATCCTTTCCTAGCCCTTGCCAGGTTGAAAACCCAAGGATATCATCTCTTGACTTGCCGACATTACTTCAGCAGAAACTCTGGGTATCAGAGGTGACGCCCCAATGGGTTGATAGTGAGTGTTACTCACCTCAAGGGCCTGGAAGCTGACAGGCTCAACTTCTGCATTAAAACTGATGAGTGGTATGTCACCTTGTACAGGACATTCTGGCTCAGCAACTGTTAATGATGTATTTGAGCTGCTGATAAAGGCTCCAGCCATGTGAATCCGCGGTCTTCCCAAAAGTAGGTTGTATCCTGTAGCTATTTTGAGCACATAAAAGGATACGCAGAATGTATGTGTTCCAATCTCCACGGATAATTCTATCTCTTCGACAGCATTTCGTCGGAATCCATCGAAATCTTTGACAATTGTATGGCTGCTTCAGATCCTGTTGAGATTAATATTCATCTTCTCCAAGGTGGTGTAAGGGCAGATGTTCAAGGATAATCCCCCATCTATCAGAACTCCTCCCACCATATATCCGGAGGACATAACCGCTATGTGCAATGGCTTGCAATGACCCGTCCCTTCGGGAGGTATGTCATCATCAGCGAAGGATATCACATTACTGTTAAAGATGTGATCAACCAGATGATGGAACTTTTTAACATCCACTGATTTTGGCAAGTGGGCTTCTTCTAAGACTCTCAATAAGACCTTCCGGTGATCCTCTGAGGAGAAAACCAAGTCCAGTAGTATAGAAATCTGTTGTGGAGCTTATTTCAAGCTTAAAACCACCTTGGATTCATTATGTCCCATAGTATGGAGTAATTCTTCAATCTTCTCCATGGGAGTTTTCCCCTTTGACCTGATGGTAGGCTTCATCACCCGTTGAGGAAGATACAGTGGATTCTCTTTCAACACTGCAGCATTATATTAGATGTGGATCCTTTAGCCTCTCTATAATTCCATGGCACTTTCTGTAGGCTGACAACAGGATAATGTGGCCTGGATGGAAATATAATTGGCTTTGGCGCAACCACTTTCAAAGGGTTTTCAACACCTTTGAGTTGAATAGGTTGAATTGCATGTGATGTGGTAGCTAAATCCTCCTCAGAAGATATAACTGCTACGAGTTCCTTCCATTTTGTAGGAACTGTGTCCCCACTCCCAAGTAATACAGCGTCATTGTCTGTCATTTGTAGGACACCGCTGTCAATTAAGTTTTGAATAAGATGGTGGAGTGCCCAGCATTCTTCAGTGCTGTGACCGCGAGAGTGGGAGTGGTATTGACATACTCCATTAAAATCAAACTATCTTGATCGCGGACTGATTGGAGGTAGCAGAGTTATGATTCTTCCTTCATTAATCAGCATCTGTAATATCTCTTCCATCAGTCGGCCTAAATAGGTGAATTCACTTTTGTTGGCTAAATCCCAACGGGCTTTGGCATTTGCCCTTTTTACAATTTTGTCCTTCAGCATTTCACTTTCTGGAGTAAGTGGTGGAGTACTTAGAATAAGAGGAAAGAGACTAGCATACTCTTGGCTGAATAATTGATGCGTGACTTGGTGTTGGTGGACCACCAGTTCTGCCAATTGGTTAACTTGCTCGCTTAGAGCATTCATTTTCCATTCCATCATAAACTGGAACTGTACAAAATCCCATCTGTCAGCACTATCCTTTCTAGTTTAGGATGAACCACCCATATAGTTGGAGATTTGTCGACTGCCTTAGTTAATCATGTTAACCTCCTCTTCTTTGTGTTGAGGAAGAAGGTTATCTTGAACGTCAGGTTGGTCGGGTTTGGTTACCACAATCTCACCATTGTCAATTAAGTCCTAGATTTTATGCTCCAGGGCCCAACAATCTTGAGTATCATGGCCTGGAGCTCCAACATGATAAACACATGTCTTGCTTCCATTAAAACCCTTTCCACTCAGATTGGCTGGTGGAAGAAGATGGGCAATTTTCTTCTGAGCTGTTATGTAACGACCCCAAAATAGGTCCATTCCATCCAACCCATTCTGAGTCGTCAAATACATGGTACAGAAAACAACTACAACTTTATTACAACAATTGTCGTGTAAAATACAACAACACATATGCTGTGAGTTTGGATACAAATATATACCAAATGTGACATTGGACACCATCATGTATCAGCACCTCACAAAGACACCTTACATAAAGGTATAGTCAAAAACTGTTTTAGAAATTAAAATCTTTGGGAAGTGCTCAAGGAAACCTTCGTACATGGGAGGCCACGCGTCTAGGTTATGATAGATATCATATGGCCACAGAATTATCCTTGGTTGACCCAATAGACCCCAAAGAAAAACGAGAAGATTACTATCATATTCTTCCCAATGGTGAGTCTTCTCTTGACTTATCATTATCTCCACTGTCTCTAATTGAGAATTATACTTCAAACAAACACCAAGATTATATAGGTAGTGCTCGTATATATACTCAGCAAGTGGATGAGCACAACCCTGTCTTATGATGACACGAGGTTGTATGTCATTAGACATCTTTTATGACAGTGGCAAAACACCCTTCCAACGTTAGGTTCGCCTCACCCTATTGGATTCACCAAATATAACTACTAAATGAACTTTTCTATACTGCTTCGGGAGAACATCTACAGCTAGAGACCACCGTTCTATTTCCCCGTTACCCTCGCTCGACCCAGCTACACTCTTATTACCTGAAAGAAATTGTGAAGCAAAAGGGTGAGCACAACTAGCTCAGTAAAGAATATCATGACTAAAGATAATTAAATTATCAATAGCCTTCATCAACAATAAATCAGAGATTTAGAACATATGGTAAATGATAAAAATTTCAACCATAGTTGCAGCGGAACGAGCAATCCATTAGAAGAGTCAAATAGACTATAAAGTCTATTATCTTCTCCATGTTAAAAATCCACCAACAATGTTTTATCCCTGTAACATCAATCAACAATTCTGGTCTACAATCATATGAATAACTCATAATCATAATTGTAGTTCTAAATTTCTCTTCTCATCTAGGACGAAGATAATTTTCATCACCTGAAACATCAAACATCATGGTTATACCAAATCACAGTTCCTGTTCATAATCATACTAATAACTTCATCTTTGCACTACGGGCCAAAGATATTCATCAACAAGTCATCTTTGCACTACAGGCCAAAGATATTCATCTACAATTCATCTTTGCACTACGGCCAAATATATTCATATCTCAAAGAAATATATAATCATTTCAGAATTTATATAAACAATAATTATAACCATGTTGATCAATTCACCTTTGCACTTAAGCTTAAGATATTCAATTATAAATTCAATGGTCATGATCATACCAGTCACAATTCAACTTTGCACTACAGGCCAAAGAGAACCCTAGTCATGATCATACCAATAATCTACCCATCTTTACACTCCAGTGAAAGAGAATTTCAACATCAGGGTTATAAAAATGTTATATATGATGATAAAAATAATATGATCAACATATAGTTTTAATCTCAAGAGTAATATTCGTAACTCATGAATAGTAACCCCGACACAAAAGATAGAAATTCTACAATAAAATTCATACCAATATTTCGGTATAATGATATTGAAAGAATAACATTACTTAAATTTATAAATAATTTATTTTAATTGTTTACACTTTACTAATTAATGCATTTAATCATCATAAAATGCCAACTCTTACAATTTCATCATCAATAACCAAAACCCTCATAAAAAATCTGCATATACCTCATATAGGATTCTCAAGCCATAAAATCCTATTTTCCAATTTTCTTTCTTCACAAAACATATTTAATTCATTTACTCATAACTAGACCATTTTCATGAAAAATACCAAATCAGTTCCAAAAATATTTCTTTTCTGGGATTTAGCATAATATAGTCCCATAGTGAACATATATTTTTCTCAGAATTTTTAAAAGTCATTTACTATTTTTCATATGGCCAAAATAGCCGAATATTTAGACATTTATCAAAAGTTGTACTTTTGTCTAAAAATTCTGAAATTTACAGAGTATACTTCTATCATATACATGTACTCCCAATAAAAATTTCATCAATTTTGGAGTTAACCACAAGGAATTATAAGCGGTTACTTTTAAAATAGTTTTTTCTCATAAAATTCATAACTCTCAATCTATAAATCCAAAAATCACCATTTTTGGACACAATCAATAAAACTCATCAAAATATCATTTTAAATTTTTCCAGAATTTTTGAAGTTCAGAAAAATTACGAAACTGAAAATCATAACAACCCTTAAAATCCCTTAATATCCCTTACTATCCCTCACCTCAAAAGAGCAGTACTTCTGACTGGATATCGGATATGATGCTGAAGGAAACTTGCACTGATGAATAGCAACTCACCAAGTATCTAAATACTCACAAAATATGCTTCATAATATAGAGAGAGAAAGAGAGAAAGCTTATGTTTTTGGTGTGATTTTCAATTCTAACTTAGCCCTCTATTTATAGGAAAATTTTGGTAGGTTTGACCTGCAACCTGATGGCTTTACCTGCTACTATTCCCACCCACCACATTTGAAATATAATTCAGCACATTTTTTCACCAACCACAAGTGGGGCACACCAATTCTAGAATTTTCCACCAAAATGATAAACTCCGAAAATTCAACAATTTCTAAACCAGTCATCTCGTAAAATTCATAATAAATCATACGTTCATTTTTAACGGTTCAAAATTTGTGGACATATACTCGACTTATATATGTATAACATATCCAAAAATTACCACGATCCAACGGTCGGATTAAAAATTATAACCCCCGTAAAATATCTCAAAAATCCTGATTTTTAATACCTCCATTCCGACAAAAATATTGATAAAAACCTCAACATTAACTCCTTCATTTTTAACCACAAAAATATATCCCTCATTTATATCCACATAATATAAATATTTCCTTATCATATGAATCAATAATTAATTATTCACAAATAATATTACAGAATCACATTTATGACAACTAGGCCGTTCCCAGGATAGAGGGGGCTTTCCAATAAGAATTTCTCCTTACTGGCGCGCAATTAGATGACCAAACCTCTCCTTAGACAGAACTTTCTAGACATTGACAGCAATGTTATCTAATAATATTATTCAAATACTATGAATTATTGATCTGATAAAGGAAAATACTGTGCAGCAACAATTATTGAAACAACAATAATATAAAATATCAACGCAGCAATTATTGAATCAATAAAATAAAATATTGAGCAGTAATTACTGTAACAATTATTGAGTAGTGCCTTCTTACGTAAGAATCAATAATTTTAAAAATACTATGCAATACCGTGTGCTACTGTGCAATAACGCGTATTACTGTATTTTAACCACCGAGTATTCCAACAGTGTTAACGGTAACAACTACGCCGTTATTTGTAAAAACTCAAATTTGTCATTTTCTTCATCCGACAGTTATTCTGTTATGGGGCCCACAAATGGCTGCGCCGTCGTACGAATATTCCCCGACAGAAAGAATATTCCACGACCAAACGAATATTCCCCGACAACAATGATTATTTTATAACCACTTGCTTATTTTGAAAAAAAAATTATATTTCACTCATAACTTTAAACTTTTATCAATTTAACCATTTACTGAATAGTAATTATAAGAAAAATTGAATACTTTTATTTCATAAAATTCGGGGTCTTACATGTTAGAAGTTTGAGAATATTGTCGAGTGAGTCCCCTAAGGGTGTGAACACCCGGGTACGTCTGACTTCTCCACTTTTTGGTAATGGAGGGTTTGAAAATTGAGCTTGAAAAAGGGAGTAGTTTCTCCTTTGAATAGGTATGTTCTGGCTGCCTTTTTGTCCTTGTAGTATCAAGGAAACATCCTCCTCTTTCTTCTTATGGACCCTCCGGGGGTTGTTTCCATAACTTCAAGACTGGATGTGCTCAGCTACAGCTTTTAGAGCGACAAGGTCTTATATCTTTCCTGACTTCAATCCCATCTCAGCCATTTCTTCGTGTTTGATCATTTCGGAGAATGGTTTGCCAATGCCAGCTAAAACTCTCTCATAGAAGGGAGCTTCTTGAATGTTTATAAAGGTCTTCTGTAACGACCCCAAAATAGGTCCATTCCATCCAACCCATTCTGAGTCGTCAAATACATGGTACAGAAAATAACTACAACTTTATTACAACAATTGTCGTGCAAAATACAACAACACATATGCTGTGAGTTTGGATACAAATATATACCAAATGTGACATTGGACACCATCATGTATCAGCACTTCACAAAGGTACCTTACATAAAGGTATAGTCAAAAACTGTTCTAGAAAACTAGAATCTTTGGGAAGTGCTCAAGGAAACCTTCGTACATGGGAGGCCACGCGTCTAGGTTATGATAGATATCATATGGCCACAGAATTATCCTTGGTTGACCCAATAGACCCGAAAGAAAAACGAGAAGATTACTATCATATTCTTCCCAATGGTGAGTCTTCTCTTGACTTATCATTATCTCTACTGTCTCTAATTGAGAATTATACTTTAAACAAACACCAAGATTATATAGGTAGTGCTCGTATATATACTCAGCAAGTGGATGAGCACATCCCTGTCTTATGATGACACGAGGTTGTATGTCATTAGACATCTTGTATGATAGTGACAAAACACCCTTCCAACGTTGGGTTCGCCTCACCCTATTTTCTTCACCAAATATAACTACTAAATGATGACCACCATTCTATTCCCTTGTTACCCCCGCTCGACCCAGCTACACTCTTATTACCTGAAAGGAATTGTGAAGCAAAAGGGTGAGCACAACTAGCTCAGTAAAGAATATCATGACTAAAGATAATTAAATTATCAATAGCCTTCATCAATAATAAATCAGAGATTTAGAACATATGGTAAATGATAAAAATTTCAACCATAGTTGCAGCGGAACGAGCAATCCATTAGAAGAGTCAAATAGACTATAAAGTCTATTATCTTCTCCATGTTAAAAATCCACCAACAATATTTTATCCATGTAACATCACTCAACAGTTCCTTTCCACAATCATATGAATAACTCATAATCATAATTGTGACTATAAATTTTTCTTCGCACCCAGGACGAAGAATATTTTCATCACCTGTCTTTACCTGAAACATCAAAGATCATGGTTATACCAAATCACAATTCTTGTTCATAATCATACTAATAATTTCATCTTTGTACTACGGGCCAAAGATATTCGTCAACAGTTTATCTTTGCACTACTGGCCAAAGATATTCAACAACAGTTCATCTTTGCACTACAGGCTAAAGATATTCAACAACATATCATCTTTGCACTACAGGCCAAAGATATTCATCAACAGTTCATATTTGCACTACAGGCCAAATATATTCATCAACAGTTCATATTTGCACTACATGCCAAATATATTAATATCTCAAAGAATTATAATCATTTTAGAATTTATATAAACAATAATTATAACCATGTTGATCAATTCACCTTTGCACTTAAGCTTAAGATATTCAATTATAAATTCAATGGTCATGATCATACCAGTCACAATTCAACTTTGCACTACAGGCCAAAGAGAACCCTAGTCATGATCATACCAATAATCTACCCATCTTTACACTCCAGTGAAAGAGAATTTCAACATCAAGGTTATAAAAATGTTATATATAATAGTAAAATTAATATAATCAAAACATCTAGATTTAATCTCAAGAGTAATATTCATAAATCAACTATAATTTAGTTAGAAAAAGAAACCAATTTTGTCTTGAATAGTACCCGTGAATAGTAATTCGTGAATAGTAACTCATGAATAGTAATCCCGACACAAAAAGGTAGAAATTCCACAATAAAATCTATACCAATATTTCGGTATAATGATATTGAAAGAATAACATTTCTTAAGCTTATAAACAATTTATTTAAATTGTTTACAGTTTACTAAATAATGCATTTAATCATTCTAAAATACCAAACTCATAAGATTTTATCACCAATAATCAAAACCCTCATCAACAATCTGCATATACCTCATATATAGGATTCTCAAGTCATAAAATCCTATTTTCCAATTTTCTTACTTCACATAACATATTTAATTCATTTTCTCATAACTAGACTATTTTCATAAAAAATACCAAATCCGTTCCAAAAATATTTCTTTTCTGGAATTTAGCATAATATAGTCCCATAGTGAACATATATTTTTCTCAGAATTTTTAAAAGTCATTTACTATTTTTCATATGGCCAAAATAGCCGAATATTTAGACATTTATCAAAAATTGTACTTTTGTCTAAAAATTCTGAAATTTACAGAGTATACTTCTATCATATACATTTACTCCCAATAAAAATTTCATCAATTTTGGAGTTAACCACAAGGAATTATAAGCGGTTACTTTTAAAATAGTCTTTTCTCATAAAATTCATAACTCTCAATCTATACATCCAAAAATCACCATTTTTGGATACAATCAAGAAAACTCATCAAAATATCATTTCAAATTTTTCCAGAATTTTTGAAGTTCAGAAAAATTACGAAACTGAAAATCATAACAACCCTTAAAATCCCTTAATATCCCTTACAATCCCTTACCTCAAAAGAACAGTACTTCTGATCGGTATAAGGCTGAAGAAAACTTGCACTGAATAGCAACTCTCAAAGTATCTAAATACTCACAAAATATGCTTCATAATATAGAGAGAGAAAGAGAGAAAGCTTATGTTTCTGGTGTGATTTTCAATTCTAACTTAGCCATCTATTTATAGGAAAATTTTGGTAGGTTTGACCTGCAACCTGATGGCTTTACCTGCTACAATTCCCACCCACCACATTTGAAATATAATTCAGCACATTTCTTCACCAACCACAAGTGGGGCCCACCAATTCTAGAATTTTCCACCAAAATGATAAACTCCGAAAATTCAACAATTTCTGAACCAGTCATCTCGTAAAATTCATAATAAATCATACGTTCATTTTTAACGGTTCAAAATTTGTGGGCATATACTCAACTTATATATGTATAACATATCCAAAAATTACCACGATCCAACGGTCGGATTAAAAATTATAACCCCCGCAAAATATCTCAAAAACCCTAATTTTTAATACCTCCATTCCAACAAAAATACTGATAAAAACCTCAACATTAACTCCTTCATTTTTAACCACAAAAATATGTCCCTCGTTTATATCCACATAAAATAAATATTTCCTTATCATACGAATCAATAATTAATTATTCACAAATAATATTACAGAATCACATTTATGACAACTAGGCCGTTCCCAGGAAAGAGGGGGCTTTCCAATAAGAATTTTTCCTTACTGGCGCGCAATTAGATGACCAAACCTCTCCTTAGACAGAACTTTCTAGTCATTGCCAATAATGTTATCTAATAATATTATTCAAATAATATGAATTATTGATCTGATAATGGGAAATACTGTGCAGCAACAATTATTGAACAATAACAATATAAATTTCAACGTAGCAATTATCGAATCAATAAAATAAAATATTGAACAGTAATTACTGTAACAATTATTGAGTAGTGCCTTCTTACGTAAGAATCAATAATTTTAAAAATACTGTGCAATACCGTGTGCTACTGTGCAATAACGCGTATTACTGTATTTTAATCACCGGGTATTCCAACAGTGTTAACAGTAACAACTACGTCGTTATTTGTAAAAACTCAAATTTATCGTTTTCTTCACCCGACAGTTATTCGTTATGGGACCCACAAATAGCTGCGCCGTCGTACGAATATTCCCCGACAGAAAAAATATTCCACGACCAAACGAATATTCCCCGACAACAATGATTATTTTATAACCACTTGTGTATTTTGAAAAAAATTATATATCACCCTTAACTTTAACATTTATCAATTTAACCATTTACTGAATGGTAATTATAAGAAAAATTGAATACTTTTATTTCATAAAATTCGGGGTCTTACATCATCACCATTTCAGACTCAGTCATAGATGGAATAACTTGAGCAGCCAAATGCCTCCATCTTTGGGCATACTCTTTGAAAGACTCATTGGCTTGTTTCTTGACTTTGATAATTTGGTAGCGGTCAGGAGCCATCTGAGTTTGAAAACTGTACTGACTGAGGAAAGCATGAGCTAGCTCCTCCTTGTAATAACCCGATATTTTTAATATAAAAAAATAAGAAATTTTGCATATAATTTTTTTTATCTTAATGATGAGAATAAGTGTCTAGTTTTGTGTATGATAAATGCAAATATATTTAGTACCTGAAAAATTATAAATAATTTTAGAATTTTTGATCATTACAAATTATATTCTGATAGTAATTAATTTTTGTAAGCATAAATGTTTTATTAATTATTTTCCATAAAACATGATTTTATATTATTTAAATAATATATGAAATGATTATTGAAATTATTATAATTATTATTTTATTATATGAAATTGTTCAAAATATTTTAAGTTAATTATTTTAGCTTAATTATTGATGTTGCATATGAAGGATAAATCAGATATAGAATCCAAATCCTAAATTTGGGTATTGATCAAGGGATGAGAATAATAATATAATATTAATTATATTTTGATTTTTTAGTACTATAAATATGTACTATATATCTGTAGACTGATAATGGTGGGCTAAATATGGTAAATTATGTCATAACCCTCATATCGTGTTATTAAACCCTAATTGTTAAACTCGGTTATGAGTTCGAAACTGAGCAGTAATTGTGTTATATGAATTTTACTGTGTATTATAGAATTTCTGTAATTAGGAGAAACCCTAATTATTATTTAAAAACCCTAATTTGCTAAAATTAGAAACCCTAATTACTGTTTCAGTAAATTATAATGATAATTAGGAAACCCTAATTGTTAATTTGGGAACCCTAATAATATCAAGGAACCCTAATTTAAAAACCCTATTAAAAACCCTAATTTTAAATTAGTATGTTTAATTAAAATTTTATTACCATTTAATTTTAATTTTTCAAATCCTAAAAATTATTTGCAAAACCTTAAGATTTAAAATCTAGTGATTAAACCCCAGATTCAAGTACCTTGGACAAGAATGCCCTTAAAATTAATAAACAAATTACTAAAGTACCCTTTTTGTCCCATTATTGCATTATTGTTAGGAGATCTTAGCAAAATCTTGCAAGCCACCCTAGACTACCTAGCTATGAGCCTACAATCTATAGCACGTCACATGATCAGCCATCCCATACATGGCATACATGATTTGCTAGATTTAAGAGAGAGAAAGTGCTCATTTTTGGCCTAATTTGTTCACAAATACATAGCCATATTCTCTCAAGACCAAACCTCCAAAATTTCCTTGCTAGATCAGTCCCCAATCAAGCCCTACGAACACTAACATCAAATCAGAAGCATAGAAATCAGAATTTGATCATAAAGAGGTAAACCCTAATTTAAAATTTTGACTTTTGATATTGTGTTATATGTTATGATTTATTGTTAAAACATGTTATTTGTAATCCATATAGTTGATATGGGTTGGTATTTGTTAGATCCATAACATCAAAATGCTCAAAATTAAGTTTTTCAAAAATCTGGAAAATATTTTTTTGTGTCTGACAACCGAATGTCAGACCCTGTAGATCTTTGTATGTTATGTGTTTTTGTTGTTTAAAGGGTTCAACTTGTAGTATGATGTTAGGACTTTAAAATGAAATTTGAATCAAGGTCATACCATGTACAGATTGAAAGTGTTGGCTGGTTAAACATCGTTGACCGACCATGACTTTCAGTTTCTGGAAAACCCAGATCGTGCCCAGAAGGCTCTGACAAGATCTTCATGGGCTCGGATATGGCAGTGTTTTGATGGTTTGTTATGGTTCTGGAATCCAAGTTGTATTTTGGTATGTGTACTACATTATTATGCCTTAAAATCTCCTAGTCATCAAACTGAGTGAATATAGTGTCTGGTCAAAGTAGGTAAAACGATCACGTTTTCTGTTTCTGGGTAACCCAGAAAACAGATGAATGCTATTCCTGACAGGCTTTGGCCGGACTAGATCTTCTTGTTGTGTTGTTGTTTTATTGGTTTTATGTAATGGATCTGTAGTCTTACATGTTTTCTACAACCTGGAATCGATAGATCAAAAAACATCACGCGAACAACAAGTAGTGGAAGTTCAAAAGTGGTCACTCGAAACTGTTCTTCATTTCTGGGTAACCCAGAAATGAAGAACATCTCTGACAGCCTTTTTAATGCCTTAGATCTTGCAGTTTGATGATGTTTAGACTTAAACTTTGCTTGATTCATGGACCCTAATAGATACTCTACACAGCCCGACGTCTAAACTACCAAATACATAAACAGATTAATAGATATAAGGTCAACAAAAGCGTTGACCGGCCATGACCAGAAATTCTGGGCAGCCCAGAAACATGATGAACATGTCTGACAGTGATTTCAAAGCTTTAGATCTTGCTCATATGTTATGATTTGACCCAGATGTTGATTTACACTTGTAGTATTACATCAATATTACAAGATCAAAGTAATAGCTAACCCAAAAACACTACACATAACGAGTTAATCATGGTCAAAGTTGGTACCTAGAAACTGTCTATGAAGGCTCAAAAACACATTAGGCTACACTTTCTGTCGCTAAAGGGCTCTAGCGACAGACTTATTATAATTAATTAAATTAATTTCTAAAAATCATTTAAAAATAGTAAATAAATTCTGAAAATTACAAAAATAGTTTTAAAAATTATTTTAAGTTATAAAAATTAACTTTTAATAATTTGACATATTTTTCATAAATATTAATATTTATTTGGATATTATTGGTATTTGAATTATTTAATAAATGCATTAAATAAATCAATTAAAAATGATTTTTTTGTATTAAAAATCATTTTAAATAATAATATGGTATTTAATAATATTTTAAGTTATAAAACATAACTTTGAATATTTTGAGATAAGTTTCATTAATTATTAAATATTACTGATATTAGATTTATTTAGTAATTATATTAAATAAATTAATTAAAAATGATTTTAATATTATAAAAATTATTTTAAATGAAAATAAATAGTTTAAAAATATTTTAAGTTATAAAATATAACTTTTGATATTTAAAGGTAAATTTCATTAATAATTTAATATTAATGATATTAAGTTTATTTAATAATTATATTAAATAAATAGTTTAAAAATGGTTTTATTGAATTAAAAATTATTTAAAAAGGAAATAAAAGAATTAAAAATATTTTAAGTTATAATCAATGACTTTTAATATTTTGATAAATAATAAATTAATATTCTAATATTAATGGTAATTATTTAAAAATGATTTTAAATATTTTAAAAATCATTTAAGGGTAATATTAATACTTTAAAAATATTTTGAGTTATTGTAAATAACTTTAATATGTTGGCAATGGTTTCATTAATAATTTAATATTAGTTAAATATTAATGATAACAGAATTAGTTAATATTTAAATTATTTAATAATGATTCCGATGTTTGAAAATTCATGATAAATTATAATAAACGTTTAAAAATTACTATATGTCATTTTAACAATAATATGACTGATATTTTCAATTATTGAACTACAAGATAGAGTTTTAGACACGATAAGTACCCGATAAAGCTGTCGGTACACCGACATGTTTCAGAAATTGATCTGGACTTAGATATTTTGACTGTATTAATGTTTGTTTGTGATTCTATGATTGTTAAACTTAAGTAACAACGTGATTAGGTTATGTGCTGACTGTAATAGGCAGTGTTATGTGTTACGATATGCTATTCTAATCAGTAAAATGATCTTATTACTGATAGGTTGTTATACAAAAGATAAGATCTAAGTTGCGTTATTGTAAGCAGCAGCTCAGGCAAGTATCCTACCTTTGCATTTCCTTTATGCAATGGGCATGAGTAAGAATGTTTCAGAATTATATTATTACTGTACAGATTATTAACTCTATACTATATACGCTCATTGATTATCAACATGTTAGTGTATGGTAATTCAGACATATATACATACATATCTATATATATATATATATATATATATATATATATATATATATATTCTGTTTGTTAATTTCTATAAATGGTTATACAAGTGTCCCCACTTGGATAATTATTGTATTTAATCATAGTTGATACACCTTTGTCAATTACCCGTATATATATATATATATATATATATATATATATATATATATATATATATATATATATATATATATTGAATTATAGATTATTGTTGAACAAGATAAAACTTTTGGTTTAGAACCCGACAAGTATGAACATCCCGTAAACGGGAAAACTTTTTATGTACCCAAGGTGGACAGAGTGAACGATACTATCGTTCTGGCATGTAGTATTGATCAATACAGGGCATAACGGGCTGATCACCCTGTGCCCGTAAGTTATGACGGTTGGCAGATTAATTTCTGTTTAACCTTTTCGAAAATAGAAAATAATATTCGTAGTATGTCACCTTAACCCTAATTATAGTCATTACGTAGTTTAAAATTTTTTATAGAGAGTTGTTATGTTATTATTATCGGTTCAGATTACTTCACAACTATTGACTTGTTGTAGAAGGATAGTACAAAGAAAACATTTAACCCTTTCAGCTAATGTTTATAATTGTTATTAATTGCTGGGCACTCAAATGCTCATTCTTGCTTAAATTAAATGTTTTGAGTTAAGTATGATCAACCAGAAGGCTCAGGCAAGAACAAGGGGAAAGGAAAGCTGTTCGAATGAGATTTCTAATATGTTGTGTAATAGTTATAGTTTATTAAGACAATGTTATTTATTATCTATGATGTAATGAATGTTTAAAGGTCTCGTACCTGGGAGTAAACTTTGATGAATATGTAAATTAAGTTTGAATTTTATATTATTGTTATTATTATTAGTATTATTTAGCTTACAAAAATGGTATCGTGAAGCACCGAGTTCGGGTTTCAAGTACCCGAATTTGTGGGCGTCACACTCCCAGCTATAAATCTTGGAGTTTTCTAATTTGGTGTACCACGCTCGGGTTTCTCTAGTCAGACTTTTCTGAAACAGCTGCATTCTGAGCTTTTCACCCTCGACATAAGATCCGAGCTCTCCAATTAATACTTTCAAATGTGTATAAGGATCTCCCAATCTATCATACTTTTCAAAATCGAGAGTTTTAAACTTTTCTGGATAATGAACCCCAGGGAAAATGCAGAGGTCTAAATATGAAATACTCCCGTGTGCTCCAATCCCTTTGATAAACCGAATGGTCTCTTCTATTTGTAGGACTTTCTTCCTGATATCACCGGTGTCTAGATCTTCTTTGAGATGGATATTTTTAGGGGTTTTGTTGATTTTGTCCAACTCAGGTGCGGGAATTTCTTTATTCGGACCCTGGGTTCGTCCATGTGCAGAGGATTCTGTATGTATGGGTATTTGTGGACCCTGAGTGGACTTGTGTAGTTCTTTAAGCAGAACATTCAACTCTGTAATTTGGTTACATAATCCTTCGAACTCCCTGCGAGAGACAGGAGTAGGATTAGACTGGCCAGATGTAGCCATGCTTGGCTGTAGGCTTGTTGCCTTTTGGACTTTGAACGAGTAACATGACCAAATGTTTCCCTACAAAAAGACTTACGTAGTTTAGTCTTAGGGAATGTAGAAATGTTACATGCTATGTAATGTGTCCGTTTAGGAGTATTATCCTGTAAAACGGATATCAGTTATTTTAATGACAATATAGCATGACAGGTTTGGATATAAAAGGGAGTGCATGTACACATATTCCTTTTTATTTTCCATTACACTGAGATTGACATGGAAATGAAATTACAAGTAATTGAATTTACAAGTAATTGAAATGGGAAGGTATGAAGAGACTTCCCTCCGCATTTGGTTTATCAGAGGCTGACCTATCATAGGTTACTCTCACGGTTTTTTGGCATGAAGATTCCCAAATCATCTCAATTTACTCGATGGGAAGTTAATTCGGTCTTTCAACTGGAGCGAATTTGGGTGGTGCCTTTCCTGAGCCTCGTTGGAATTAGTCTCCTTACGAGTCCAGTAATCAAACACCGACAGGATAGCCTCCTGGTGGAGGGACCACACAACATACATTCACATACATCGCGTCTCACTGTATAAAAATAATGACATGTGTGAAGCACTAATATCACAGGCAGATATAGTGCAAATCACTAAGTACAGTAAGTAAATGCATTAGTACACATTCATTTAAATGTAAATACAACATCCACACACAAGCAGATAAATGTTTTGAAAAGCTTTGATAGCGACTTAAGCCCTCTTACTGGAAGTCCCCAGCAGAGTCGCCACCTGTCGACGTCGGGATTTTTATTTGTCCCTTTTCTGTTCTTGTCTTTTGGTGTTCTCATGTTAGGTGAGATTTGTTTGAAAAAATAAGTTGTGAAAAGTTCCGACATGTATATGTTGATGATTTGACTGTAAGAGTCGCCAGTTGGTATTTTTAAATGGTTGCACCAACTCAACCGAGAAAAGGTTTACACATAGACCAAGTGATGTGACACTGCGTAACTGGTCTGTGAAACCGAGATTCATTAGGGTCCGGGGGCTTGGTTATGCGAGGGGAAGGTGTTAGGCACCCCCCGACATCCATGGTAACACGGTGATCACTACTTTTCATTTTAAACATTTATCTGAATGTGTGTGTGCGTGTGTAGGTCTATGTGCAATTATCTAGAAGTAGTGTTATGCCTCGTTTGCACCTATATACAAATGGTTTGAATTTTGTATAAAAGTTCAATTTTAACAAGATATAGCAGTGATGCTTTGTAAAAGAGGTTTTTCAAACCCTTATGCTCAATCGTAATTGAGGCCTTTGATACTTCTATTTTATTATGTGTTCGGCTGAATTGCTTTTATTTTCAAGATGTGAAACATCTTCGAGAAAATAAGATACATAGCAATGCCGAACTCCTTGTGGGCATAAGAGCTGTCTAAGGAAATTCAAACACTGTGAATAATTTACAAGTGGGTTACAACTAAAAATGTCCATCACGGAAACCGAATCTAGATTCAGGGACTGAATCTGTGATCACATGATTCCTAGGCTCACATGATGATGCAATATATAAGAAAGCTATAAACAGTTTTATATATATATATATATATATATATATATATATATATATATTTACATTTAGTCCCGCCTGGAGTTTACTTCATGGCGGAGGCTCGTTCATATATATATATATATATATATATATATATATATATATATATATATGTATAAAAGCAGTAAATGGCCACGAAGTAAACTCCAGGCCTGACAGAAATGTATATATATATATATATATATATATATATATATATATATATATATATATATATATAAACGCCACAGATCGATGATCCTGGAATACGCACACAACACGACTCTCAACCTGAATAATTGTGTGTGAACAAAATTGATGAAATGCTTTAAGAAATGTGAGAAGGCTTACAGTGGGCTGCCAAGAAGACTTCAAATAGCTTTAAATGAATGAACACTCGATTTTCACCGGTAAAATATAGCAAAATATAAGCTCACAAGTGTTTGAAATGAGAAAGCACTTTAGTGTGTACAGTGAAAAATGGACATGGTTTGCTTGCCTTTTTCTCATCCAAAATGGCCACCCCAAGCCCTCTATTTATAGAGGGGGGAGCCACAGGTGTACCTACGGTAGCCGTAGATGTACCTGCGGCTATCCGGGGTGCCTCAAGCTCCATGGGTCCCGTCGTCTCGAAGTACGTGCACGCATGCAACGCGTTGTCCGCTCGAGTCTTCATAACTTTCAATCCGGGCATCTGATTGAGGCGTAAAACACCTTTTCGGAATGCTGTTGTCGAGAGCTACACAATGAAATGGGATAAGAGTTTGTATGAAGTCGAAAAGATGGGTCTATGCCTAGGTCTTCAGATCTTTAAATTCTATCCGGTGTGTTGTCTTGTGTAGTAGTCACTCGAGATTTGAACTATGGTTCTTGTACGCCATTTCTATGTAGAATATATGTTAAAATGTTGTTAAGACGATGCGAATGTGGGATCGAGGTGGCAAAATAACGATTTTACCCCTCACCGGGGATATCTCCTATTTTGGGCTGATTTAGCAACCATTGCTCAGGGGTATCTCTGAGATTGGGCTGCTGTAAGTGCCGAATGTCCTCAAGGTTGTCTCTAAGATGTGCTTGACCTCCTGGGGTTATCTTCGAGGTTGTAACTGAGTGCCTTGGGGGTTATCTTTGAGGTTGAATCTGATTGTTGGGGATTGGAATGAGCTTTTCTGGGGTTATCTATGGAACTGCAACTGCAACTGCATCCCTCGGGGTTGTCTCCGAGGTTGGAACAGAATCTTCTGGGGTTGTAACTGAATATCTCGGGGTTATCTCCGAGATGACAAACTGAGTATCCCGGGATTATCTCTAGGACTGGAACTAAATATCTCAGGGTTGTCTCCGAGATGGCAAACTGAGTATCCTGGGGTTGTCTCTGGGACTGCAACTGAATTGACTTCCATGGTTATCTTCAGAAGACGATTTTGCCCTCCTGTATGGTTAGTAACAGGAATGAAAATTTTTAAGTATGCACAACTTCTTTATAAACACTCTTATACTTATATACTACAACATATCAAGTTTTAATCGGTGTAAATCGTTCATAAAGGTGCTGGAAGCCGTTCGATAGCCATTCTCACGAAATACTGTAAGATTTCGCCAGATCTGGCTTATTCACTTACTTTAATACGTATATAAGCATTATATATAACTTTTTAATAGTTAATATTCATCAGATCTTAAGCTTTAACCATTTATTTCTTGTAAATAGTCAATATTTGAGCTTTATTAACTAGATATGTACTGGATCTAGCCAGATCTAGCTTTTAACCTGTTAAAAAGTTGTGAAACCTGAACCCGAAAACTAGAATAGCTAAGATCTATATAGATCTAGTTTTCTTTCTAGTTTTTATAAATATTTAGCAACCACGTGACCCTAGATCTGTATCTAGATGACACTGGAAGCTATAGCTATACGCATACAAGGATTTGACTGATGGATACTTTGTTTTGAGATGTTTAGAGTAGATAAATCTGTTTAGTTTTAATATACTGGCTATGCAGTTTATTTATATGATATCATGTGAGCCTAGGAGCCACGTGATCTAAGATCCAGCTGGCGGATCTAGATCTAGTTTCCATGATGGACCCTTTTCAGTTGTAAAGCTAGCTTACAAATTTTATAATTGTAAATATAGGACCTTAAAATGGCTATCTGAATTTAAGGTCCTCGTAATAGTGAAAGCTCTATGTGTGGTGCTTGGGCATACTTTGATAGCTTTAATTCCCATAAAGAGTCTGACACTTATATATATATATATATATATATATATATATATATATATATATATATATATATATATATATATATATATATATATATTATTTTGTCGAAGATGCTTCGCATCTTGAGAATAAAATTAAAATAAGCCGAATACGGAATAAAATGGAAGTATCAAATGCCTCAATTACTATGTGAGCATAAAGGTTTGAAAACCTATTTTCAAAACATCATTTTATATTCCTTGTATTAAAATTAAACTTTTATACAAGTCAACCCCTTTGTATATAGGTGCACAAGAGGCATAGCACTACTTCCAAACAATGAACTTAGGCCCAATTAACTGTAGTGCACACATACACATAAATTAAAGAACAAAGAGCCCGATAGCCGTGTTTCATAGAAGTCGAGGGGTGCCTAACACCTTCCCCCCGCTTAATCAATCCCCTGAACACTATGAATCTTGATTTTCAAGACCAATTAAATAGAGTCCAATATTGGGTCATCTTACAAAATCTTCCAAAACTCGGTTGAGTTGGTACAACCATTTAACTCATACCAACTGGTGGCTCTGTCTAATTCGGACTAATAAAAAATCAAATCTTTTTAAATCGTCGACATTATATGTCGACCTTTTTACTAAAAATCTCACCCTTCAGATCAAATAAATTCACATAGGAAACATAAAGGGTTAGAAACACATAGGAAGAGGGATAAAAATCTTTTCTATCGTCGACATGAAGCTTAGTAGGCTTGAAGTTGGGTATCTGGTTCTTCGGGGGGTAGAGGATTCTATGCCCCAAAATTTTGAGAAGTTGATGTTTAATTTGGAGGGACCCTATGAATTCATTGAGTTACCAAAGCCAAGTACTTACCGACTTCGAGCATCGAATGAGGTAGAGGTCAAGAAGACTTGACATGCAGGCAGGCTTCGAAAATATTACCAGTAGGACGTGTCAGAATATTTTATCAATATAACCTTGTAATCTTTCAAAGTTATCAATAAAATAAGTATTCAGTTTTTTAAACGAATGCAATCTTTATCTATGTATGTTTGAAGGGTTATTTAGTTCCTCGGAACGAATATTACTTATATGGCTATTCATTTTTCTAAACGAATGCCTTCTTATTTATTTATGGGGATATTTAGTTCTGCCGAATGAGTGTCCTCTTTATTAATGTGTATGGGTGTTCAGTTTCCCAAAATGAATTGTTCTTACACTTTTATTCGGTTTCCTGAAACGAATAATTTTTTGCATGAATCTTTAGTTTCCAGAAATGAGGATTCTTGTATTACTTATTCAGTTCTGTCGAACGAGTATAACCTTTTTATTATTATGTACTCAGTTATTTAAACGATTATAATTATTAATTACCTATGTTGGTTCTCAGTTCTTTTGAATGAACACTTTCTTCTTATTTAGTTTATCTAAAACGAATATTATCATAAATTACATAAGTGTTTAGTTCTCTGAACGAATGCTTCAGTTATTTGATTGCATGTATGAAATAAGTATTAAGTTTTTTCATTTCATTATCTATGTAATCTTGTACAAAATTTTGTTACATATTGAGTTCATTACATGGAAGGAGGGTAATTATGCTAGGGGTTCAATTTCGTCATATGAGAAGTCCAGTATACTGGTGTTGTATGATTTTGAATGCGGTCGTTCTCCTACTTCAGCTCCACCTGGTCCTGAATAAGTTTCTCTTTCTGCTTGGTGAGCTCAGAATGTCTCTATTTAAGCTATTTCATTTCTAATGATAGTTTTTTTTAACTCTACTGCTAAGTTGTCTACAAGAACCAAGAGGGTTTGGAATTGCTCTCGTTCTGCTTTCTTTTCATTTGAAATAACTTCTAGTTCTTCTCGAAGTTGTTTTGTGGTGCTATCTAGTTCTTTTTTCCCAGCTGAGATCTCTTCGACTCAGAGTAATAAGAGGACGAAGGTTGATAATGATTGCCGAAGATATGAAAATAATGAAGGTTATTCAGTGTGAGTTAGTTCAATTAGAAGTTT
The DNA here is from genome assembly GCA_016801055.1 of Panax notoginseng. Classification (NCBI taxonomy): domain Eukaryota; kingdom Viridiplantae; phylum Streptophyta; class Magnoliopsida; order Apiales; family Araliaceae; genus Panax; species Panax notoginseng. Next base: position 189,113,459 of record CM029016.1, read on the forward strand.
AAGGGATTTTGTTCTTACTCGACCCATGGGAACTGTGTTGGCGACTACGAAGTCCTTGGGCTCGAGGCCTTCAAAATTTTCATCGTCACCCTATAAGATGAAGGCATTGAAGTTCTCATAGAGGAAGTTATGGGGGAGGTCTCGGGACCAGGAGGTGTTCAGGAACTGCTGTGGTGGGTCTTCAGAAATGGTTGGTTTAGCAGGAGGTGTATTTGTGGGGATGTTGATAGTTTCTTATGTTCGACCTTTCTTTTGAGGGGGTTCGGTTGAGGTCTCTTTGGTTTGGAGGCCAGAGGTGGTTCTTTCAGAGACAAAAGGATTTGAGCTTTGGGGGAACCTCCTTGGTGGTGGTTGTGGTGGTGGAAGTTATGGAGGGAGTGGGTGGTTTGATGTGCTTTCTTAGTTTCTTCTTCATCGTCACCAGCTTATCAGATCTGGTTAGTTCAACAGACTTTTTAGTAGGTATTTTTGGGGACATTGGAACAACAATTAGTGGTTGTATGTTGAGGGGAGGTTCAACCATGGGAGAGATTAATAAGTAGGTTTTATACCTACTTATTGGTTACCAACTCACGTGAATTATGCTCAACTTAAGTAGTATTATTATGTTTTTTCACTTTTTATGTTTATTTTGTAGTATGCATAGCTGGAACTCCCATAGCAACATAAGGCATGGAATGGCATGAAATGGCATGGAGATAGCATTAACATAGCACGATGGACTTGAGAAAGAATGTAGATAGCAGCTGAACGTCAGCAGGTGAGAAGGAAGATCAAGTAAGAAGTAGAGTGAAGAAGGAAAGAGTTGAAGAAGAAGGAAGCAACAAACAGCAGCAACAACAAGAAGCCAACAGAATGCAAAGTACAGCAGTAGCGCGGCCGCGATGCCATTACAGTCAGACATAGCGCGCCCACACTAAAAAGAATACAGAGGCAGATAAGGCAGCTGCGCGGCCGCGCTCCAGCAACAAAGGGTCATGGCGCGCCCATGCCATGCATACGCCATAAACTCCTATAAAGCGTCCGCGCTCGATTTGCATTATACTACTGTGCGGTCGCGCCGATCATATTCTGTTTAAATAGCTGACTTTTTATAATTTGAATTTGAGTGTGTTTTGCTCATCTGAGACGATATGGTTTGTTACCAGACGTCGTTTTATTTTTAATCATTACTGTTCTTACTACTCTAGAGAGAGTTACTGCATTTTGATTACTACTTTTAACTCCTCTCTTTATCTAGATTACATAATAATTATAGTTTTCATTTCTGGAGATTTGTGTGATTAGAATAAGCCTAGAAATAGACTTTGCAACAGGAATTAACAGATTTGATATCTCAATTCTCTTTAATCTCTTGTTTATAATGTTCATTTCTTTGGTTTGCTTCAATCCCATAATGACTTTTGGTTCAGAAATGAACTAATTTCCATTATGGGATTCTAATGGATTTTAATGCGTAGTTTATACCTGTGTGACTGATTGCGATGTTACATTTTTAATATTGGATTGCCCATTATGGTTGTGCTAAATGCTTGAATACTTGAGCACCATTCACACTAATTGCTTGTATGGATTTGGAAAATAAAATATAAGTATAGATTATACCATAATGGCATATGTTCATAAGGCTAATTTGTTTAAGCTTTGTGATTCGTGACCCGGATAGGCATATATTGGTCCACCATTTGTAGTCATTAAGAGAGTTTAAGCTTAATCATATTTGTTGTAAATTCACATAGACATATAGTGAGTTTAGTAATTGTGATGCTTACATAAATTCAATCAATTGTGGATTTTGTGTAAATTGGGCATAGTTCATTAACAAATGGCTGTGTTTCAGTTACGTGCTTTCGACTAGATTTCCATATTTAATAAGTAGACATAACATGAGGTATACATCTTAGATGAAGTATTAGATGATATTAGAATCCCATTTCTCTCCAATTTGATTACATTATTTTAGTATTTATAATTTGTGTGTTGATAATTAATTTAGAATTCAATTTAATTGTGAGTTGATCGTTTAAGCATACAAATACAGTGATTAAGTTGTTGCATGATAACTTAGATTTATCACCTTTCTCTGTGAGATCGATACTTTCTTACTCTGTACTACTTGTTGACCCATGTATACTTGTATGAGTTAGAGTCCGTTTTGTTAAACTAAAAAGGGGGCAACAAGTATTTGGTGCCGTTGCCGAGGAAATGCGTTTATTTTTAATATTGTCTTCATCAATTAAAGCTAGATTTATGTCACTTAGACAATTCTATTCTTATCTTATTTCTATTTTATTTTTGTTTTCATTTCATGTACTTGTGCATAGTATATGCGTACTCGATCGTCACATCTTGAGTTGATTCCTGCAGAGGAAAATATTAATGGTAGTGCTTGGAGATCGAGAGCACGTAGGAATATCCAAGTATATTTTGAAACTTCAACATCCAGCATGGCAGCAGAAGAGCCTCGAGAAGAGCAACACAGAGCCTTAAGGGATTATTCAATGCCCAAGATCAATGAGTTGCAGTCGAGCATAGTAAGGCCAACTATAACAACCAACACATTCGAGATCAAATCGGGAACAATACAAATGATTCAGAATAAGGTTTAATTTGGGGGTGCTGCTGCAGATGACCCGAATGAGCATCTATTGAGCTTCATAGAGATATGTGACAACTTTAAGTACAATGGGGTGTCAGAGGATGCAATTAGACTTAGACTGTTTCCATTCTCTCTATGCGATAAGGCTAGAAGCTGGCTCCACTCGTTACGACCGGGGTTTATCACAACATGGGAAAACTTAGCAAAAAAGTTCTTAGCCAAATTTTTCCCAATGGCTAAGACAGCAAAAATGAGGACTGCGATCTCCCAGTTTGAGCAACAACAGGGTGAATCATTATATGAAGCCTGGGAACGCTACAAGGTGATGCTAAGGAAATGTCCCCAACATGGAATGCCGGATTGGATGGTAATAAATACTTTTTATAATGGATTGGGTTACCAGTCAAGGCCGGTAGTGGATGCTGCTGCGGGAGGAGACTTATGGGCTAAAAGTTATGAAGAGGCTTATGATCTCATCGAGACAATGGCAGCAAATGATTTTAGAATCCTACGGTTAGGATGTCACAATCTAAAGTTACAGGGGTGTTAGAGGTGGATGCCATCACAGCATTGTCAGCTCAGATGGCAGCTATGGCAAAGAAGATTAATTCGTTAGCAGAGAGCAAGGTCAAACCAGTTGCTTATATATGCGAGATATGTGCGGGGTCACATCAAACGGATCTGTGTGCTATTAGTGCCAACTCAGTGTAGTTGGTGAGTAACTACCAGAAACCTCAGAATCAGTTCCAAAATTCTTACCACCCCAACAACCACAACCATCCAAATTTTAGCTGGAACAAAATCAAAACAATCAACAACATCAGCCACAACAATAATTTCAGTCTCAATCATCATATCAACCACAGTCTCACCAACAGTATGCACCGAAACCACCTTACACTCCAAGATTTCAACAAAAACAGCAACATCATCAACCACATGCACCTCAGACAGAGAAAAAGTTAGAAATGGAGGAGATGATGCTTAAGTATATGGCAAATACAGAAGTTATGATCAAGAGCCAAGCAGTGGCTATAAAAAATTTGGAAACTCAGATGGGCCAAATGGTAAATTCATTGAACAGTAGACCACAAGAGGCTTTACCAAGTACAACAGAAGCTAATCCAAAAAGAGAGGGTAAAGAACAGTGTCAGGCTATAACTTTAAGATCAGGGAAGCAGATTACAGATTCACAGGATGGCACGTCCGCGCCACTTTTACACAGGGAGACCGCGCGGCCGCGTGGTGAAGAAAAATTATCTGATGAAGGTTTAATCAAAGAAGATTCTGAATAGCGGGAAGTGGAGATGAATAATAAAGAGTCACCTAGGAAACCAGTGACCAGACAACCACATGTACACCCCCCGTTCCATATCCACAACGAGTACAAAAGCAAAGGGAAGATAAGCAGTTTAACAAGTTTTTGGAGGCGTTCAAGAAGCTACAAATTAATATTCCTTTCGCTAAGGCATTGGAACAGATGCCAAATTATGCAAAGTTCATAAAAGGGATCTTATCAAGGAAGAAAAGACTAGAGGACTTCGAGACTGTAGCCTTGACAGAAGAGTGTAGTGCGATACTTCAGCGCAAGTTACCTCTGAAGCTAAAGGACCCAAACAGCTTCACAATACCCTATACCATTGGAAAGATGTCTTTCAGCAGATGTCTGTGTGATTTAGGGGTGACCATCAATTTGATGCCTTTGTCAATTTTTAATCAGTTGGGATTGCCGGCTCCAAGGTTGACAAATATTTCACTACAGCTTGTTGACAGATCCATTACCTATCCACGGGGTATTGTGGAAGATGTACTAGACAAAGTGGATAAATTCATCTTCCCAGCGGACTTCATCATCTTGGATTACGAAGAAGACAGAAATATGCCAATCATTTTGGGGAGGCCTTTCTTAGCCACGGGAAGGACTTTGATAGATGTTCAGAAAGGTGAATTGACAATGAGGGTTCATGATCAAGAAGTCACCTTCAACGTGTTTAAGGCTATAAAGTTACCTACAGACGAGGAAGAATGTTTTCGGGTTGATTTGGTAGACAAAATGTTGAATCAGGAAGTTAAACAACTGGTAGATAATGAGCCTTTGAGGAGTGCTTTATTGGGGGAATCAGAGATGGATGATGATGAGATTGCTGAATTTATACAGATTCTTGATACAGTACCATAGTTCAGAAGATTCAAAACTCCTGTCGAGCCGCTAAAGATTGCTGGAGAGACATCAGTGAAACTCAAGCCATCACTTGAGATGCCTCCAGACCTTAAACTAAAACCACTTCCTGATCACTTGAGGTATGCATTTTTAAATAATAATTCAAAATTGCATGTTATTATATCTTCTGCACTAACATCTTGTCAGGAAGATAAGCTTCTACGAGTCCTGAAAGAGTTCAAATCAGCAATAGAATGGACCATAGCAAATATCAAAAGGTTCAGCGCATCATTCTGTATGCACAAGATCCTACTGGAAGATGAGAGTAAACCGTCAATGGAACAACATCACAGATTGAACCCGATTATGAAGGAAGTGGCCAAGAAGGAAGTTCTGAAATGGCTAGATGCAGAAATAATTTGTCCGATATCAGATAGCTTGTAGGTGAGCCCGGTACAGTGTGTGCCGAAGAAAGGGGGAATGACTGTAGTCTCCAATGAGAAGAATGAGCTGATACCGACCAGGACAGTAACGGGGTGGAGAGTCTACATGGACTATCGCAGACTTAATAAAGCTACAAGAAAAGATCACTTCCCACTTCTATTTATTGATCAGATGTTAGACAGGCTAGCAGGTCACGAGTACTATTGCCTTCTGGACGAATATTCAGGTTATAATCATATTGTGATAGCTCTAGAAGACTAGAAAAAGATAACCTTCACATGTCCATATGGAACATTCACATTCAGAAGGATGTCTTTTGGGTTATGCAATGCCCCAACCACATTTTAAAGGTGTATGATGGCAATTTTTTCGGATATGGTGGAGCAAAATGTAGAAGTCTTCATGGATGACTTCTCAGTGCTTGGAGATTCATTTGATGTATGTTTAGAGAATTTAGTGATGGTATTGAAGAGATGTGTCGAAACAAATTAGGTTCTAAATTGGGAAAAGTGTCATTTTATGGTATAAGAAGGTATAATCTTGGGACACAAAGTTTCGAAGAAAGGATTAGAGGTGGACAGAGCCAAATTAGATGTAACACCCCAGTCCCATATCGAAAGATAGGGAAAAAATTTATCTACATATAAAGAAATAAGTTACTACCAATAGTACCTTCAAGTCATGACCTTTTGGGTGAGCTTGTGGTGGGCTACGATGACCTAAGAAGATACTATTTGGCCAGTGGTTTGAGGCCTTATTTTGATGGATTTAATTCAATTCGGACTTAGGATTTGACCCGAGATTTGTTTCGGAATCGAGATTTGACCCGGGTTGTTTCAGATGGTATCAGAGCTTAGGTTCTTTCTTGTAGAAAACCTATTTAGGTTTGACCTGTGAGTTATGGGTAAATCACTGGGTATACGTAGGAGTTTGATTCAATTTTGTTCTCTGTTTGGTTGGTCTTGATTTTGACAAAGTGTTTTTAGTTCTTTGAGTTGTAGTTAATTTGAGAAAGGTGAGATAAAATTTTTAGATTATTATTGTTATGCGTTGGAGCAATAATATTAGTTAAGGATTGTGATTGGATATCATTAAGGAGAATAAATATGTGATTGTGGTTGGATATTTTGTACAGTTAAGAAATGATTATATGATTATGATGTGAGTATTTGTATAAGTGAGTTTTTAATTTTGGAAAATTAATTGTTAGAGTTGTTTTTGGTGACAATTTATTATGATCTTAGAATTGAGAATTTGATTTTGATGATGATTTTGTTTATGTTAAGCTTGTGGATAATTTGAGGTTTGTGTATTGATGACATATTATGATAAAGTGAAAATTATTAAGCATAGAGGATTTCTTGTAATTTGAGTTGTTGATATTCGAGGTAATTAGATTAATCATTTGGAGATAATGATCAATTTTGTGACTATTTCTAGTAGGATATTGGAGTTATGTTCTATGAAGTTTATTTGTGATAATATGGAGAGATGTTGAAATTTATGGGATTAAGGTTTGCAATAAGGGATGATTGATTTATTATATGATTAGATAGTAAGTGATGAAATTCAATTGATTCTGAGAGATTTTGAATAGTTATAGTTTGCTTATTAAGATAGTATATAGGATATGTGACTTGGAGTTTGATATGGTGATAAAGAGATCTTAGTAGTATATTTTTGGTATTATAATATTTGAGAGCTAATTTGATTTGAGATTATGATATTTTGAAACTCTTGAGGACTTAGTGAGAGTTGGTAATATAGTTTGTATAGTTGTTTGGTTTGTCTGATGTCATTAGAGTTTTGTATGAATCTATGTAAAAAAAATGTTAGATCTTTGTCATGTGTGGAACATAAACGTTTTATGAATTAAATTTATCTTAAATATTTTGGGTATTCGAATCATATTTAGATGAAGAGAATTTTTTGTGATTTCGAATTATGTTCTGAAGAGTACGTACGTTTGCAAGAATGAAACTCAATGATATTAACGGGGGTCGCGCCAGCTGTGGAGCATGTGGTTTAATTCAATGCAAAACGAAGAACCTTACCAAGGCTTGATACGGTAGCTGACGAATCTTTTACAAGTACATTGATAATTACGTGGACCGATGACTTATCCGCGTTGATCGTTTTAAATGGCGACGCTACGTCGTAACTAGGTTTATTTATTTTTTTCTGTAGCTTATTTGAATTCCGAGGACGGAACCCATACTTTTTTTTAAAAAATTAAATATTAATTAATTTTATTGTATACAATTGTTTTTAAATTAGAAAAGGTAAATGATTTTTGTTTCCCTCTTTTCTTCCTTGTTTTGTTTGAAAAAAAAATTAAATTCTTTTAGTTGATAATTAAATAACTGATTAAATTAAAATTGAGAAAGATAATTCCTTTTGTTAAAGTCTTGTGGTAAAATTATTCGGAGCGGGAAGCTAATTGGAAGATAGAGGAGTCTATTTGAGCGGAGTATCTGCATTTTTTGATAATTAGGTACGTTCATTCTTTTGATTCCGGGGACGGAATCCTTTTTAAGGGGGAGGTAATGTAATATCCCGAAAAAAAAATAATATTAAATTTATATTCTTAAAACATATTGTTTGGACTTTGTCTTTATTTGGGTCAAACTAGTTATTTAATTTGTGTGGGCTAACAAATATTAATAAGAGATGGGTAAATTAATTTAGTACAATTTGGGCTTTAAAATTTATTGGGTTTAAATTATATTTGTGGGTAATAATAAATCCTATTTAAATTAGGAGAATTAATATTTAATAAATTAATAACTAAACCTAATCTTCCTCACATATATTTTGTTACGAATTGGTGGAGAGAAAAGAGAAAGAAAGAAGGGACTGCCGCCGCTTAATCTAGATAGGGAGAAACGACTATGGCGAAAGTAAGTAATTGGTTGTTTTCAATGTATAAATTATGTGTGGTATATCCCTTTATTAATAACATAAAAGAGTTCTATGTATCTCTCTCTCTCTCTCTATATCTTGACACCGTTGAGACTTAAGCATGTCATGTGATTCTGATTTTCTGTTGGCCATAAGAAAATGACCGACTTCAGCCAATCTCCCTAGGCTAGGCTATCTCTGTGCATTTAACTAATTTTTAGCTAAAAAAATATTTTGGCAACAATTAGTTTCTTTATTCTTACAAGTGAAGGTTAATACTAATTAATAGTATTGACATGAGTAGTACTATGATGTATTGGTATTAATAGTAATACTGATTTTCTTAATAAAAAGAGAATTAATTATTAAAAGATTAATATAATTTAATTTGAGTTTGTATTGTAAATTGATGTAATTGGAGGAATTAATTTCTTATTAATATAAATTATAATTAGTAAGTAACTTATAATTATATTATTATTATTTTTATTAGATTGGACGGAGGGAACTTAAAGAGTTATATTTGGAATATAAATTTTGGAGTATTAATAATTGATAAAAGGCGATGATTAAAGGCATATTAAATAGATTATAAATTATTTTAGAATTATTAGTTTGGATTATTTTTAATTTGAGGTGAATATGTTTAGGTTGCAAATAACGTTTCGTATTTGATATCGTTGGCATTTGAGGGTAAGATTTTGTGGAGTGTGCTATAAATGGTTTGGAAGTATCAGGTACGGATTCCGTACTCTTTCAGCGATACCCTTGTTAAATTTGATTTATTCGTTTTGTCGCTTGTTCGAATTTCGTTATTATTTCATATAATTGTTTCTTGTGAAATAAATATATTAGTTTCATTTTGAAGTTGATATAATATGACTCGTATTTGTACTCTTTGAATTAAGTTATCATGTTTAGTACTATTTATTTTGATAATTGTAGAGCAGTACATGTTGCTACCTTCTTTTTGAGACCTTGTGACTATAATTTGATTTGGTTCAACATGTACATATAGAACCCTTTTATTGGTATTATGTCGCATGTGTTGTGACATGGTATTTTGTTAGAATATACCGTAGGGTATACCTGAGCTATAACCACCTGTGGGGGTACCACATGCATGTCGTCTTGGCACGAGAGACATGACACTTTTCGTGGCGGTGTGATTAGTCCACGGCGTCTCCGTTTTGGGCTCCAGAGGAAGTGGGCCATTTGGTATTTTGTTGTAGGAGGCGTATGGGTTAACCCTAGTTTTCTGCTCTGTTGATTGGTGATGTTGTGCCAAACACACTATCCGATTTGCACATATTTGGATTCGCGGTCCAATGTGTGATTGCCTGTGTGTCATTATTTTAACTTGCCTGTGTGGCATTGTTTTGATGTGCCTGTGTGGCATTATTTTGGTTGCCTATATGGAATCATTTGATTTGCCTGTGTGGCATTATTTTGACTTGTCTGTGTGGCAAGGTATATTTCTGAGCTCATTCGGTATAAAATAACTCCAGCCATTTGTTTCAGCCTATTATTTTATTGGATTAGTTTTGCTGATTTTTAGTTCAAGTCATTGAGTTAGTTACTTCAGTTCGTTATTTCTTTATTCTCTTATTGGTTTCGTCAATTATGGTGATTCAGATGTATTCTATTCAGATCTTTGGACATTATATTTTTGTTCGTATTTACACTTGAGGCTTTGTTCAGTATTTTGTCTCAGTTGTTTTCGTATATCATTTGTATATCTTTTGTATATATGTATCCGTACTGGGCAATTGGCTCATGCTGTGTTTTTCTTTCGGCAGGTTTGTAGAGGTGATTCAGGGCTAGTGTGATGAGAGTTTTGCCTTTGACCATTTAGGTTGATTCAAATTTAAAGTTTTGATTATTTTGACTCAGTTTGGAGGATTGTATTTATTACTTTATTAATGGATTACCACTATTAATATTTTGAGGTTGTTAGTGCTCTGTTTATTTATTTTGAGGTTTGTTGTGCTTCGCACGTGACCTCCCTTTTCTTTTCGGGAAGGGGGTGTTACAGAGATGGTATCAGAGCCAACTCTCGAAAGCTCGGATCGGGGTCATCCGATCGGGTTGCTTGAGGTAAGGACACGAAGGCTGGTGGTATTATCCCACAATGGAGAGATGGAGGTCCGGAGGTGGGGACACGAAGCCAGCTGGTATTATCCCACAATGGCTAGAGATGCAAAGATCTTTGGGGCCGTGTGTGTGATCGGTTCTGATGGGGACGTCAGAAATTTAAGTGGGGGAGTTTGTAACACCCCAGTCCCATTTCGAAAGATAGGGAAAAAATTTGTCTACATATAAGGAAATATGTTACTACCAATAGTACCTTTAAGTCATGACCTTTTAGGTGAGCCTGTGGTGGGCTACGATGACCTAAGAAGATACTATTTGGCCAGTGGTTTGAGGCCTTATTTTGATGGATTTGATTCGATTCGGACTTGGGATTTGACCCGAGATTTGTTCTGGACTCGGGATTTGACCCGGGTTGTTTCATAGCCCAAGTCTGAATCGAATCAAATCCATCAAAATAAGGCCTCAAACCACTGGCGAAATAGTATCTTCTTAGGTCATCATAGCCCACCACAGGCTCACCCAAAAGGTCATGACTTGAAGGTACTATTGGTAGCAACTTATTTCCTTATATGTAGACAAATTTTTCCCCTATCTTTCGATATGGGATTGGGGTGTTACATTAGAGACCATTGAAATCTTGCCTCCACCTACTTCTAGTAAAGGTGTTCGCAGTTTTTTAGGGCATACAAGCTTCTATCGAAGGTTTATTAAAGACTTCTCCAAGATTACGAAGCCACTTGCAGTTTATTAGAGAAGGATGCACATTTTAAGTTCAATGAAGAGTGCCTGGCTCCATTTCAGCATTTGAAGAGAAAGTTAACTACAGCACCAGTGATCACAGCACCAGACTGGGACCTTCCTTTCGAATTGATGTGTGATGCCAGTGACTATGTTGTGGGGGTTGTTTTGGGCCAGCGAAGGGATAAGATTTTTCATGTGATTTACTATGCAAGCAAGACCCTCATTGATGCTCAATTAAACTACACCACCACAGAGAAGAAACTTCTAGCAGTTGTGTATGCTTTCGATAAGTTTCGTGCCTATTTGATTGGGACTAGGGTGATAGTGTACGCAGATTATGCAGCAATTCAGTATTTGGTGGCAAAGAAAGATGTAAATTAATCAGATGGATACTTCTTTTGCAAGAATTTGATTTGGAAATTAAGGACAGGAAAGGGACTGAGAATCAAGTGGCGGACCACTTATCTAGATTAGAGAATTCGAGAAGGGATGTAAATGACAAAGTTTTGATCAATGAGTCCTTCCCAGATGAGCAATTATTCGTGGTGCAAGGTGAAGTGCCATGGTTCACAGATTTTGCTAACTTCCTAGTAAGCAAGATCATCCCTTCTGACTTAACTGGATATCATAAGAAGAAGTTTCTACATGATGTGAAGTGGTTTATATGGGATGAACCATACTTGTTAAGCAGTGTTCAGATCAGATGATACGAAGGTGCATTCCTTATAGCAAGACAGAGGATATTCTGCAGGATTGCCATGCATCATTATATGGAGGTCACTACGGTGGTGAACGAACAATGGCTAAAGTATTACAAGCGGGATTCTACTGGCCGATAATTTTTAAAGATGCTTATAGTTTTGTTCAGAAGTGTGACAGATGTCAGAGAGTCAGGAACATATCCAAGAGGAACGAAATGCCCTTGAACACAATCCTTGAGGTAGAAATTTTTGATGTTTGGGGGATAGACTTCATGGGACCGTTCGTCTCATCATGTGGGAACCTATATATTTTATTGGCAATTGACTACGTCTCCAAATGGGTGGAAGTGGTAGCCCTTCCAACTAATGATGCTCGGGTGGTTCTAAGGTTTTTACAAAGGAGTATTTTCACCAGGTTTGGGACTCCGAGGGCCATTATTAGTGATGAGGGCAGCCATTTCTGTAATCGTCAGTTCATAGCTCTGTTGGCTAAGTATGGGGTGAGTCATCGTATTACTACAGCTTATCATCCACAAACGAATGGTCAGGCAGAGGTGTCGACTCGTGAAGTGAAGAGAATTTTAGAGAAAATTTTGAACCCTACAAGGAAAGACTGGTCACTAAAGTTAGATGATGCAGTATGGGCTTACAAGACCGCTTACAAGACACCATTGGGAATGTCACCATTTTAGCTTGTATATGGAAATGCGTGTCACCTTCCCATAGAGCTCAAGCACAAGGCATATTGGGCAATAAGGAAGCTGAATTTTGACTTAAAGGCTGTATGAGAAAACCGTCTACTCCAACTCAATGAGTTGGACGAATTCATATTACAAGCCTACGAGAACTTCAAGCTGTACAAAGAAAAGGTGAAGAGATGGCATGACCGCAAGATTATGGAAAGAGTGTTTGAACTGGGGCAAAGAGTTCTATTATTTAATTCAAGACTTAAACTTTTTCCCGGGAAGCTCAAGTGAAGGTGGTCAGGGCCATTTACTGTGAAGACGGTTTATCCCCATGATGCGATCGAGATATTTGATAAGTTTCCAGATAAGCCTTTTAAAGTCAATGGACAGTGGCTTAAGCACTATTATGGTGGTGAGGTTGACAGGCAGAAGGTCACTTCAATTCTTTCTTCTACATGATTGGAGCAGAGATAGTCAAGCTAACTGACTATAACTTAGCGCTCAATGGGAGGCACCCCATTATTTGTATCCTTACCTCTTGTTTAATTCTGTTTGAATCATGTCTATTTCTCATCTTCATGATTAATTATTGATAGCATATAATGTTTAATGTAAGTTTTGTTGGAGCTGAATGTGCATATTATGTTGGTTAGGAGTAGCATATAGAGCATTCTTTTAGGATATATTCATTCATGCATGTTAATTAGTTCATGTTTTGATCTTGGAGAATTGGTATATCTCATAATTATAATTGTTGTATGTGCAGGTGAATTGCAGAATGTCAGTAGCCAAAAATGGCGCGCTCATGCTGTACTTCTTTACAATCTGGTCAACAGCGCGCCCACACCTTTTCCACGTTTAATCTCAGTGTGCCCGCACAGTGACAAAAGCGCGCCCGCGCCATTAACAGTGATAAAAGTCGCACGGCCGCGCCCAAGGTAGGTTGCAGAAAAAATTTAAGTCTTTAAAAATGTGCCCCACTCCACTTCTTATTTCAGTTGCTAGTCTCCAACATGCGTCTCCCCATCTCTTTTCAAAACCGACACCTATCTCTCCACATTCTCCAAACTGTTTCCATTTTAAATTATTAACTCCTCATCCCACTACCAATTTATACGCCTTCGATTTCCTTCCCACATTCAACTTCTCATACATATCATCGTTCCTTTAGTTAGGGTTTCTTCAAAGTGTAGAAAATATCAAGTTTGGGGGTTATCTCTAGCATACACAGAGAGTGTTATCATCAGTCTAGTCTCATCTTAAGGGTTTTTCTTTATCATTTGATATGGGGCCAAAGAGAGCACGTTTTCACACTTTACAATCCTCATCTTCAAGTAGTCAAAGTGAGGATGTAGTGTACCATACAAAGTTTATCAGTCTTGACGCCCAAATGGAATACTATAGGATAGTGGTCAAGACTTTTGTTAGGGAATGTGGGTTCAAGCCTGAAAAACATGATGGCCAGTTATGGGATATGATATGTGAAGGAGGATGGGTTGGAGTAACTGCTACTCCTATGCCTGCACCCATAGGGATTGTTAAGGAGCTTTATGCCAATGCCAAAGACACCATGAGTGGGCTATCTATTGTCAGTGGAGTTCAAGTGGACTATCGCCCATAAGAAATTAAAGAAGTTTTCAGGATACTCGACGCACCACCAACTGGACGTGCTAACTGGGTCGAGGCTGTGCGATTCGAGACTGATCTAGATAGAGTTATCACTGACTTGGGCATACCGTGTACACAGTGGACTTACAAGCCAGGCACGAATCAGCCTAGAACTTTTCAAGCCTCGGCCCTCAATCACTATGCCAAGGCTTGGAATTTATTTATCTGTGCAAAGCTTATGCCATCATCACATCAGCATGAGATCAAAACTGAGCGGGCAATTATTTTGTGGGGAATAGTCATAAGGAAATACATCGATGTGGGCCACCTTATTCATCAAAATATGTTACGCTACATGAGGGGGAGCACCACAGGAAGCATCCCACATGTGTCTGTTGTAGCTAGTCTTTGTGCACGACAAGGGGTCACTTGGGATAATGAATCCACAATATCGAATCATTCCTGCACTACGATATTTAAACTCAAAATATATGGTACAGAATACAAATACAAACTTAAATATACAACATGAGCAATGAGTTTTAATACAAATATTATCTTCTAGACAGTATTCAAACTCAAAATAAGTCCTCATTTATTATCACACTATTTCACAGAATAGTGAGGACTACTAATGCAAACATCTGAATTGTCACTCCGTTCTCCAACTAGTCCCAGCTATATTCTCATTTCCTGAAGAGAACAATGAAAGCAAATGATGAGCTCAACTAGCCCAGTAAGAAACATTATGACTAAGATAATGCAGAATAAATTATCTCTAGCCTTCAACAACGTTAAACTGATAAAAATATAATAAACATCAAGTTTAACTACAGCGGAATAAACAATCTATTAGAAGAGTCAAGTAGAGCATGATATCTACTATCTTCTATGATTTAAAAAGTTTATCATCAATTTTATCGCTGAGACTCAGCTTAATAATTAATCCACAACATCGAATCATTCCTTCACTATGGCCAAGGATATTCATTAGTATCACGTCCACGACTTATCCATGCACTACGAGCCAAGGATAATCGTGTTTTCATCAATGGTCATGATCAAATCAACAACTGTCCATCAATGCACTACGGGCCAATGAGGACTTTTACCACATCATTTGTAACATTACGGTCATGATTATACCGAATAATCCCTGGTCATAATTGTACGCCCCCAAAATAGGTATACATCACCTATTCTGAATCGCCAAATACATGGTACAGAATACAAATACAAGCTTAAATATACAACATGAGCTGTGAGTTTTAATACAAATATTATCTTCTAGACAGTATTCAAACTCAAAATAAGTCCTCATTTATTATCACACTATTTCACAGAATAGTGAGGACTACTAATGCAAACATCTGAATCGTCACTCTGTTCCCCGATTAGTCCCAGCTATATTCTCATTTCCTGAAGAGAACAATGAAAGCAAAGGGTGAGCTCAACTACCCCAGTAAGAAATATTATGACTAAGATAATGCAGAATAAATTATCGTTAGCCTTTAACAATGTTAAACTGATAAAAATATAATAAACATCAAGTTTAACTGCAACGGAACAAGAAATCCATTAGAAGAGTTAAGTAGAGCATGATATCTACTATCTTCTATGATTTAAAAAGTTTATCATCAATTTTATCGTTGAGACTCAGCTTAATAATTAATCCACATCATTGAATCATTCCTGCACTACGGCCAAGGATATTCATTAGTATCACGACCACGAATTATCCATGCACTACGGGCCAAGGATATTCGTGTTTTCATCATTGGTCATGATCATGCCAACAACTATCCATCAATGTACTACGGGCCAATGAGGACTTTTATCACATCATTTGTAACATTATGGTCATGATTATACCGAATAATCCCTGGTCATAATCATACCAATCAATAGTACATCTATGCATGTAAGCCACATATGACTTTTATCACAATATAAGCATGAGGATGATGACAATGATACAAGAATTCAATTAAAAGAAAGCAAAGGATAAATTTTTAAATATTTATAATTTAATTTATCCAGAATACAATAATGTCCAAATTGTCAACATGATACTGCTTTGTGGAGTAAAATTCAAGAATAATATTGTATCAAAAATGATTTAGACCGAAAAAAAATTAATTTTTGTCATGAATAGTACTCTGGGTGAATAGTACTCCATGAATAGTATCTTATAAATAGTAACCTGTGAATAGTAACTCGGCATAAAAAGTACCCGAACCCTCGGGTGAATAATATTCAAGTGAATAGTAATCGAGTGAGTAGTACCCCGGGTGAAAATAGCGATATTTAATAAGAAAGTTCAGATCAATATTTCAATGAAATGAAACTGAATGAAGCGCAAAACTCAAGGATATTCCACTAATTTCAGGTATTATAGCAGCAATACTTACCATAGTAAGTTTAGATTTAAGAATATGAAAAGAAATAATATACGAAACTGCAAATAGATTTTCACCTGTTATGTGGTAGTCCGCGTAGACAGATCATTTCCACAATTTAATAACAAATGAATACGAAGGGTTATTCACCAGGCACGCGGTAGTCCGCGTAGACAGGTTATTCTCACAGAATAATAAAGAATGGCATAACAAAAGATTTCACCATGCATGCGATAGTCCGCGTAGACAGGTTATTCCCATAGAATAATAAAGAATGGAATAACAAAAGATTTCACCATGCATGTGGTAGTCCGTGTAGACATGTTATTCTCACAAAATAATAAAGAATGGAATAACAAAAGATTTCACACTGCATGCGGTAGTCCGCGTAGACAGGTTATTCCCACAGAATAATAAAGAATGAAATAATAACCCTTAAGAGTATTGAAGGAAAATAACTCTCTTCATGAATACGAAAGAAATAATATCCCTTACCTTAATAGAAGAGTGAATACTGAAGTAGGGTAGTAGCAGAATACTCTTCTTCTTGCTCTCTATAGTTTCTCTCTCTAGAGTTTCAGTGATTTAGTCAAAAATAATGAAGGAATGAGCTTTTATTAATAGAAAAAAGGATTGAATAGTAACTAATTCATGAACGACCCAGATTAATTCTCTTTTAAACGGATGGTCCATATTGATTTACTATTAAAATTTAAAGCAACGGTCCATACTGATTTACTATTAAAACTTTAAACCAGCGATCCATATTGATTTACTATTATAACTTTAACCAACGATCTGAAAAATTAGCACATTTCCTTATGGAATAATAAGCCAAACTTATAACAAACACCTCATAACAAACCCCTCTATTTATATCAAAAATTGAATAAATAATTACCACAAATCACTTATCTTTAATAAATATATTTTTAATCTATTAACAATTATTCATCATTAATATTATAACTCATAATATTTAACAACCAGATCATTCCCAAGAAAGAAGAGGCTTTTCGATAAGGATGTCTCCCTATTGGCGCACAATTAGGTGACCAAACATCTCCTCGACAGAACTTTCTAAACATCGTCAATATTGCAAATAATAATATGAATAACTTTGTCGTCTCAATTATTGATTAAATAATATAAAATATTATGCAGATGATACTGTGACAATAATTGAATCAAATAACGTGAGATACTATGCAGCAATTACTGTAGCAATAATTGAGTATAACTGAATGTCTTCTCACGTAAGCATCAATAATCAATATCGTGTGCTACTATGTAACCACGCGTATTACTGTTCTTTTACCACCGGGTATTTCAACAGTTTAACGATAAAACTTTTGCCGTTATTTTTATAAAAAGATAATTATGTCATTTTCTAGCTCCGACAGTTATTCCGTTGTGGGATCCACCAATAATGGTGTCGTCGTACGAATATTCCCTATTAAAACGAATATTCCCCGACCAATCGAATATTTTATAACCACTTGCTTACTTTGCAAAATTTATAAATATTACCCACAACTATAACATTATATCAAATCCACACCATAATATTCAAAAATATAATTCGAGAAAAATTAATCTTTATTCATAAAACTTGGGGTCTTATAACCTCCCCTTCTTATGAAATTTTGTCCTCGAAATTAGGGTACGTACCTGGTATGTCAAAGAGGTGAGGATACCTTGACTTCATTTCAGATTCTAACTCCCAGGTCATTTCCTCAATATTGTGGTTTCTCCACAAAACTTTGACTTGAGGTATAACCTTGGAGCGTAGAATATGATCTTTCTTATCCAAGATTTTAACAGGTACATCTTCATACGTTAAATCTTCCGCTATCCCGTCCGGTTCTAATTCAATAATGTGGTTCGGGTCTTTCACATATTTACGTAACATAGATATGTAAAAAACGTTAAGAACACGAGACATACTTGGCGATAAGGCGAGTCTATAGGCCACAATTCCTACTCGATCAAGGATTATAAATGGGCCAATGAATCAAGGATTGAGCTTTTCTCTCTTTCCAAATCTCGTAACTCCTTTCCATGGAGCAACACGTAACAACACATGATCTCCAATATTGAATTTCACGTCCTTTCGATGAAGATCAACATAACTCTTTTGTCGATCTTGTGAGGTTTTTATACGTTGTCGGATCGTTTGAATCTTTTTCGTAGTCATACGTACCAACTCTGGTCCCAACAATGTTGCTTCACCCACCTCATCCCAGCATACTGGAGAACGACACTTTCTTCCATACAACGCTTCAAATCGAGCCATGCCAATATTTGCTTGATAACTGTTGTTGTAGGAAAACTCCACCAATGGTAAGAACTTGTCCCAACTTCCTTTGAAGTCAAGGACACAGAGACTTAATAAATCTTTCAGAGTTTGAATAGTCCTCTCCGACTGTCCGTCCGTTTGAGGATGATATGCCGAACTAAATCGTAAATTCGTGCCCATTGCTTTTTGTAAACTAACCCAAAATCGTGAAGTGAATCTTGTGTCTCGATCAGAAACTATGGATACTGGCATACCATGCAATCTTATAATCTCATTTATGTACATACGAGCAAGACGTTCAAGTGTATAAGTTTCTCGTATCGGTATGAAATGAGTAGACTTGGTTAATCTATCAACAATGACCCAAATTGCATCTATGCCTTGAAAAACCTTGGGAAGACCAGTAACAAAATCCATGGTAATTTACCCCCACTTCCATTCTGGAATTTTAAGTGGTTGCAATGGACCTTTTGACACTTGATGCTCCGCCTTGACTCATTGACAAGTTAGACACCTTGAGATAAACCCCGCTATCTCTCTCTTCATATTTCTCCACCAAAATGTATGTCGAAGATCACGATACATTTTAGTACTCCCAGGATGGATTGCAAACTGTGTGTTGTGCGCCTCCATCATGATTTTATATTTCAAGTCAGAATCGTTAGGAACACAAAGTCTGGAGTTGACTCGAAGTATTCCTTCTTCATCGATTCTTACTTCGGGAATAGCACCTTCTTGCACTTTCTTCCTCATACACATCAGCTCAAGGTCTGTAGCTTGAGCAGCTTTAACTTTATCGATTAAAGTCAGTTCTACTCGTATATTTTTCATCATCATATGGGTCCCTAGAGTCTTTTACTCTATCTCCATCCTTTGCAAGTCATACAAAATGGGTCTTTGCATTGACAATATCGCACTCGTACCCGCATATATTCTTTTACTCAATGCGTCAGCTACCACGTTCACTTTTTCAGGATGGTACTGAATGGTATGATCATAATCTTTCAACAGCTCGAGCCAACGTCGTCGCCGCATGTTGAGTTCTTTTTGATTGAAGAAATATTTGAGGCTTTTATAATCCGTATAGATCTCCACCTTTTCTCCTTGCAGGTAATGCCTCCAAATCTTAAGTGCAAAACGATAGCTGCCAACTCTAGATCATGAGTAGGATAATTTCTCTCATATTCTTTGAGTTGTCGTGAGGCATAGGCTATGACTTTCTCATGTTGCATGAGAACACATCTTAACCCTTTGCCTGAAGCATCACTGTAGATGACAAATCCCTTCGAGCCAGATGGTATTGTCAGAACAGGTACTGAAATGAGTCTCCTCTTGAGTTCTTGAAAACTCTTCTCACAATCCTCGCTCCAACCAAATTTTATATCTTTTCAAGTCAGCTGAGTTAATGGAGTAGCGATTCGAGAAAACCCTTCTACGAATCTCCGATAATAACCAGCTAAGCCGAGAAAGCTACGTACTTCGGTCACTGACTTAGGTTGCTCCCATCTTTGAATTGCTTCAATCTTTATCGGGTCAACAGATATTCCATGATTTGATATTATGTGCCCAAGGAATGCTACTTCCTCAAGCCAGAACTCTCATTTCTTTAACTTGACATATAACTCGTTTTCACGAAGCTTTTGGAGTATCAGCCTCAAGTGTTGCTTATGATCTTCATGACTTTTGGAGTATATGAGGATGTCATCAATAAAGACAACCACGAAATGATCCAAATATTCCTTGAATACTCGGTTCATCATATCCATGAAGGCCACAGGAGCATTAGTCAATTCAAAAGACATGACTAGGAATTCATAATGCCCATATCGAGTTCTAAAAGCAGTCTTTGGGATGCCATTAATTTTAATCTTCAACTGATGATATCCAGAATGAAGATCGATCTTTGAAAAGAATTTGGCGCCTTACAACTGGTCAAAAAGGTCATCAATACGAGGCAACTGGTACCTATTTTTGATGGTGACATGATTCAACTCCCGATAGTCAATACAAAGTCGCATACTTTCATCTTTCTTCTTCACAAATAGAACAGGAGCACCCCAAGGAGAGGTACTGGGATGAATGAAACCGATATATAATAATTCCTGTAGTTGGATTTTTAACTCCTGAAGTTCAATAGGAGCCATTCGATACGGGGCTTTGGAAATTGGTTTTGTACCGGGTTCAAGGTCAATACCAAAATCGATTTCACGCTCTGGGGGTAGGCCAGGAAGTTCTTCAGAGAATACGTCAGGAAATTTATTAACAATAGAAATATCATTCAAATTTGACGTATTTTTGTTTAAATCTATGACATAGGCTAAGAAAGCTTGACATCTATTTTTCAATAAACGAATAGCTTTATGGCTTGATATGATAATGATTGACTTTAGTGGTTTGGTTGCTTGAATTCACATAATAGGTTGGTTAGGAATATGAAAGCTAACAACCTTACGAAAATAATCAATTTTTGCATGATGAGTAGTTAACCAATCAAATCCTAAAATCACATCAAACGCAAGTATTTTCAAAGAAATAAGGGCGACAGGTAATGTGCGAGTGCCGATTTGGATCAAACAAGACTTACAAACAGTGGATGTAATGAAGGGTTCTCCCAACGGAGTTTCAATAGATAAGTCAAAGTCTAATTTCTCCGGAGTCAAATTTATACATTGAGCGCAAATAGGAGAAATAAAAGAATGGGTAGAACTGGTATCAAATAAGGTATAGACTTCGCTAGAGTTTAAGATTAGCTTATCCGTGATCACCTCGTTTGGATTCCTCGCTTTTTTAGAGGTTACGACAAACGCTCTCCTTTAAACTACCGGTTTTGTCTTGTCTGAGACGTCCTTTGATGCCTCTATCCTAGTTGGACTTGACTTCGGTGCACGACAAAATCAGGCTAGGTAACCTTCTCTTCCATAATTGTAACATGCTTTGGACTGCTACGTACAGTTTGAACTGATATGTCCCTCCCCTCCGCATTTGTAGCATACGATCGATGATCGTTCTCCTTCTTTAACAACGGGTACTGGTGCTAACGTCTTTCTATCCTTATTGAATCTCCTCTTCTTGAAATTTCCACTCTTATTGTCTCGGCTATGATTACCACCAAAGTGGTTACCATTTCTGGCATGTTGATTCCCTCCATATTTATTGTCACCGCTTCGATGACTACTACCATTGGTATTATCATTTTGCCGGCTACTCTCTCTTGGTTGGGTTGACTCGTTATCGCGCTCCAATAACTGAGCCCTATTTACAACATTTGAATACAAACACAGTTTGTGAGAAATTAGATATTGACGTATCTCAGGTTTCAAACCTCTTAGAAACATCCGCATCATTCTCTCCTCATTATCAACCAAGTGGGATGCAAATCGGGACAACTCGACAAACTTAGCTTCGTATTGTGACACGGTCATATTGTTTTGCTCCTGCTTGATAAACTCTACCTCCTTCATGTGATGAATACTTTCGGGAAAGTACTTGTCGTTGAACAGTTCTTGGAACTTCTCCCAAGACATCTTCAGTGCGGCAGGTTGAGTACGCTTTACTGATTCCCACCAGTAATCTGCCTCTCCTCGCAACATGAAAGTGGCAAAGGGAACCTTTTGCTCCTCGGAGCATCCCAAGACATCAAATATCTTGGTGATCTGCTTTATCCATGTCTCCGCCTTAAGTGGTTTTAGCTCTCCAATAAACTCCGGTGGTCCCAGCTCCTTGAACTGTTTAGCGGTGACCGTCCGAGAGTTGTCAGTGTTTCCACCTGCATTTTGAACAGGAGTTGCTCTCGCCTGATGTTGCATGAATTGAATAAAGCCTTTGAACATCCCATCGTTCATCATTTGGCAAGTGTTATTATTTTCCTGAGGATTATTGCCTTCCTGATGCACATTATCCTGGGTATTGATCATTGGTGATTCAACGGTCTCATGTGCTCCATTTCTATTCTCAACATTCTCAGATATAATTTTTAAATACTACCACAAAACAAGGGTTAACTGACATGCAACATATTATCCCTATACTCTGACCGACCAAATAAATACCAAATAAACTTAGGTAGGTCATACTAGCAAAGGAATTTTTCATCTCTCTCCTCCTAGTTCTAGTCTCACATCTCAACCAGGGATCATATCCCTAAGCTTTGATACCAACTGTGACGCCTCCAAAATAGGTATACATCACCTATTCTGAGTCGCCAAATACATGGTACATAATACAAATACAAACTTAAATATACAACATGAGCTATGAGTTTTAATACAAATATTGTCTTCTAGACAGTATTAAAACTCAAAATAAGTCCTCATTTATTATCACACTATTTCACAGAATAGTGAGGACAACTAATGCAAACATCTGAATCATCACTCTGTTCCCTGACTAGTCCCAGCTATATTCTCATTTTCTAAAGAGAACAATGAAAGCAAAGGGTGAGCTCAACTAGCCCAGTAAGAAATATTATGACTAAGATAATGCAGAATAAATTATCGTTAGCCTTCAACAACGTTAAACTAATAAAAATATAATAAACATCAAGTTTAACTGCAGCGGAACAAGCAACTCATTAGAAGAGTCAAGTAGAGCATGATATCTACTATCTTCTATGATTTAAAAAGTTTATCATCAATTTTATCGCTGAGACTCAGCTTAATAATTAATCCACATCATTGAATCATTCCTGCACTACGGCCAAGGATATTCATTAGTATCACGACCACAAATTATCCATGCACTACGGGCCAAGGATATTCGGGTTTTCATCAATGGTCATGATCATGCGAACAACTATCCATTAATGCACTACGGGCCAATGAGGACTTTTACCACATCATTTCTGACATTACGGTCATGATTATACCGAATAATCCCTGGTCATAATCATACCAATCAATAGTACATCTATGGACGTAAGCCACAGATGACTTTTTATCACAATATAAGCATGAGGATGATGATAATGATATAAGAATTCAATTAAATGAAAGCAAATGATAAATTTTTAAATATTTATATTTTAATTTATCCAGAATTCAATAATGTCCAAATTGTCAACATGATACTGCTTTGTAGAGTAAAATTCAAGAATAATATTGTATCAAAAATTATTTGGACAAAAAAGAAATCAATTTTTGTCATGAATAGTACACCGGGTGATTAGTACCCGAGTGAATAGTACCCCTTGAATAGTACCTTATGAATAGTAACTCGTGAATAGTAACTCGGTATGAAAAGTACCTCGAACCCTCGAGTGAATAGTAATCGAGTGAATAGTAACCCGTGAATAGTACCCCGGGTGAAAATTTTGATATTTAATAAGAAAGTTCATATCAATATTCCAATGAAACGGTATTGAATGAAGCGCAAAACTCATTGATATTCCACTAATTTTAGGAATTATAGAAGTAATACTTACCATAATAAGTTTAGATTTAAGAATATGAAAAGAAATAATATACGAAACTACAAATAGATTTTCACCTGTCATGCGGTAGTCCGCGTAGACAGATTATTTCCACAATTTAATAACAATTGAATACGAACGGTTATTCACCAGGCATGCGGTAGTCTACGTAGACAGGTTATTCTCACAGAATAATAAAGAATGAAGTAATAAAAGATTTCACCATGCATGCGGTAGTCCGCGTAGACAGATTATTCCCACAGAATAATAAAGAATGGAATAACAAAAGATTTCACCATGCATGCGGTAGTCCGTGTAGACAGGTTATTCTAACAGAATAATAAAGAATGGAATAAAAAAAGATTTCACCATGCATGCGATAGTCCACGTAGACAGGTTATTCCAACAGAATAATAAAGAATGGAATAACAACCCTTACGAGTATTGAAGAAAAATAACTCTCTTCATGAATACGAAAGAAATAATACCCCTTACCTTAATAGAAGAGTGAATAATGGAAGAGTGAATACTGAAGTAAGGTAGTTACAGAATACTCTTCTTCTTGCTCTCTATAGTGTCTCTCTCTAGAGTTTTAGTGTATTCGTAAGAAATAATGAAGGAATGAGCTTCAATTTATAGGAAAAAGGATTGAATAGTAACTAATTCATGAATGACCCAGGTTAATTCACTTTTAAACGGACGGTCCATATTGATTTACTATTAAAACTTAAAGCAACGACCCATACTGATTTATTATTAAAACTTTAAACCAGCGATCTATATTGATTTACTATTATAACTTCAACCAACGGTCTGAAAAATTAGCACATCTCCTCATGAAATAATAAGCCAAAGTTATAACAAACACCTCATAACAAACCCCTCTATTTATATCAAAAATTGAATAATTAATTACTACAAATCACTTATCTTTAATAAACACATTTTTAATCTATTAACAGTTATTCATCATTAATATTATAACTCACAATATTTAACAACCAGATCATTCCCAAGAAAGAGGGGACTTTCCGATAAGGATTTCTCCCTATGGCGCGCAATTAGGTGACCAAACCTTTCCTCGACAAAACTTTTTAGACATCGTCAATATTGCAAATAATAATATGAATAACTTTATCGTCTCAATTATTGATTAAATAATATAAAATATTATGTAGATGATACTGTGACAATAATTGAATCAAATAACGTGAGATACTATGCAGCAATTACTGTAGCAATAATTGAGTATAACTGAGTGACTTCTCACGTAAGCATCAATAATCAATACCATGTGCTACTATGCAATCACGCATATTATTATACTTTTACCACCGGGTATTTCAACAGTTTAACGGTAAAACTTTCGCTGTTATTTTTATAAAAAGATAATTCTGTCATTTTCTAACTCCGACAGTTATTCCGTTGTGGGATTCACCAATGATGGTGTCGTCGTACGAATATTCCCTGTTAAAACTAATATTTCCCGACCAATCGAATATTTTATAACCACTTGCTTACTTTGTAAAATTTATAAATATTACCCACAATTATAACATTATATCAAATCCACACCATAATATTCCAAAATATAATCTGAGAAAAATTGATCTTTATTCATAAAACTTGGAGTCTTATAATAATCATACCAATCAATAATACTTCTATGTACGTAAGCCACATATGACTTTTATCACAATATAAGCATGAGGACGATGACAATGATATAAGAATTCAATCAAACAAGATCAATGATAAATATTAAAGATTTTAAATTTATCCAGAGCTTAAAAATATCCAAATTGTCAACATGATACTGCATTGTGGAGTAAAATTTAAAAATAATATTCATGTATCAAAAATAATCTTGGATAGAAAAGAAATCAATTTTTGTCGTGAATAGTACTTCGGAAATAGTACCCCGGCATAAAAAATGTCCCGAATACCTGAGTGATTAATACCTGAGTGAATAGTACCCGAGTGAATAGTAACTCGGTATGAAAAGTACACCGAATCCTCGGGTGAAAAATATTCGAGTAAATAGTAACTGAGTAAATAGTAACCCGTGAATAGTACCCCGGGTGAAAATATTGATATTTAATAAGAAAGTTCAGATAAATATTCTAATGAAACGATACTGGATGAAGCGCAAAACTCAAGGATATTCCACTAATTTCTGAAATTATAGAAACAATACTTACCATAGTAAGTTTAGATTTAAGAATATGAAAAGAAATATTATACGAAACTACAAATAGATTTTCACCTGTCATGCGGTAGTCCGCGTAGACAGATCATTTCCATAATTTAATAACAATTGAATACAAAGGGTTATTCACCAGGCATGCGGTAGTCCGCGTAGACAGGTTATTCTCACAGAATAATAAAGAATGAAATAACAAAAGATTTCACCATGCATGCGGTAGTCCGCATAGACAGGTTATTCCCATAGAATAATAAAGAATGGAATAACAAAAGATTTCACCATGCATGCGATAGTCCGCGTAGACAGGTTATTCCCACATAATAATAAAAAATAGAATAACAAAAGATTTCACCATACATGCGATAGTCCGCGTAGACAGTTTATTCCAACAGAATAATAAAGAATGGAATAACAACCCTTACGAGTATTGAAAGAAAATAACTCTCTTCATGAATACGAAATAAATAATACCCCTTACAAATACAACAAATAATATCCCTTACGAATGTTAAACAAAGATAATATTCCTTACGAATACGAAAAATAATATCGTAAGCGAATATGAAATAAATAACACCCCTTACCTTAATAGAAGAGTGAATACTGAAGTAGGGTAGTAGCAGAATACTCTTCTTCTTGCTCTCTATAGTTTCTCTCTCTAGAGTTTCAGTGAATTCGTAAGAAATAATGAAGGAATGAGCTTCTATTTATAGGAAAAAGGATTGAATAATAACTAATTCGTGAACGGCCCAGATTAATTCACTTTAAAACGGACGGTCCATATTGATTTACTATTAAAACTTAAAGCAACGGTCCATAATAATTTACTATAAAAACTTTAAACCATCGATCCATATTGATTTACTATTATAACTTTCCACCAGCGGTCCATATTGATTTACTATTATATCTTCAACCAACGATCCATATTGATTTACTATTATAACTTCAACCAACGATCTGAAAAATTAGCACATCTCCTCATGAAATAATAAGTTAAACTTATAATAAATACCTCATAACAAACCCCTTTATTTATATCAAAAATTAAATAAATATTTATCACAAATCACTTGTCTTTAATAAACATATTTTTTAATCTATTAACAATTATTCATCATTAATATTATAACTCACAATATTTAATAACCAGATCATTTCCAGGAAAGAGGGGGCTTTTCGATAAGGATTTCTCCCTATTGACGCGCAATTAGGTGACCAAACCTCTCCTCGACAGAACTTTCTAGACATTATCAATATTGCAAATAATAATATGAATAACTTTGTCGTCTCAATTATTGATTTGCTAATAATAAATATTATGCAAATGATATTGTGACAATAATTGAATCAAATAACGTGAGATACTATGCAGCAATTACTGTACTAATAATTGAGTATTACTGAGTGACTTCTCACGTAAGCATCAATAATTAATACCGTATGCTACTGTGCAACCATGCGTATTACTGTTCTTTTACCACTGGGTATTTCAACAGTTTAACGGTAAAACTTTCGCCGTTAATTTTATAAAAAGATAATTCTGTCGTTTTCTAACTACGATAATACTTCCGTTTTGGGGTCCACTAATAATTGTGTCATCGTACGAATATTTCCTATTAAAACGAATATTCCCCGACCAATCGAATATTTTATAACCACTTGCTTACTTTGTAAAATTTATAAATATTACCCATAACTATAACATTATATCAAATCCACACCATAATATTCAAAAATATAATTCGAGAAAATTTAATCTTTATTCATAAAACTTGGGGTCTTACAATTGACATCGAATTAAAAGAGGAGGGTGTGTTGAAATACTTACAACCATGTTGGTAGAGCCAAGTTAGGTCAAATAATACTTTGATTGGCCATTCGACCTTTTTTGTCTGACCGTAGAAAGTCCGGAAGGCATGTATTCTCTTCTTCGGGAATTGGGTTAGTTTAAGAACAAGGTTGTTTAAGAAGGCCCAGTTTGGTAAAAACTTCAGGTCGAATCCTCTGATAAAGTTCCATTACGAGTGCCATTCTTTGTTGCTGGATGGGATTTTTATGGGTGTTATTGTTCCGGGACAAAGGCCTAGGTGGCAAAATCTAGATTCTCCATATTTTGATATGGTAAACAGTGCGAAATCTAGCCCTAGGGTTGTAAGGACCGAGAATTTATATAATTATATATATATATATATATATATATATATATATATATATATATATATATATATATATATATATATATATATATGAGCATATGAGTGAATATGTGTTATGTGAATTAAATAAGTTAGTTAATTTATTTAATTTAAGTTGACTAAGAAATGAAAAGGAGTCCAATATAAATAATTAATCAAGTTGATTAATGAAAAGTAAGATAAGCTTATGTTGTAAACTAACGTAGCTTGAATGTTAACCTTGAATGGTAAATGAAAAAATTTATAATCATTTAGTAATTAATTAGTATAACTAATATAAAGTGGATAAAGATGTATAATAATTTATCAATCCAATTAGGGCTAATTGAATTAGTGAATTAGTGGAACAAAAAAGGAAAGACAAGAAATAAGTATATTAAATTATTTATCAATGCATTGAACACTTTGTGACGTATATTAAATGAATATGTGATTAAATAAATATAACATTTATTTATCACTGATGGTCAATATTTTTTGACTCATGTGAAATATGTATGTGATTATATATATATATATATATATATATATATATATATATATATATATATATATATATTGTGAATATGTATATATATTTATTTATTATATAAGGAGAATTAAAAAGAAAGCTATATAACCTAATATTATATATTAGGAATGAGAATTAAACAACCTAAAGGTTATAGTTATTGAAAAATCATAGTATTTAATCTATGTACTAGTAAACTAACATTAAGAGATTTACTTTATATATCTCAACTAATTAGCTATTATACCCTAATTATATCAAGTCTAATTGGGTTATAAAATTAATCTACATAATTAAATATTTAAAATCCAAAATGAGTAGATTAAAAACTTTAATTAAATAATTATGGTAAGATAAAAGTAATGTATTGGACCTATGATATTTTACATAGTACAAACAATTTATTAGAAAGCCCAAATAACTAATTGGATAGCCCAAACTTTGACCCAAATTAAATTGGACTTTCTAGAAGCTTTAATTAGCAAATTTATTAAATAAACAAAAATCAAAATGAGGGAAAATCAAGGGGGAGATCCGGCAATCTAAGGAGAGATTTGGCATGTGCTCATTACATTTTTTTCCTCCATATTAGTTCAACAACCCCCCTAGTTGTCCCCCTAGACTTGTAGCCAAATTAAATAAAAATCCATAGCTAAGATTGAAATGAGATTTATATATATATATATATATATATATATATATATATATATATATATATATATATATATATATATATATATATATATTGAGAGTAGTATGCATATAAGCCAATCATGTATGATAATAAAATATATACTTTGTAATTAATCTTATTTATTTATTAATAAAAGTATTTATTTACTAAAGACATTTAATTTTATCTACATGATGTTGTTTTATTAATATATGATAAACTCATAGTTTTAAGCAATGCTTTTAGAATCATGATGAAATCACGCTAATGAAATCTAAATTCTTAGATAGCTTAAAACTAAAATGTTCCCAATCAATGGATTACTAAAAATGGGATTAATGCATTCAGATAGATTAGTGCATATATTGCTTGCTCATTGGACGATAATAATTGATCTTATGATCATTTGTGTGGAGACACTAAAGCAAGTATGTAGGTGCTTATTAGAGAATAAGTTCACTAGACATGGCTCACAAAGAAATACCTAACAGAGTTTTACTTGCCTGTCAATAGAAATTCATGTAGTGATAGTAGTACAAGTGATCCTTAGACTTGAGATCATCATAGTATCTTGTGTATAATGAATTATACTTTGACTTATTCCTTACCCTTAGTGTGACACCTCCAAATCCAGGTACTTCAATCCCATAGATCTAGTGTTCACTGTTCCACAAAATTACATGCATCTACCCATAAACAAAGGGTATAAATAAATCTCACATGCATAATAGATAATCCTCCCATTAAAGGGTTACATAATCTCAAATAAATCACAGGTCATCTAACCTTTATTATTACAATCATCAGCGGAATATTAAAACATAATCATAATCAAGTCTATTACATAAGCTTCATAAATAAAAGGTAAATTAAATGTCATCTAATAAAGAATTTTGCCCTTGCCTTTGCTTGTAGAAAGCTCTTTAGGCTTCTTAACCTCATCTGCATTGTTTTGTGCAAGAGTGAGCAAAAAATTGCCAACAAGAAGAACAGTATACTATAATAGTCTATGTATGACAATTGATTGAGCTTTCAATGGTAATGTACTCTTATCGAAACAACAAACTCTAATTCAAAAGCTACGAGTTCAAAGGAATAATGAACTTTTAAGTTAACAACAAATATCAACATCAAAGTAATACACTGAGGGTCATAAGACCACGAACTATGTTCTAGGTTATCAAGTATTTCTACTTTAACCTTTAATAGTCTAAAAGACCATAATCATCATCTATGTCATAGGTTAACAAGTGTTTCTAGTGTAACTTTTAATAGTTTAAATGACTATATGGACCATCGTCTAGTACTCCAGGTGATCAGCCCTTTGTACTATGTACTGCGCAAACATTTTAACACTAATACGTAGCTCTAAAATAATCACCTTTAATAGAGTTGTTCATCTCAGCTTTAATCATTAGGTTCTGTACCGAAGGAAGTTTGGTTTGGAATTAGCTTCAAAGAAATTTTAGATCTTTAAAACACTCTTCAACCAAGTACTGGTTGAATCAAATAGGGATCAATAACTATTCAAGAGTTTGATTATAATATCTTCATGAACAAGGTATATCGATGAATCAATAAGAGATAGAGTATCAACAGTTTTTAAATTAAACAAGTGTTAATCATCGACTACATGCTTTCAAAACTGTAGGGGTACATAAGCAAACCAAAGGAAGTTTGATTTGGATTGACTTCAAGGGTAATTTAGTTTATAGAACATTCATCAACAAAAGATTAGTTGAATCAATAGAACGGTCACTAGTCAACTAAAAGTTCAGTACAACAATGTAAGATTGTATAATGACATTGGTGATCAAAGATCAAACCATAATTATTCGTAGTTAAATAAGCACCTTGCTTACAATAAAATTACAGACTTTGAATAACCAAAGCAATCTCGCTTGGAATGAAGAAGCAAAGATTAAGTAACTTGCTCAACAATAAATTAGGGTTAAAGAACTTGTATAACAATAACAAGTTAGGAATAGGAACTTACATAATGAAATATTAGGGTTAGATAACTTGCTTAATTGAATAATAGATTCAAGAAACTTGTATAACGTAAAAGTAGGGTTAGAAGACTTGCCTCGTGCGTGGGTTAAACAACTATAACTCACATACTCCAATATCCTACACACATACCATTTAGATTCACAAGTCTATTTACCCAAATCTAATTTAGCCTTAATGGTTACATTTAACATACTAGTTAAGTTATAACCTTTAACTTAAGGTTTAATCATATCCACCAACCACATAACATGAATTTGAAAATCCTTTAACATATAACATAAGCTTTAATATACAAAACACATTCTCAACCCTTACAATGTTAAGTTTCAATATTATAAAACTTATTAATCAATAACTTTCAATCTTTCTATTTAGTTATTATAGCATCACTACTATCTATTATAACATCTTACTATAAGCCTAACACATTATCATGCTCATTAGACTAGGTTACAATAACATACTATGGACTGAAAACAAAAGACATAAAACAGATTCTATCAGGGGAGGGTCGTTCCTTGCCTTAGCACCTGCACAGTTGCGCTGGAACGCAGACAAGAACTATACAGCCGGCTTTCAGCACTATTCTCCAACCCAAAACTCCAACTCCTTCAATTCCACACCAACATGGATAAACCCATACATTATAAACCTTACCAGAATCACATAACATATATACATAACTATTACAACAACCAAAATCACTTAGCAACCGATTTAGAACTCTCAAATTCCAAGTTTACGTAAAAATCCCATATTTTAACATCTTTAACAAAAGTATACACTACGGATTTGTTATTCAACCAAATCGATTCATTCTAATTGCATTATTTTCGTATTTGAATGTATTAACACAAACGATTGCCAATTTATAGATTAACACAAGATTTAACCACTAATTTTGGTCTCAAAGTAAATCAAAATACATATATTATCACATAACCAAGTTATTCATCCTAAACATGTTTCCATAGATTTTGATTTCTAAAAATCATTTCTAGACAACATATACATATTATAATCATCTACCAACAAATATAAAACATCTATTTTATCAAATCATCCCATAAAATCCAAGTTTCAAAAGAAAACTACAATAACACATATACTAGAGTTTGTAGAATAGGTTATTACCTCTTTGATTCTTGGAATAGATGATTAACCTTCTTCTTCTCCTTCTTTGATTCTCAACCTTTGTCTCTCAATTCTCTTAATTCCTCTCTTCTCTGTATTTTTCCTACTTGCTTTTAGACTTAGTAAATATATGTATAATACTAAACTGATAAAACACGTAAAACACAAAACTGATATAACATTAAGCGTACAATTATATGGCTCCATCAGTTAAAACAACTAAGAGTCTCATCTGTTACAACAACCAAGAGCCACAAAGCCTTGTTTGGTTTGCTCCCTTTTAATACCTTTTAATTTATTTTAATCCTTTTCTTAACATATAGTTCTTATGTCACATTCTTAACAAGTTAATTTAATGAAATTCATAAATCAAATTAACATTTGTCATGTAATTATAATTTTCATTATAAATTTTAATTTTATTTAACAACTTATTAAACCCCTAATTTAATTATCAAATTAAATTAACACATCTCCATCACACAACATTACAATTACTTAACCACTTATTTAATCTAATTATCTCACTAAATTAAATCTTCAAACCACAAAATTATTTAACATTAATTTAATTAATATAACACACTTAATTAAATTATTGCACAAAAATTTCATCAATTAGTTATTTAACTCAATAAATAAATTAACTAAAATATTTATTTAATTCAATAAATATTTTAAATTAAATACAATATTCTCGATCGTTATACTTAGGGTATATCAAATGGTATGCTTGTGTGTAATAAGTTATATATGGAGATAATGAATGATCAATAAAGAATCTACCGCTTCTAGTAAAAGAAGAGAAATGTCCAATACACCTGAAGCTGCCCAAATTGGTCCATGTTCTTGATTGCCATATCAACAAGACCAATCCTTGCCCGCAGTCAATCTTATAGTCTGAAGATCACGCTAGGAAGCTCAAGAGACCTCAACAGAAAAGAGTCAAACATCCACCAGCCTGGAAAGATGAAAAGGCCATACATGTTAAGAAATACTTATCCAGAGAAGAAAGAAGAACTTCTCAAACATATGTCTAGCCAACCAATAGCTGGATGAAAACCTTGTGAACTCAAGGATGTCAAAGAACTAAAGATGTTGAGATTCTCTTAGCTTACATCTTCACGACCATGACTGATTGATTGAAGGTCAACTGGAGCAACAAGCTGTCAGGAGCAAGTGAGAAACTATGCACATCAATGCCTAACCTTAGTATATCTAAGCTAAATGACTGTTAAGAAACTGACAGTAGAAAGGTACGGTTCCTAACTAATATAATTGTGTACATCATGTTGCACCTCCTTATGACCTATAATAATATTCTTTCAAGGAATCATAATCTACCTAAGAAGGTGAAGAGAGAAAGTACACTGAAGTTGGAAACTCAATGCTTACAAACTTTCTCTCTATTCAAGTTTTAGGTTGAAGATGACATCTTTAAAGAAATCTAAAATGGGTCATAAGAATATCAAAGGTTAAATTAATCTTATGTGGAGTAATCTTTGCTATTGGGTTAGTATGTATGTACAAACCTATTTCTAAGTGTTTGATAACACACAGAGTATGATCAGTTCTACAAGAGTATCTTAAAGATTCGTAGAAACTGATCACCTCCATTAATCAACTAGATACACATAACTATCAGTGTTGATTCTCACTCTGTGAACATTTAAACTCTGTGAACATAACCAAGCAAATGATGAAACCATCAAAGGAAAAGAGTGTTTTATTATAATGGCAAATCTTACACACACTTATCATCATGCATCTCAAAATGTAATATCTAATTTAGTTACATGCATGAATATGATTGTTGGTGATCAATGTGATGTTAATATATGAGGAATAGGGATTTTGAAAACTAACCTGATAGGATCCATTTAACTATGGGTACCAAAAATAGAAATATATCTAACCTACAGGTACTTGGTCAATCTGATCACACTAAGGAATGCTGAAGCAGAAGACTTCAGTCAAGAAGACTCAACCAGCAGAAGGCTTAAGACTGTTCAGAAATGATTCTGATAAAATTCATACATGTCAAAGCATGTCCTTGAAGACCTGCTGAGCTAATCTGAATAAATCTCACGTGGCTGCTGATCTTTATATGGAAGTATGCCATTCAACCAAAGATGAAAAGGGTCGTATATACTCAATCTTGCAAAGCATATCATGTGAGAAGAATCCTCAAGGAAGTTCACATCAGAGGATCATCGAGCATCAATCATAAGGAACTCATTATGGAAGCAGAACTCAGCAAACACAAACTGTCAAAGAAGATTACATTCATAGTGTTAACAAATAATCGTAGAGTGATCAGTACTGAAGATATCTATGTCTACGATATAAGGAGATTTAATTGATAGTGGTGATTCTAGTCAGAAGGAGATATGCAAGGCTACCTCCTAATGCACATGAAGAAAAGGAAATCACACCTCACTGAGAAGACAATATAAATATGGGGGAGCAGTGACTTGTAAAGGAACAATAGCACTTAAAGTATCAGAAAGACACTATGAATCAATATACCAGTTACAAAGTCTCAAAACTTTGTGGCTGATGAACCAAATGAAGATCCATAGTCAGTAGGAACGTCTCAAAACGTACTACTGATAACCTATCAGTCACCTAACTCAAAATCGTGGAGTGCCTATGATCAAACATCTGATCTTAGTATAAGAGCAAAAGCACACCACGACTACAGCCAACGCAAATGTCCAAAAGTTGGTAGAGGATCTCCCCAGCAGAAAAGGTCAAACGAGATATCAGTGCAAATCACTTCTAAAGTATTTCATCTGGAAAGCGCCTCAGGGACAAACTTGACCCTTAGCTCACTCAAAGAGGTTGGCCTTTCCTGAGCTACCTTAACCCAGAAGGATTGCTTAGTCAAGTTAATCTCAAGAACCAAGATAGTCAACGATCGTAGAGTAGAGTTTGAAGAAACCTCAACGATCATGGTGCAACCTTAACGATCGTAGAAGCTGACTCGATGATCGCAGTCTTATTAGAGGATACTGTGAGGACCCCGAACTCCGGTACTTGAAACCCGAACTCGGTTCATCACGATACCATTTCTATGAGTGGAATAATACTAATAATAATAACAATAATATAAATATCAAACTTAACTTACATTTATCAGAGTCTAATCCTAAGTACACTACCTTTAAACATTCATTACAAACCATGATAGATAATATATATATCATACTTGTCTTAATAGTATTAAACTATTACATAAGATAACGTTCATTCATTCATTCAGCAACCTTTTCCTTTTCCTTGTTCTTAGCAGAGCTCTCTGATCGTTCACACATAGCTGAAAATATTTAAATTAAGCAAGGATGAGCATTTGAGTGCCCAGCAAGTAATAGTAATTATATATATATATATATATATATATATATATATATATATATATATATATATATATATATAAGCTGAAAGGATTTAAATGTTTTTTTTGTACTATTCTTCTACAACAAGTCAATAGTTGTGAAGTATTCTGAACCAATAATAATAACATAACAACTCTCTTTCAAATTTTTAAAACTACGTAATGACTATAACTAGGGTTATGGTGACATGCCATGAACATTGTTTTCATTTTCGAAAAGGTTAAACAGAAATTCATCTGTAAACCGACATAACTTACGGGCGTTAGGTTGTACTTCCCATGGGCCCTGTATTGATCAATACTACATTACACAACGATAGGATCGTTCACTCTGTTCCGCCTTGGGCGCATAAAAGTTTTCCCATGTAGGGATGTTCATACTTGTCTGGGTTCTAAATCAAAGGTTTTATCTTGTTCAACAATAATCTATAATTCAACATATATGTATACGGGTAATTGACAAAGCTATATCAACATGTGATTAAATACAATAATTATCCAAGTGGGGACACTTGTTTAACCATTTCTAGAAATTAACGAACAGAATATATATATCTAAGTTGCCATATACTAACATGTTGATAATCAATGAGCTTATATAATATAAGGTTAATAATCTGTACAGTAATAATATAGTTTAGAAACATTCTTACTCATGTCCATTGCATAAAGAAAATGCAAAGGTTAGATACTTGCCTGAAGCGCTGCTTACAGTTTGTAATTTAGATTTATCACTTATCTCACGACCTATCATTAATAAGATCGTTCGTTTGATTAGAATAACATACTATAACACATAACACTGCTTATTGCAGTCAGTACATACCCTAATCACATTGACACATATGTTTAATAACCATTGAATCACAAATAACCACATATCTAAATAAATTATCCAAGTCCAGATCAATTTCTGAAACATGTCGGTGTACCGACGGTTTTATCAGGTAATTACCGAGTCTAAGACTCTGTCCTGTAACTCAATATCCGTACGTATCAGTCATATTATTTTTAAATGACTTATAATAATTTTTAAACATTTATTATAATTTATCATGAATTTTCAAACCTCAGAATCATTATTAAATGATTTAAATATTACACAATTCTATTATCATTAATATTTAATTAATATTAAACTATTAATGAAACCATTGCCAAAATGTTAAAGTTATTTATAATAACTTAAAATACTTTTAAAGTATTAATATTACAGTTAAATGATTTTTAAAAGAATTAAAATCATTTTTAAATAATTATCATTAATATTAAAGTATTAATGTATTATTTATCAAAATATTAAAAGTCATTAATTATAACTTGAAATATTTTTAATTCATTTATATCATTTTTAAATGATTTTTAAATAAATAAAACCATTTTAAAACTATTTATTTAATATAATTATTAAATAAATCTAATATCATTTAATATTTAATTAATATCATTTATTAATGAAATTATCCTTTAAATATTAAAAGTTATATTTTATAACTTAAAATATCTTTAAACACTTTATTTTCATTTTAAATGATTTTTATAATAATAAAATCATTTTTAAACTAAATTATTTAAGATAATCATTAAGTAAATCTAATATCATTAATATTAAATTTTCATGAAAAAAATATCAAAAGTTATATATTATAACTTAAAATATTTTTAAAATCATATAAATCATTTTTATATGATTTTTAAATCATTAATTCTATTTTTCGTAAATTATTTAATATATTGATTAAATAACTAAAATATCATTAATATTAATTAGTTAATGAAATTTATCACAAAATATTAAAAGTTATCAAAAATAACTCAAAAATATTTTTAAACACTTTATTCATATTTAAAATGATTTTTATATAATTAAAATTATTTTTTCTAATTTATTTAATACACTAATTAAATAAATTAAATATCATTATTATTCAAATAATTACAAATATTAATGAAAAATATCCCAAATAATTAAAAGTTATTTTTCATAATTTAAAATAATTTTTAAAACTAATTTTGTAATTTTTTATAATTTATTTTCTATTTTTAATCAATTTTCGGATATTCAGAAATTAAATTAATTAAAAACTGTCGCTAAAGGCTTTTGGCGACAGTAACTGTCGCTGTTGGTGTTCTTGAGCTCAAGAACACTGACAGCTTCGGTTACCAACATACCACGTTTGACTGGCTATAAATTCATTTCTAGATCGCTTCTGTTCAAACTAAAACTTAGAACATGTAGTGTTTATGTAACTTTACAAGTTTCATATCTTATTTTAAGCAAACAACAACATAACAAATCGATCTATGCCAGCAAAGTAGCTGTCAGACGGTTTCTGGGTTTTCCCAGAAACCCAGGTGTCGACTGAGCACTTTCATGCTCAAATTAATAGTAGTTCTGATCATGGTTCATGCGGTTTGAAGGTTTAAATCTGTAGTACTCGTGTGTGTCAAGGAACAACACTACAACAACAGATAAGCTTAACATTAACAGATTTACAAGATCTAACTCGGTCAAACCCTGTCAGAAATAAGGCCAACAATTTTCTGGAAATTTCCCAGAAACAGAATTCGTGATTGAGGGACTAGGTTTGACCACATGCTACGTTTGATTTATTGAAGCATTAAGACATCTAGAGGCACTTAGCTATAGTCCAGATAACAGGATACAACTTTAATATAATAACAACATAAAAAAATCATTAAATTTGTCAGATCAAAGCCGTTCAACATGCTGTCAGACGCTAAAAATTTTCTGGGTTTACCCAGATTTCTTCCCGGTCATGGTCGGTCAACGACCTTTGACCATCAATATCTTTTGATCTAGACATCCAATGACAGTGAATCCATTTTCAGATTGAATATCTCATACAAGGCTACAAATGTAAACACTTAAACAACAACAAAAATAAACACACAAAAATCTACAGCCCCTGACATTTGATGTCAGACAACAGAAAACCATTTTCCCAGATTTTTGAAAAACTCTGATTTCGAGCATTAGATGTTATGGATTTAGTAAACAACAACCCATATCATCATTTAACACTTTAATCAACATGTTTAAACATAAAAATCACAAATTTATTATAGCATACAAGATCAAATTTTGACTTAGGTTTTTATACCTTTAAGAACCAAATGTTGATCTATGGTTTCTGATTTGTTGTTGATGATCGTGGGGCTCAATTTTGGGACTGACCTACTACATAATTTTGAAGCTTTTAGAGAGAGAGGGTCTAGGATGAGCTTGGTGAATAATTGAGCCAAAAATACAATATTTTCTCTCTCTAATCTTTATATATATTAAGTAGATTCATGTATGGCTGCTAGGTGGCTGGTGTGTTGTCATTTATGTGTCACAAGGAGTTGGTGTAGTTGGTCACCAACTCAAAATATGGTAAGATTCTCAAGCAACCAAGTAAAGAATGCAATAAGGGCAATAATGTCATTTGTTAATTGATTTAAATGGAAAAATTGAATCTTGACAATCTCTTAGGGTTTAACCTTTAGGGTTTAACCCTAAGATTTAGCATATAGCACAAATGAGATTTGGGAACTAGGGTTTATAAAAGTAAACTAAAATTTTAGTTTATAAAATTTATAAATTAGGGTTTTAAAATAATTAGGGTTTCTTAACTAAATAAAAGGTTTTAATTTACTTATCACCTTGCTAATTAGGATTACAAAAAATACTAATTAACATTACGTTGCCCAAATTAGCGCTTAGGGTTTACAATTATAAATTAGGGTTACTAATTTGGAAATTAGGGTTTATAATATAGAAAAATAATAAGGATTTTGAATAATTACGATTCTCCCTAATTAGGGTTAATACATATAACACCGATCATAAATCACATTATCGTGATTACATAACGGCTTAACAAATTCTCAAAGTCGTGAATGACTTTCGCATTAGGGTTTCAAATCAATTAGGGTTTAACAGTTTGAAACTACGATTTTAATTTTAAATTATGGTTTCTAAATATTAAATAGGATTTAATAACAAAATTATATAATGCTTAACATATATCATATAACACACTCTTGAACTCACAGCTGAGTTTTAAATTAGGGTTTTATCAGGTCATAAGGGAATTGATTTCCAGATTAACCTTACAAGCATAACATACATATTTATAGCACTGAAAGATCAACAATATAATTAATATTATTATATTATCATCATTCCTTATTCCAGAACTAGAAATAGAGTTTAACAAAATATTATTAGGGTTTGATCGTAATATAATAAAACTGTTCCACACATTAACATTACACACATAACCATACATATCTATAACACTGACAAATAATAATATAATATTATTATTTTTATTCCTTGATCAAAACCCAAAATTAGGGTTTGGATTCCATATCTGATTTATCTTTCACATATAACTTTATTAATTAAGTTAAATAATTAACTTAACTATTCTGAAATAATTTCATATAATAAAATAAGTATTATAAAAATTCCAATAATCATTCAATATATTAATTAAATAATATATATACTTATTTTCAGGGAAAAGAATTAATAAAAACATTTTTACTGTAAAATTACATATTATAAGAATATAATTTATAGAGATCAATAATTTTAAAATAAAATTATTCGTATTCATTCATGTAATAAATATATTTTATATCCATCACATAATTACATACTTAATACCTTGCACACATTCTTACCTTTGAAATAAATAATTAATAATAATAATAAAAAAAAAATTATACGCAAAAATTCTGATTTTAATTATATAAAAAATATCGGGTTATTACAGATACACTAGCTCATGAGGAGCTCTGAAGAACTAAACAGATGCTCATCTATTCAGATCATGAGGAGATAAGTTCGAATACCGGTTGGAAAGAAGTCATGCAGACTCAACTCAGAAGTAGAGTCCCCAACCCTTCATAAAGTACATCAATGGTTAAGCCATGAAGTTTCAAAATGAGGAGTAATGTCAAAACCATCCACTGCAGCATCTCTCAGAAGAAGATCATTGAGTTAACAAAAGAAATCGTAGAGTCCATATCCACCTCACCAAGCTACTCTACGAACCAAAAAGGTCAACGGTCAATCCACGTCAGT
Organism: Panax notoginseng; assembly: GCA_016801055.1. Lineage (NCBI taxonomy): Eukaryota > Viridiplantae > Streptophyta > Magnoliopsida > Apiales > Araliaceae > Panax > Panax notoginseng. The sequence goes on from CM029016.1 coordinate 189,154,729, forward strand.
AATGCTTATTTTCTTAAAAGGAATATCAAACTAAAAAGTTTATGGGGAGTTACAGTTTATTACTGGGCATCGTGCAACCAATGGCTGGTTGACACATCACAGCTTATGCAGAGTCAGAAGGAACTGCCTTAAAGACAAATTCAAAATCTGTAAACTATTATCAAAGACTGTCGAATTTCTCTCCCTCCCTTTTTTAAACCCTAGAATCCTCTTCAAAGCCTAAATCCATCAAACCTCTGGATTCGCCCAAATCGCATTCAACTATCTCTCATAAGAGGTCTAAAACCAAATACCCATATATTTTGAACCCTCGTAATGGAAGGATGGCGAGTTATAATTGGAATCCAAGGACATACTTGAGCTCGTAAGGAAAGCTGGGTTTTCTGAGTGCTTGGAGGTCGACACTCTAGTCTATACAGAGTTAGTGAAGCAGTTCTACTCTAATGCATCAATGGATTCTGAGCTTCTATCCACGAAGGTCAAAGGAGCAAGTCTGAAGATAAAGGCATCAGACATCAATCAATGTCTAGGGTTTCCCAACCAAGGTCTGATAAGCCTCGACGAAGTTGACATTAAAGAAGGCAAGCGGTTAATGCGCTACAAGAGGAACGTAAATCTGAAGGATATGAAGAAGAAGGAATTTCCTGAAGAATTTGAATTTCTGGCTGAGATTACTGGAAAATGCATTCTGTGCAAGGATACTGCACATGATACTATAAGTGATCTTCAACTAAGAATCATGACTGTAATCATCATGAAGCAAAAGGTGAATTTTGGCGCTCTTCTAATCGACTGGTTGACCAAATGGGTGGAGAAGGCTGAGATGAAGAAGTCTATAGATAAACCCCTGACTAAGGTCTTTCATGGAAGACTGTTGAGTATTGTGCTGAAGAAGAAACTGAGAAGCAAGATAAAGGATGATGAGGGAGAACCACTGAACGTTCACAAAGTGATGTCTCCATAGCTGTTTGTAAACTGGAAGAAAAATCCCAAGGAAAACAGGAGGCTAATAACAACTGGGCGCAACAACAAGGTCTCTGCAAAGAAGAGGAAGGCACAAGAGGTGGAAAACTCTTAATCTGATGACTCTGTACCAGTAAGACTGGAAATGAAGAAGATGAGAAGGGAAATAAAAGTCTCAAGATTGAGTCCCCAAAGTGCAAGACTGGAAATGAAGAAGAATGTATAAGTCCTATGCCTAGTCCTCAGAGCATCCACTCTGCTGATGAAGGAAGGTTGCAAGTTAAAACAATTGCACCCCCAACTGAAAATGCACCAACAAGTTCACATGATGGTTCTAGAGATGTTGAGTCCAAAGAAGAAGGACCTGCCCCTACTAATGATGAACATCAAGGAAGCTTGTCTGATGATTCAGAGGCTTCAGATTCTAAAGAAGAAGAAAAGTCTGACTCTCCTATAGCTGAACCTCCAAGGAGAAAAAAGAGCAACAGACTGCTTGCTAAAGCTATCCCAAAAAAGCAAGGAGAATCCTCTACTGTAATCATTGAAGTGAGTGATGATGACGTTAAATCCAAGGGAGAAGACGCCAAAGGTACTGGTGATGAATCTGATGAAAGAAGTCAGCATGATTCAAGCTCAGAAAGTGAAGAAATGGAGAAAGATTCTAGCTATGCAAATCAGGAATCAGAGGAACTAGTAGACTATCCTATTCTCTCTCCATCAAGAATCAACAGAAGAATAGTGGTGGAAGTTTTTAATGAACCAGCAGAAGTACCAGCAGAAAGATGGGTAAGCTATGGCAATGAACAACTCAAGGTTGTAAGGATGACTGCATATGATGTGTTCAAAAATTGGAACAACATGGAGTTAGACTGCACCACTATCCTCTACAATTCTGATGATCTTTTGATGAGATGGTTCTTCCCATGGATGCCCTGGTTAAAGGCATATACTGAAAAGGATGGAAGCTACTTCAGCTGGTGTTACTCAAAGTTTCTGAACTTGGAGCTGGTATCTCAAAACTTTCCAAGGGTAAAGGAGTTTGTAGCCAAAATGATCAAAGATCAGTCTCACTTCAAAGTCTACCGACATACTGGTAACCACTACATTCCCTACGATTATAGAGTGGGTTCTGATGGAAAAATGATTATGCCCAAACTGATGATCGTAGAGTCCTCTCATTCTACCACTGAAGATGATCAAGTTCAGGATGAAAAACTTCCCTCCGCCTAAGCACAGTTGTCTGATATTCCTTCATCCTCTAATAATGATTGGCATTCAACGATTTTTCATATTCTCACTGCGTTCGAAAAACTGTCTGAAGATGAAAATTGTAGAGTCGACTCTGATGCTCAACAAGAGTCTGCTCAACCAAATGACCAAACTTCTACGGAGTAGGAATTACTGAAGAATTCTGATGAGTTGGTCAAAAAGATGTCTATCATCACTAAAGAAGCCAAGATGTTGACCGAAGCAGGAGGAAATGCAGTTTAAGACAGACTTTAAGCAGCCATGTCTGATATATCTCTCAAAATCAAAGACAGATATCAAATCTATCTAAAGGCTATAAATGATCAGAAGGCAGAAGCTCTACGAGCACAGAAGGCAAATGAAGAGCAAATCCAATCCCTCTCTGACAAGATTGACAATCTGAGTCAGTCTCTCTTCCTGTAACTTGAGCTGAGCCAACAAGAACTTAAGATTGAGGTTGGCAACTCATCTTACTTGATTGAGCAACTAATGTTCAACATGGAGCAGCTTTCACAATTGATTAATGACAAAAAGGGGGAGAAAAAGAGGCATAGAAAGAGGCATTCAAGGAAGAGCAAGGAGAGCAGAAGAAGAGAAGATAAAAAGGCCAAGAAGAAGATAGCAGTAGCAGAAGCAAAATCATCATCTGAGGGGGAGCCAAAGGATGATGATCCTATGTATGCAGAGGTACATCTCTAACTAATTAGGGGGAGCCAGAAAAAGAAGAAGAGCAAGAATCTGAGGGGGAACAGAGATAAGAAATGAAGTCACCATCCCAGGGGGAGCAGAAGCAAAGAGATCAAACAGATGAATAGCTGATCAACAAATATCCTAGAAACACACATAAAGCCAAAGAGGTACATCTCTACCTAATTAGGTTTGTTCTGGATCCAGGATGTAAAAGTACAATAGCTTATAAAATTCCATATCATTATAAAATGACATTCATAATTATCTGTTTTAGAAATACAGCTGCTCACTGTATATAAAATTTATTCATATCATGCATATGCACTTATTATTTTTGTCATAATCAAATAGGGGGAGATTGTCAGGAATAAGCATGTGAATGATATTCCTGTTTATATATGATTTGATTATGATATATATGAATGAATATGCAAGTATGCTTGCATTAAGAAAAGCTGTAAAGTCCTTTGATAGATAATAGGAACATATGTACAAGGACTTAGAATGAATTGATTAAATGTGTTAGGTTGATCCTACATAAGCAAAATAGCTTTGTAAAGTCCTTAAAAAGAAATGATATACAAGGACTATAAATATAAAAATATCAAGCTTGTTAGGTTGATCTTATAATGTAATAGATAGGCTTGTCTGATCGTCGAGCACTGCACCAGAAATTGAAGTCTGCAAGGAGAGTCAAGGAAAACTCGAGAGCTATCAAGGCAAAATCGTAGTCTGCAAGATAGTAGATCTCAGAGTTCGTAGATTGTCAAGAGAGACGAGGAAGAATCGTAATGTGTCGAGAAGAACTTTCTCGGAGCCGTAGTCTGCTGAGGAAGTTATGTTTAGAATTGTAGAGGCAGCCTGCCTATGAGCCAATCGAGCATCTGCCAAAGCCAAGTCATGAATCGTAGACTACACCTGTAGTCATAGAATCTACTGATGCTGAAGCCAAATCAGGATCGTAGACTACACTCGAAGTCGTAGAGTCTACTGATCATATCTGAGGTAGAGATCATAGTCGAGCAAGATCAGATGAAGACAACGAGAACAAGGACAGAAATCGTAGTGTGCCAAGATATGATCTCAAAGTCGTAGTGTCGGTACAGCCGAAGATGAATCATAGAGTAAAGAACTAAGATGTGCTCACAACGCCAAGGCAGAATCGTAGAGCATATACGATTCTCAATAAATGAGCACTCCCAGAATATCCAAAGAAATGAAGTCTCTAGTCCAAGCTGCAATGTTATATCCAACCTGAAGGAAACCAGAGAGCACTTAACGAATGGCATGCAAGCTAACTGAAGATCTAAGCACCAACCCAATCAGCATTTAGATTGAGTTGGAAAGCTATTCAAGATGAAGTCTTCCACAAGTTGATTAGAAGAAGACTTCAGTAACTGACTAAGGAAAGTCAACTAGTGCAGTAGTTGTCAAGTAAACAGAAGACAACAATCTTGAAAGTAACCAGGATTGTAGTGTTTGCCAAACGAAGAAGGAACTGATGGAGTGTACACAGAGATACTGGTCAATGTCTGAAGAATAAGGCTAAAGTGATTAAGCATTGGGTCAGTCTATTGATGATAAGTGAACGGGAGATCACAAGGAGAAAGCGAGCTGGACACGCCACAAATCTGAAGTGTCTTGCTATTCAAAAGGGGCCAGAACAAGGAGTCAAGCCATCAGTATCTGAGAAAAGTTGAGGCAAACAGAAGCGTTGAAGCACTGTACAGAAGAAGGAAGAGGTGTTCTACATTGAAGATCCAAAAAACACTCTTCAGGATCGTAGTGTTGACTCTACCAGTCAATGAGCAACATTCAACAAGACACTACGATCAGGTCCAAGAAAACATGCATCAGAATCATAGAGTTTGGCCATCCAAAGATTGAAGCATTGGCAACAGTTCAATCTAAAGATTGATATTTGGACAAGAGCTTATTGAGAGCATCGATGCAAAAGGACAACCTCTGATCGAGAAATCAGAAGGAAGAAATAAAGTCGACTACCTTCCTGACATAGAAAGGTGACAACTCTTAGGTGATAGGTAAGGTGGTAGACTGTTGTGTTAGTAAGGCCATAAAGGATCTGTCACGTCACATTAAGCAGTCTGCACCAAACAACTCGAGATCTGTGAAGTAATTCAAATAGCTCCCAACAACTAAATTCCAACGGGAAGATTGGGAAGGAGTATATATCAGCCAGAGCTTCAAAGATCAAAAGCTGCTGAGGTTGGAGAAATGGTGGACTAATCAAAATAACATAAAATAGTGAGTGACCAATGAAGGTCCAAAAGCTCACTCTACGAGCCACCAAGAACACTTGGAGATAAATAGAGTACGATGTAAAAGTGAGAGTTCTACTACAAGAAGAGTGTTCTGAACTGCCAAGAGAAAGAAGAGCATCAATATCATCTTGATATCTATCATGGGAAGACTCTAAGTACAAGAGAGAAGAGCTTACAGTCATCTGAGAAAGTCCATTATGAGAAGACATCAAGTATCAAGGAAGAAGATCACCAACGTCATTATGATGTCAAGCATGAGAAAGTTTCTAAGTACCTAACAGAAAAGCCTACAGTCATCTTAGAAACTCATCATGTGCAGCCATCAAGTATCAAGAAGAATGATCTTCACTGCAGTTCTACAAGGGATCATCAGAAGAGGTTGAGTATCTGAAGAAGCTGAGCATCAAGCAACACTCAACTGCACCTCAAGGATGATCACGTCAAGCTGCTAAGCATTCAGAGATGAAGAGCTTAAAGGACATCTTAGCAGCACCTCTAACAAATAATCAACCAACAACAAGAAGCCAAGGCCTGAGGGGTCCTTGTCCGGAGGGACTAAATGAAGTTCCAAGCCTGCTGGGCTTGAAGAGTTCCTAGGGAACTAGAGAAGTTCCAAGGCTGCTGGCCTTGAAGAGTTCTTAGTGAACTGAAGTTCAAAGGCTGCTCGCGTTGAAGGAATCTTAGTAATTCAGGGTGCTGCCCTTCCTTAGTGAAAATCGTACTAGTTGAAAGCAGAAGAGTGTATTAGGAGCTTGAGTCTCTGAACCACTTAAAATCCCTTGTGTTTTTACATTCAGTCATTTACCTTCTGTCATTTACATTATGTACCTAACTACTATAACTACTATGCATGTATTAACTGCTTACAACTTAACTAACTCTAAGAACAATGTATATATGATTATGAATATATCAATGAACGGGATCTTTTACTTATTCCGTTGTGCTTGAAAAGATTCTTATGTTTGTCATATGCTAAATCATTAGCAATACAAAATAAACGAGAAAAGTATTTGAAATTAAAAGGATCTATTCAACCCCCCCTTCTGGATCTATTGTGTGCCTAATGGGAACTAACTAACAATTTCGTTTAATGGATATTGAAGCAGTTATTTATTTATTTTTTCAACTTTTTCAATTTCTTTTTTTTTTCAATTTCTTTGAAATTGCTCAAATCATAATTTATACCCCACAACTAAGAATTAGTGCGAACATAAAGTGTAGAAATGCATAGGAACTTTATTTTACTCAAGATCGTGTTTCAAACTAAGATTTTGTATCTTATCAAAGGTTCAAGAGACCTAAATCCTTTAATCTTACTCATGAATTTTTACTCCAAAAACACTTATTATAATTAATCCAACTCATAAAAAGGCAAACAAAATTTTTAATTCTTTTCATTTTTTTTACTATATTTTCCTAAAAAGAAAAAAACATCTAATACTATAATACAAACAAACTCTCTCATACCTAAATCCTGCATTGTCCTCAATGTATACAAATGAAAAATAGATAACAAAGAAATGAAAGAATTGTACCTTGTATGTGGGACATTTGTTTTACAAGAAAATATGGTGAGAAGGAAAATAAATATACATACCTACGAATTTCGTATATCCTAAAATGTATGTGACTAAAAATGAATGATAGAAATGGGTAAGTAAGTGTGGTCTTGTCATGATTTCCAGGAGGTCTAGGAAATTGAAAATAGTTAAAATTTTCATTAGAATTATGCTTATAATTTACCTCAATAAAACTTTCACTAACATGTTCAAAGGATGGAAGAATTAGTTCAAATGCATGTTCTAGTTTAGTTGACTTATTTGTAGTGGATCTCAACAACTTATTGATCTTATCTAAGTATTCAGATTCATCCAAATTTTGGTCAAGGTAATTTAAGAAAAAATCATTTGAATTTTTTTCAATCAAGAGTCTATTTTTTATTATTTCTTGGGTCATGGACAACTCTTGTATCATGTTTACTTTAATGAGTTGGTCAAAAAAATCACTAGGTGGTTTTTTAGGAATAAGTCTTTTATGGTATGGAGCTTTAGGCTTATAGACTTTTTCAACTGACTCATTAAATGTGACATGATCAATTTTAGGCATAGACTCATAATTTTTAGACTTCTCAAATTCGCTGGACTCAAACTGTGTAGAATTGAATACAAAATTTTTATTTTCCTCATCATTTGCACAACCATCAAGATTTTCAAAATTAACCTCAGAGTTACTAAAAAATTCACCCACCTCTTGTTCATTTATTATAGTGGCGAATCGACTTATTTGAAATTCTAGACAAGATATAACTTGATCCATGTTAAATTGATTTTCCATTAAAACTTCCATAGTTTTCTCTAAGGCACTAAGTTTTTCCTCTTCTTCATTTGATAATTCTTATGGATATTAATGTTCTGGATCCGGATATGGATATGGATATGGATATGGACTTAGATAAGGATTTTCATAAGTTGGAAAAAATTGATTTACTTGGTGTGCATTAAAATTGTCATAAGGTTTTTGATTCCAAGCAAAATTATTATTCCAGCTATAATAAGAATCCATCTTTCCACAAATCACAAAACAAATAAACAACAAACCACGAAAGTCGCACAAAAAAATAAAATAAAAATAAAAATAATAAATAAGAAACGTAATTACACGGTTAACTTAAATAAAATCTAGACAGTTCCTAACTGTTCCAAGTTACACCTTAAGGTCCACAAAATTCAAAATTAATCACGCCATTAGCTAGGTAAGTGTAATAAATGTGGGAGTCTCTCAATAGGTACGGTTATTAATTGAATAACCGCACGTTCTTTAGGCGTTTACCTTTTGAACCACTTGCCTAGACTCCAATAGTTTGATTAATTTAAAATTTAGCCTCCTTTTGGAGTTTCTTGTCCTAATTGAGCTCGAGAGTCCTAGGGGTCAACGTTCACTTGATTTTATTAGGGAAAATGTTATGCAAAATGCAAGTTGGGTTGTTTGTGGGCCAAGGAAGAGTGATGAAATCCTCACCTTATCTTGTTACAGGTTGTGCCCTTAATGTTAGATTAAATATGAAAGTGCACAAATAAAAAAAAATATAAACAAATAAAATGTCATAAAACTATGTGAATTACGAAAAAAAAGAGAAATTTTAATGTACCTCAATCCTCCAGTAATCACCACAGTTTATATTTGAAAAAAAAACCTAAACAGTATGTGTTTTACATGAGTGAATGCATGAATGCGACAATTAGTTTTCTAACTAACAATAAAAACTAAGCAAATATTTTTTTAAGTTAAGATACAAAATACCAGGAAAAACACAGCAATAATCTTGTCTTTCCGCACTATTGACCAGCTTCGATAATCCTCAAAAAATATTAAAAAAAACTAATTTCAATAAATAAAAATTAATGAATAAATAAAATTAATTCTAGTCCTCGGCAATAGCTCCAAAAACTTGATTTGATAAAAATATGTAATTGCGCACAATGTCAAATTGAAGAACTGGCAAGTACATGTCGAACCCACAGAGACTAGATTAATTTTAATGTATCCTTAATATCTATTTTAGGAGAATTAGAAATAAAGATTGAAAATTGATTAACTAGAATATGAAAACTAATAATGAGAAAGCAATTTAGGAATCTGAATCCATTAAATAATAAACATAAAATATAGTTCAATCTCTTCTATTTTTATAACTCAACTATGATTTTGATCTTCTTTCCCTTTAATTTAGTAATTTTTACAATTAACGTGGGCAAGCATAGACTATGAAAATTTAAGGATTAACTATAACCCATCAAAACTTTTTCGAGTAAGCATGGTTTATGAAAAACTCATATCATAACAATAATATATCAAAACCTCTTAATTAATTTAAAATCACATAAGAACTATAAAACGAAGGTATTTCTGTAACGAAACATAAAGGCGAAATCAATTAAACATAAAAGCATAAATAATAGAAGAGATGAAAAATATTATCATAAATAATTATTTAATTTCATCTTCATCCTAGATTAAAGAAATTAGCCAGACATGGAAAATAATTAAATTAACTAAAATAAAAAAATAAGAAAATTAAAAATAAATAAGAAAACTCCTTTTAATTAACGATCATGCAACGAACGCACAATGAAGAAGTAATTTATTCTTACTCCTACTTCTATTCCTATCCTAAACAAATACAAAAATACTACCACTCTATCTAAAATAAGAGACTTATTTATAGGGAAAATAATTGTGTGCCCTATGTTGGTCGTTTTAGCGATCAATATATGCATGCAAGTATACACGGTCAACAAATAATAAAGAGTAAGTAAAGTATCGTTCCAACGGAGAATTAACTAATAAAGTTCACCAAGCACTAGCCCATATCCATTTCAGTCTTATTTAAACGAATGATTTGATATTTTATAATTATACTATGAAATTAAATAATCCTAACTATTCCTCGAGTGAGACTAGATAATAAAGACCTATGATCACAATATCATCTATTAAATCATTTAAATCAACGCACTCCATGTTAAGTCAAATTACTTGCGCTAGATTACTAGTCAAGAACACGAAAGTAAAGTACAACCATATCTCAATGTACCATACCCATATCACATATAATCCATAATTGATAGAATACACATGAACACCCACATTACCTAAATCACTATACGTCTATGTGATTTACAAATAATTAGGGTTTTAGCCCAAATTCTCAAATGACTACAAGCGATGCCTTGGTATATGTCTATCCTAAGCACGAATAATATATTCCATCACCATGTAGAACATACAAATACAAGCTATCAAGATCAAATCTAAACCCATACTCCGTCTTTCAAGTTCAGATGGGTTATCACAGTAATTGATGGCCAAGCAAGTAAGCAAATTAACATGAATCTTAATAGACAATCTTATAGCAATCAATAAGTCTAACAATGAAGTATGTCAAAATAAACTAGGCAATAGATTCCATTGCAATCCCAAAATAAAGTTTAACTCATCATAGAATCAAAATCCATAATCCACAATTGATTATACATTGAGAAATAAAGATAGAAGTAAAGAGAAGTTAGGAAATTGGGAATGCAAATCTGATCTCTCTTGCTCCAATTCTGAATTTCCTATGCTCTCCAATTGCTTCAATCTTCAACTCTAATCTAATCTAGGGTTCTAATCTAATCTACTCTATTCTACTTGTTAAAATTAAAGAGAAAGCAACAATAGCTACATGATCCCCCAAGGGGTGGAATCATCTTTACATACTGATAATACGTCTTATTTATAAGCCCTAATTGAACCCCCCTCTCAGTTACGCTTCAATTGCACTGTTTAGTGAAAAGTCAACTCTGGTTAACATCAGAAGTGGCACGGTCACGCTGAAAATGGCCTGGAGTTGGACGTGCCCACGCTAAAGTAGCAAAACGCATAATTTTTGTCCAAGAACTCGCGCGGCTGCACAGGAATTCGCGCGCCCGCGCTGCTTGTTTTCTGCTGTAGTGTCCTCTGGTAAAATGACCATAACTTTTGATTCAGGAAGAGTTGCGTAGCCTGCCACCTATCAAATCGAAGCTATCGACGAGCTCTACAACTTTCATTCTTTGATAATTGAGAAATAATGGACGGATGAAGGCTGAAATTGGGTTGGAAGTGACAGCTCTGCAAATGGCCAACCAAAACATTGAAGTTTAACGTTCGTTGGTACAAATGTCATAACTCTTGCATCTGAACTCCGATTGGAATGATTCAAGATGTTTCGAAAAGTTAAGAAGATAATCTACAACATAATCCAAGTTCCAAGCCAAGAACATAAAATGAACATGAAGCCCAAACGATATCCGGATTGTTTTTCCGTGCGTTTTCATACCAATAGTCGCTGACACCGTTCCTAAGCATAAGATCTACAAAATGGACACAAAATAGTTGAAAAGTAACTAAGAAACATGAGTATAAGTAACTAATTTAAGTAACAGATACCGGATAAGTAAGTATCAAACCTACTTATCAAATACCCACAAACTTAAACTGTTGCTTGTCCCCAAGCAACACAACATAATGTAATCTACATGCTATGCAAGCTACGCTACTATGACAATGAATCCCTAGATTTTCATCCATGTTAAGAATTCCAATAAGATATGCCTCAGAGAAATATCAAGATCCAAGAACAAAGCATCAAACTAAGATAAAGGCATAATGACATACAATCAGAAAATCTCAACCTGCTATAGAGATGTTGTGTGTGTGTTGTGTTCACAGATAAGCTTGACAAAGGTGAAGATTTCACATGTTATACTGCTTAAGAAAGAAAACTGAGGTTTAAATCAAGAACTATGCATATAAATGAAACAACAACTACTTCAACACATCAATACAAACTAAGGTTCAATAATGGGTTTATTCTGTTTTATTTTTACACACGAGGGCTATTTTAGCACTTTCTCACGGTGTTTATTGATTTCTTTTCTTTTTCCCATGACTGTGCAATGCCTTATTCCATTAGGCTAACAGTGCTACCCCTTAGCGAGCTTTCAACCAACGACTCCCAGACCATAAAAGACCTTAGGGCGCTAGGTGTAAAGACAATCCCCTCGGGCGTACTTGCTCAAGTAACAAATGCCCCAAAACAAGACTAGCCACGATAATTTTTTGTTTCTCATTTTTTTTTCTTTTTTTTTTATTTTTTTTATAGAAAGCATACCCATGTGTTACCAAAGTTTGAGTATCAGTGTTTTCATAGTCAATGTTCACTTCCTACATAATTCTATCATTAAAAATAACATTTTCCTCTCAGCAGACAAACAAGTTAATCTTAACCAACAAGCAAGTATGAACACTGACGTGCTACCTGGTAACATCAAAGTAACAGGTAAAGATTACATCATGTATAAAATTATAACTCAGCTCAAGATATCAACCAAACTCAAGAATCTGTCAAATTTCTAAGTCATCATTGGCCAAATTAGAATTCAATCTAACTAGAAACTTGAGATTGTGCAATGTTATGCAACTAAACAGATAATAAGCAACAAAAAGAAAAAAAAATATATTGCAAAATTAAACTAATAACTACTAACATGCAATTAACTATATGTAACATGAAATTACTCTATATGATGCAATTACACTACCTGCTCTAAACTACTGACTACACCCAATACCCCCAAACTTAAAATGAACAATGCCCTCATTGTAATTAAAAGTGAAAGAATACTCCCCTAAGTGGCAATGTCATCTCCTTTCGCCTCCTCAAGATTCGATGGTATATCAGGCGATGGATAAGTTTGAGATATTTTATAGTTGGAAACTGAGTGTAGGCTTTTAACTGTCCGAATGCTTGAGTCATAAATTCTAAAAATTGAGCAGTGTTTATTTTCTATAACTGAGATATGGTGCAGCCGCGCTATGTTTGGCTTGTAGTTGGGCGCGGCCGCGCTACCCTGTACCTTGACAGCTTCAATTTTTTTTTTGACTTCTGTTTGATCTTGAATGCTTAAAGCAATTGGATTGAACATGAGAGTAGAAACAATCAAACTATTATTAAGACTTACAACTATCAAACATCTACTAAATATGGAAAGCATGAAGAAGAAGTAATTAGAAATGTAAATAAGAATTAAACAAGGAGGGAGAAAGATTGGATGGGGTGCCTCCCATCTAGCGCTCGATTTATAGTCTATTAGCTGGACTCTTTTCTTGACACTGTTATTCGATTCCTCTACGATATGCTAGGAACCCTCCATCCATTAGAACCGCTATGTGCTTTGGAAGGTTCCCCATTATGAGAGTCTTCGGATTGAAGCCACCTAGCATATTTCCTGTACATGATGTCCCCAGTTCCATTGCATTGCCAGATGCTTCTCCCATTGTATTTGTGAATAGATTTTTGCATTGAGGCATGAAAAATACAACGTGCTTTTCTTCTTCCATTTTCTCTTCCTCAGTCCACCATGGTTTGTAAGAGGCCTCATAATCGTAGAAATTCTTACTTTGGATGTGACTACCAAGAGGACATGGGTATGCAAGGTTCACTGAATTTTCTAACTTTGTCTGAGAAGTCACTTGGGGTATTATACAAGTCAGCTCATGTTCTTCAATTTCCATACCCCCAGTTGTCTCCTCAATGTTCACTCCTTTTAGTTCATTCAGTGGCATGTACACTTCTGGCTCTCCATCAGTTTCATCGTCCATATCATAGAACCAATTGTTTGGAGGGCGAATGTTCAAGGCTTCGAACATTTGATCCATCTGATTCTAAAGATTTTGAATTGACCTCTCTTGCTCAATCATCTTCTCCTCAGTTGATGCTACAAATTTGAACCATAAATTCTCCAATCTTGAATTATCTTGTTCAGTTTCAAAATCCATGTATTAAGGACCATTCATTGAGGGGTTAATGAGTTGTTCCATCTGTCTGTTAAGATTTTGGCTTGATAACTCCTGACTCATCATCATCTCTTAATGGTCTGCTATTTCAACTTTGAATTTTCTTCTTGTTGCAATGGAGGTGAATATGAGAAATCCGATGGATATATTGGACTTGGAATGCAGTCTTGGTCTTGATAGTTATAATTCCATTCATAATCTGGGTGATACCCCCAACCTTGATGATAATTGGGATAAACATAGTTGTTGAGGTAATCACCCCCAAACTGTACTTGTCCAACACTTATGTTACACTGATAACTCGGATGCTTGCCAGCACAATATTCACATGTAACTGCTATCTCTCAAGTGCGTTGGGCTACAAGAACATCCAACCTCTCCGAAAGTGTCGTAATTTGTGCTGACAATGTAGAAAATTCATTGAGTTCTTCAGTTCTTGTGTTCCTTAGTTGAGTCATATTTGTATAAGGCCATTGATAAGCAAAGTCACCCGTGGTACCTGAAAAGAGAGAAATATAAGAAGATAATTAAAAAAAATATTTAAATTAAGACCAATTTGATTGAAATTAATGTTGGCAAAAATTTATTAAGATAATTCCCCGGGAACGGAACCAAAAACTTGTTGGTCATTTTACCGATCAATATATGCGTGCAAGTATACACGGTCCACAAGTAATAAAGAGTAAGTAAAGTATCGTTCCCACGGAGAATTAACAAATAAAGTTCACCAAGCACTAGCCCATAACCATTTCAGTCTTATTTAAATGAATGATTTGATATTTTATATTTAAACTATGAAATTAAATAAACCTAACTATTCCTAGAGTGAGAGTAGATAATGAAGACCTGAGATCACAATATCATCTATTGAATCATTTAAATCAATGCACTCCATGTTAAGCCAAATTACTTGCACTAGATTGCTAGTCGAGAACACGAAAGTAAAGTACAGCCATATCTCAATGTACCATACCCATATCACATATAATCCATAATTGATAGAATACACATGAACACCCGCATTACCTAAACTACTATATGTCTATGTGATTTATAAATAATTAGGGTTTTAGCCCAAATTCTCAAATGATTACAAGCGATGCCTTGGTATATGTCTATCCTAAGCACGAATCATATATTCCATCACCATATAGAACATACAAACACAAGCTATCAAGATCTAATCTAAACCCATACTCCGTCTTTCAAGTTTAGATGGGTTATCACAGTAATTGATGGCCATCAACTAAGCAAATTAGCATGAATCTTAATAGACAATCTTATAGCAATCAATAATGCTAACAATGAAGTATGTCAAAATAAACTAGGCAATAGATTCCATTGCAATTCCAAAATAAAGTTTAACTCATCATAGAATCAAAAACCATAATCCATAATTGATTATACATTGAGAAATAAAGATAGAAGTAAAGAGAAGTTAGGGAATTTGGAATGTAAATCTGATCTCTCTTGCTCCAATTCTGAATTTTCTATGCTCTCCAATTGCTTCAATCTTCAACTCTAATCCAATCTAGGGTTCTAATCTAATCTACTCTATTCTACTTGTTAAAATTAAAGAGAAAGCAACAATAGCTATGTGATCCCCCAAGGGCTGGAATCCCCTTTACATACTGATAATATATCTTATTTATAAGCCCTAATTGAACCCCCCTCTCAGTTACACTTCAATTGCACTGTTTAGTAAAAAGTCAACTCTGGTCAACATCAGAAGTAGCAAAACTCATAATTTTTGTCCAGGGACTCGCGCGGCCACGCAGGAATTCGCGCGCCCGCGCTTCTTGTTTTCTATTGTAGTGTCATCTGGTAAAATGGCCATAACTTTTAATCTGGGAAGAGTTACGGAGCCTGCCACCTATCAAATCGAAGCTATCGACGAGCTCTACAACTTTCATTCTTTGATAATTGAGAAATAATGGACGAATGAAGGTTGAAATTGGGTTGAAAATGACAGCTCTACAAATGGTCAACCAAAACATTGAAGTTTAACGTTCGTTGGTACAAATGTCATAACTCTTACATTCGAACTCCGATTGGAATGATTCAAGATGTTTCGAAAAGCTAAGAAGATGCACTACAACATAATCCAAGTTCCAAGACAAGAACATGAAATGAACATGAAGCTCAAACGATGTCCGGATTGCTTTTCTTTGCGTTTTCATACCAATAGTCGCTCACACCGTTCCCAAGCATAAGATCTACAAAATGAACATGAAATGCATGAAAAGTAACTAAGAAACATGAGTATAAGCAACTAATTCAAGTAACAGATACCGGATAAGTAAGTATCAAGCCTATTTATCACCCTAATTTAGATACATTGAACTTGGTCTCTTTTTACTCTTTATCTCTAAATCTCCAAATTGACTTCAACTTCTTCATGATAATTCTCCAAGAGTCCAATGTTATCTTTAAAAGATGAATAGTGATCTTTTATTTGCTCCCCAAGATAAATAAGATAAATCATACAAAATCAAATAAAATTTATTAATTAAATAAAATAAACATACAAAATAATAATATGGGAATATTAAAATGTATAAATTAATGTGTATATCAATAGCGATTATCATGCGGGTTAGGTAAACAAATAATTCTTCTCTAATGATTGAATTTATATTTATCAAAATCAAAAGTTATCTCCATTCAACCCACAAGCCGGGTTTTATAACTAACAAAACTTTCTTTCCAAGTCATAACAAAATTCCTAAAATACGAAAAAAAAATCCTAAAAGGTAACAAACTTTCTATATTTTTGGAAATAAAATCCTAATAAGTAACAACTTCCTATTATGTAATAATATAAAAGATTTAGTTCTTAAATAAAAACTACTATCACAGAAATATTCCTTAATATCCTGATATGAGGGTTGTTTGATGGGAGGTAGTTCATCTGATACTTTTCCAATATAATTTTTATAGGCTGGTGCCATCTGGTTTGTAAATTTAATATCAAGCAGTCCCTTTCTGGCAGAGATACAAACTAATGAAGCTAGCGTTGCTAGTGCATCTACGAAATCATTTTGATTCTGAGGAATGTGTATGAAAGCTATATCTTCGAACTCCATGGCCATCTTGATAACCTGCCTTTGATAGGGCAGTAAGTGCAATTCTTTGGTGTGATATGCCCCAGTGGCCTGTCTGATAACCAATTCAGAATCTCCAAAGAATGCTAACCGTTTGACACCCATTAATTGGCCCAATTTTAATCCCATTATGCAACCTTCATATTCAACTGTATTGTTGGTGTTAACAAACTGTAGCCTGGTGTCCATGGGATATTATTCTCCAGTGATGGATACGAGAACTACCTCTGCCCCCACGCCTTCCATGTTTACAGCACCGTTGAAGTACAGTTTCCAAAATTGGCCCATATCTTTTCGATGATTTTAATGAACTGTCATTACACCGTCGTAAGGGAAATAAGTTTCTAATGGTTTAAAGTCCCCTGATGGTGCTTCTACTCGTTGATCTGCAAGTCCTTGACCCTTAATAGCTTTTTGTGTTTCATAGATGATGTCAAAAATGTTGGAGGATTATCTACTACCTTGACAATTGACAATTTAACATAGGCTTACTGAAAATGTATTTCAAAGGATCCATGCGAGATATGAGATATGTTGTGTGTCCATAGAGGTAATGTTGTAACCTCATGGCAGCCCATGCTAATGCACAACATGTTTTTTCAATCAGGGTGTACTTCTGTTCACAGCTACTGAACCTTTTACTGAGGTAATAAATGGCTTTTTCCTAGCCTCTATCATCTTTTTACCCCAACATACAGCCCATGGCGTTAGAGTTGACATATATGTACATGAAAAGTGGAACTTTGTCCCTTAGAGGTGTCAAAACAGGAGCTTTGATTAATTGTTTCTTGATGGCGAGGAAAGCTTTTTGACATTCTTCATTCCACTTTTCAAAGGAATTTTTCCTTAATAACTTGAAAATGGGCTCACAAGTTGTGGTGAGTTAGGAGATAAATCTACTGATGAAATTAATCCTTCCCAAAAATCCTTGTATTTCTTTCTCTATCTAAGGTGTAGGCTTCTTATTGATGGCTTTGATCTTGGTTGGATTAAGTTCAATGCCTCGATTGCTTACCAGGAAGCCCAGAAGTTTGCCAGATTTAACCCTAAAAGCACACTTGGCTGGGTTCAACTTCAAGTTATATTTACAAAGCCGGTTGAATAGTTTTCTACGATGGTCGGTGTGGTCATCTTCCTTTCTGGATTTGACGATGATATTATCCACGTAAACCTCTTTCTCTTTGAGCATCATGTTATGGAATAGAGCCTCATGTTATGGAAAAGAGCCATCATGGCTCTCTGGTACGTGACATCATCATTGGTAAGGTTGAAAACTAGCCACCGATAGCAGAAGGTTCCCCAGGGAGTGATAAAGGCAGTTTTCTCCTTATCTTCTTTAGCAATCATGGTTTGATGATATCCAGCAAAACATTTGACAAATGAGTACATGTCATATTGGGATGTGTTATCTATTAGAATGTGGATGAAAGGTACCAGGAAGTTATCTTTAAGACTGGCTTTGTTTAGATTCCTATAATCCACACAGACTCATACCTTCCCTTCGGATTTAGCCACAGGAACCACATTGGAAAGCTATTCAGGGTAAGTTGACACCATGATAATGCCTGTTTTGAAATGCTTAACAATTTCTTCTTTAACTTTTTGACTCCATTCAGGCTTCCGTCTTCTTAATTTCTGTTTGGCTGGATTAAATCCTTCTTTGATGGGAAGTCAATGAATGATTATTTCTATGGACAATCTGATCATGTCATCATGTGACCATGTGAATACATCCTTAAATTGGGTTAAGAATTGAATTAGATCTTCTTTTGGCTCGGGACATGGTCAATCCTGATTTGGATTCCTTAAGATTTTTTGGAGTTCTGGTATTGATAGTGGTGGTTTGCTCAAGGCTGGGTTTGGGTTTATCTTCGACTTATCCTTTGCATCTCAATGTCATTTATTTCATCTTGTTCAATCACGATCAAGTCAAAGTCCAGTTCTACATCAACTCGTAGTCACTATTTAGATATTGCGGTTCATCCACAAGGCTGAACAAACCCAACTTTGGAGTCTTAAGAATAAAATGCTTTTGCTTAATATATGGAACTATTTAACATATAAAAAATATCAGCAAAAAGAATAAACAAAAGTAAACTGCTAGTAACAGGCAACAAAAGTAAGTAGTTTGATAATATCTACACTTTAAGGCAGATGGACTATCTCTGCCATTTTACCCTTTTTGTGTGATGCAAGGAGTGCTGCTCTAGTTGTACAAAGTCAGGTTATTATTTACTATAGTAATGAATGGGTGGCTATTGTCCTCCTCCTCGATGATGGCCATAACTGAATCCTTATTAGGGTCAGCGTCTTTCCCTAGAACATTAACCTTAGCCCATTCTATGAAAGGGATTGAAAGATGATTTCCTGACTGGTCAACTTTCTTGACATTGAAATCCTCACCCTCAGTAGGTGCTAGGTAGAACATCTTTATAAATTGACTTTGAACTTCTTGGAGGAAGTACTCATTCTGCATCTTTTCTCCCTTGGTGGGAAGGGGCGCTTCTCTTTTGTCTCTAACTTAATTAACCTTTGGCATAAGTAGGTTGGACAAAGAGGCAAAAATCGTTCTCACAGGTTTCTTAAAGCCTGCTTCAGTAAAATTCATTAATATAATGGTTAATAGATAAATCGGCATATGCTTATGCGGGTTTTTGCGCTTTGATCCATGGAAGTAGCCTAATCCAGCTTTCCCTTTTTGGCCGGGTATCTGAATCGGACTCTTGATTCCTTGTTAATTCTTTCCCAGTCCTTTTCCAGATCAAAAGCCTAATGCTATCATCCCTTGACCGAAAGTTATTATTTTGGGAGAGATTCTTGGTTTTAAGGCTGGTGCCTCAATAGATCGATAATAAGTGGTGCTCACTTTGAATGCTTGAAAACAAGCAAGCTCAACTCCTTCATTGAGGCTAATCAAAGGCATCTCTCCATTCACATGAACTAGATATTCTGGTTCAGTATTAACAGTTACCAGATTATAATTGATGATGTATTTCAACTGCTGATGAAGTGTGGATGGGACTGCTCCCACCATATTAATTCAAGGTCTTCCCAACAGTAAATTGTCTCCAGTAGTGATGTTTAACACTTGGAATGATATGTGGAATGTATGTGGACCAATCTCCACTAAAAGCTCTATTTCTTCTACCATATCACATCGAGATCCATCAAAGGCTCTTACAACGATATGACTACTCCGAATCCGGTTTGGGTTGATTTTTATTCTTTCCAAGGTATTATAAGGATAGATGTTCAGAGAAGATTATCCATCTATCAATACCCGTTATCACATATCAAGAGGATATCACTACTATATGTAGCGACTTGTGATGACTTGTTCCTTCTACTAGTATAACATCATTAATGAATAATATCACATTGATGTTAAGGATATGATCTACCAGGTAACGAAATTTCTCTATATTCGCTTCTTCCAAGACTTTAATAAGGATTTTACAATGATCATTCGAGGATAATATCAAATCTAGGATGGAGATTTTCCTGGATGCTTCCTTTAAATGTTGCACCACTTTTGCTTCATTATGCCCCATTTTACTGAGGAATTCTATGATCTTCTCTTCGGGTATTTTCCCCATAGTTTTGGCAATTGGCTTCAATACCCTCTAAGGTAGGTATAAGGGTTATCCTTTGGTAGGATAGAAATCCAATTTGAGGTTGATCCCTCATTTTCCCCATAATTCCATGAGACTTTTTTCAGGCTGGTAATAGGATACTGAGGTCGAAATGGCAATATTAATGGTACCGGTGTAACTATCCTCATATGAATCTTTCCTATGTCATCCCCTCTTCCTTGAATTACCAAGGGCACTGCAGACGTGTCTCTTTCATAGGAAATGATAGCTACAATTTCTTTCGAACTCCGTGTCTCAGGAGGAAATATCTATTCTTCTTCAGGGACGTCATTGCTATTTACCATTTCCAGATCACCACTCTCAATGAGATTTTAAATTAGGTGACGGAGTGCCCAACAACCTTTTATGTCATCAGGGGTGTTGGAATGGTATTGACATATCTTATTAGCATCGATCCTCCTTGATCGGGGGTCCATTGGAGGTAACAGTTATGTGATCTTCCCTTCATTAATAAACATTTGTAGAATTTCCTCACTAGATTGATTTAAATGAGTGAACTTTCTTTTAGCTGCAAACCCTCTACGAGCCTGGAATCTTGCTTCCCTTGCAACTTTATCAGCCCATGTTTCATGTTCTTGGAATCAAGAATAATCCCTCTTAGCTATTGGGAGGATTCTAGATGGAGAGATGTTTATTTGATGTTGACTGATCTGACTTATCAGTTGTCGATTTACTTGGTCCTGATATACCATTCACCCTGTCAATTGATCAATCTACTCCTTGATAGAATTTTAGTTCATGCTCTATCAAAGACCTTCCTTCTGTATATACCAACTTAGCAGGGTTACATGCATCTAATTGTGATGTTACTCTAATGTATTTAAGGTATTTGGAATTTTCTCCACTCCCCATAATAATCATGTTGACTCATTCCACATTGTTGTTGGTCGAATTACCGATCACTAAACATGTGCAAGTATACGCGGTCTAACAAGTAATACAGTGAAAAGTAGAGTGTCGAATCCACGCGGAATTATCACTAATACTTACCAAATACTGGCTTTGTATCGCTTAAGTCTTATTTGAACAGCAGAATAACAGATGTGTAATTAATCTAGTTAAATCTAATTATCAAAGTAAGTAAATGGATAACGATTGATATCGAAGGCGCTACAAGCTAAGATCATAACTTCACGCCACACTAGCATTTTGTCAAACACTTGGTGTGCTATGTTTCATAAAACTTCCTAACTTTCTCCCTTTGGTCTTAGTCATCACGACGGATTATCGACCGAGAACACACAAGTGCTCATACACCTCTTTCGAGGTATGTATAAACCTATCCTCTCTAGGTCCACCCGATAGGGAATAGAGCAAAAAAGAACATCCAAGCTAGGTAATAATCCTACATATTCCTATGCGAATTAACTAGAACAAGGAATTTAACGCATAAGTTCTCAATTAGGTCACACATGGCGCACATGTATATTATTCTCCTATACACAAATTATGCAGTTGAATCAAGTAGACAAATCATAATCACATGACAATATATCAATGTGTAAATCTATAATCCCTTTTCCAATTTCATATAGATTTCTAAAATCATCACTAATTCCTTAGCAAGAATCATTAAGCATAAATATGTTGATCTAAACCATATGGTGCCAACCAAATAGATAAGATATTCAATTCAAATTAACAAAGGGTTCCATTATAACCTTAGAGCCAATAATTAGTTCATAGCTCTTAAACTTAACATAAGTAGCAATATAAACAACATTTATGGATTACAAAATCAAAGGAAATAAATAGAGAAGAATAAACTATGTCAAAGCTTCTTCAGTCTCCAAGAATTCCAATACTTTCAAGCTTTCCAATCCATATTGCTTAGTGTTCTTGAGCTCCATGAAATCGTAAACATCTCCCTAATCTATCTAAACTATATGTACAATCATTATCTACTAGAAAATATAAAGGAAATTAGAAATGAAAGGGAGAGACAGAGTGTCCCAGGGGGGATAATGTGATATCTATTACGGAGGCTGCCCCCTATGTATATATATGTATTTTTCCTTTAGCTAGGTCAATTCCTGCTCTTGTCTGGCTGGGAACCGGAGGTGGCGATGTAGCACCAAGATTTAGCCTTGGAATGGCGCTGCAAAGCTGAGTCAAAATCTTTGGTCAGTAAGTGGCGCTGCTGTGCTAATTTGTGAAGGAATTAGGGTGCTGCAGCACTGCATTCCTGTCACTGCTTGCCAGGAAGGGGCGATGCAGCGCCAGGTTTAAGCCTGGCATAGGCGCTGCAGCACCGGTACAAGAAAATTAACCTTTTTGCCCCTGAAAGCTGGAAATGACCTAATAAGCCCTACAACACATATATTAATCAAAATAATAAAAAAAAAATATAAAAGAGATATAAATTATGATGAACAAGTAACTTCTTAAGCAACAGAGGATTCGATTCCCAAGTATAAATCCTACTCATCAAATACCCCCAAACGTAAGCCTTTGGTTATCCTCAAGTTATCCTCAAGCAAACTATCTAAACAACCACATCAAAAATAATATATAATACACGAATTAAGTATAATATTATATACCAGCATCATGGCTTCTAAGCTCAAAACAACGACTATCAGAGGAGAAGACAAGCACAGATATGAATAAGAGTTCAATCAATTTTAAGCATAAGACTGTATTCGATCCATTCTATATGTGTGTGTGTGTGTGTGAAGACCAACCATCCTAACTAATTATAGCTCTAAATATGCTCGCACAATCGATTGTAATAACCAATATGTTAACTTTGTAAACTCAAACAACATCAAGCATTAAAAGCAAGATGCAAATGTAAGAAAGGATCGAAAGGCATTAGCATGAAGACGTCAAAATCTGGCTTGTGCAATGCTTAATCACTTTAGGCTATTCAGAATTACCCATTAAGGAGCTTTTAACCAATGACTCCCAAGCTAGATGGCTTTAGGGCACTAGGTGTAGAACACCCCTATGGATCTAATAACTTGAGCAACAAAGGCCACGTAATCAAACATAAGCCAAATTAGACTTTTATTACAAACACATTAACAATCAAAACCTTTAGGATGACCGTGCAATGCTCAATTACATTAGGCTATTCAGAGTTACCGGTTAATGAGCTTTTAATCAATGACTCCCAAGATAAATTGCTTTAGGGCACTAGATGTAGAACACCCTTAAGGATCTAATGACTCGAGCAACAAAGGCCACGTAATTAGGCTTAGCCAACTAAAGTTCTTGTTATTTATTTATTTTTTATTATGAAAACATGCCAGAATCCAAGATCCAAATATGCATAAGCGTCTACATCATTTATTACCTTGTATGAATTTAAGTTCAACAGAGTTAACGCATTTTCGAAATAATAACCACGCAACTATATTAGCAATATAACTAGCTATAACAGTTGTCGGTGCTCGTTAAGAAGAACGAGTCAATAACAGTCTCAACTTATCAACTAAACTAACCCCTCATCCACACATGCTTGACATAAACTCTTAGAAATAGTAATAATCACCAACGTGTATATCATTAGCCACAATCAAAAATTTATAATCTATATAACCCATTCCCATCATATATACAGTTCAAGATAGGGTTAATCAAAAACTATAGCATGACAAGATAAAAGAAAATGTAAACCCTTGCATTAATATTAGCTCAAAATAGGGTAGTAAAACCATAACATGGCATCAAGTATACCAATCTGTGTAAATCCCAAAACATGCTAATACTAAAAACTGTTCATTCATCCATTCAATGCTAAATAAAGCCATAGAATAATAAAAAGCTAACTATGCATCCATACAACCCAAAATAAACTAAGTCTGAGGCTACGTCCAAAAGCCCAAAATATATCAACTGCAGTTCATACATGACTACAATACAAAAACAAATCCAAGCAGCCCAAAATACTACTACAACCATATTAATAAAACAGAACATGGCGTAAGATAGAAGAAACTGATAAATTGATAAACACCCCCAGATTTAAAATGGACAATGCCCTCATTGCCAAACATATAGAAATAAATATGAGAGGGCTTCCCTGAGGTCTGGTCACTCGGCACCGTCGTCATCCTCCTCGTCATCCGCGGTAGGCGAGGGTGGTGGATATGGAAGGAAAACATAAGGCTCCGGGAACTGAAATGGCATGAAATCAGCATCCTTGCCACTATAGGATGTGTAGATGCTCTACATAGTATTGACTAGCTCAGCCTGATACTACAGCATGATGTCCTACCTTTGAGAAACCGCTGCTATGTGCCTCTGGCGCCTCTAAGCAACTTCATTTTGGTTCTGATGTAGGTGGCTAAGGGATGTGAGAATCTCTGCCAATGGTCCTTGTGAAGACGAGCCTAACTCTTGTGGCTGATATGTCTCAGCCTTTGAAGTAGGAGGAGGCTGAGTAGGTGGCCCGTACCCCTCACATCTGACATATGAGGCCGCACCATCCCATACACCGAAGCGTGAAATGATGTAATGGTCGATGACTGATATAGGTGACAAAGCTATCTCCTCTAGCCCCCAATGAATTCCTACCCACTTGCACAATCGGGTGATCAAGGATGGATGAAGAAGTCCTCTAGAAGTGGTACTCTTGATCGCTCGATCTTTAGTCATGTCGCTTTGGTGGCGAGTAGGGATCATGTTGGCACAAACGAAACTGTACCACACCTTCCCATATCTACTGAGTGCATACTGGAAAAAACTAGTCTTTTCACCTGTGGTTTCGTTGGTTTTCCATGTAGTCCCAGGCTTATAGAGCCTCTTAATGATATCCTCTAAGTCATAGCCATGAAGCCCCAGCTCTAAGTAGTCCTTGCCATCATAGTTAGGTGTCATGAAGAGGACGTTAGTGGATTGACTGTCATATGCTACTAATCACCCCCTAACTTGAACAACAGTTAGACCGTCGGCACTAGCTTTTGCATAAAACTCGCGGACCACAGAGACGACAACCGACTCAGGAGATTTGGTAAAGTGCACCCATATGCGCTCGGTAATCATGGCCATCAACTTGCCATCTTTTGTTTGATCAGGCTGAAAACCTCGCCCAGGCACTAACTTCCTTTTGGCAAAGGATTTCTTGTACCATTTCCAAGCTTCTTTGCTGATGAATTTAGCAATGTCCCATCTTTGTGACCCTGAAGAAGAGGAAGAACTGCCTATACTAAGCCTTTGCCTCTTTGCATCCATATTCATATTTTTAGCAATTGGCTTTAACAGAAGCAAGTCACTGCCAAGTCGCGGTTGCCAATACAAGCCAACAAAAACTCCAAACCAACTACGTAATAGTAATGTCAATCCAACACAGAAACAACTCCCAAACAATGGCCAAATAAACCCCAATGAAATCCAACTTAAATTGAGCCCAAAGAACCCAAATCCTCACTCAAACAAACTGTTAAACACCTAGCGTGTACTGCTGAAAACCTAGCTGGACAGCCCTTGTAAGAAAGTTCTCTATCCATATTTCTGTCAATGGAAATCACCCAAATCAATAGAGAAGACAAAGCCCAAGACAAATCACAGTACAAAGAAGACACAATTTGGAAAACTCCTTGCAGAAAAGAAATCCAATTTACCTTCAAATTGAAAACCCTAAGTAAGAAGCAACCTCTGCTCAAGCCTTGTAAATGAAAATCAATGGAAGCAAATCGAGTTAGTGAAGGCTTTTGGTTGATGATTGTGGTTAAGGGATATTAAGAAGTAGGCTAGGGCTGCTGTCGAGAGCTGTCGAGAGAAGGGCTGCTAAATGGCCTCACTTTGTCGACTTTTGTCTATTTTAAAAAATAAAAATTCACTACCGGTGCTACAACGTGGATTTTTCTTCCTTGATGGGCGCTGCGTCGCCTGCTCTTTAAACTGTAATTTGTTGAGGCGCTACGGCGTGGCTTGAAGTACAATTTGATGCACCGCAAAGCATATTAACAGTAGGTTGGGCTCGTTCCAGGTGCGGCGGCGCTACATGATAGGCTTTCAGTGGCGTCACGACGCATATTTTTAGCTCTGGACATTAATGACAGCGCTGCAGCATGGGATGGTTCGCTTGTAGAGGCGCTACGGCACGAGACTAATATTCTTAGCTTTAGGAAAGGCGCTGCGGCGCGGCCTGTAGTTCAAAATGATGGCGCCGCGGCGCCGGCCCTGCATTAGTGAAAAAAATTCATCAAAAGGCATATATAAACAAACCAACACTTAATAAGAATGAACTAACAGTTAAAACCCAAAAGATGACATCTATGGATCTCCATGCAGCTAAATAACACACATAACCAAAAATCTACCTATTACCCAAAATGTACTATATTATTATAATAAACAAAAATAGACTTAATATCATAATAAAAATCTAAAAGGGTAATAGAATGATACTGAGATAGGGGTGCCTCCCCACCAAGCGCTTGTTTATAGTCGTCGACCCGACTCTTTTACTGTCGTTCAATCAGGCTCATATGCGACGATGACCATTTCATGCTACCTATTTGTCAACTCCTTGGTGTTCATGGCGGACATGGATGATTTGCCATCCCCAAACTTCACTTCATTCATCGGTACGAAGAATCATTCACCACTTGAATTATCTACTAATTTGCCTTTCTCATCAAACTGAAATTGTTCTTTATAAGCTAGTGGGGCCTCTAGGGTTTCAATAACCATGAGCGTGGGTTCTAACTTCTCATCGGTCTCAACAATACACCCACTCATGATCCTTTCTTTTCCTACGTCAAAATCCAAATATTGGTCAATACACACTTTAGCATCTCTCTCAATAACTTCGTGAGACTCGTCGCCTAATCCTTGTGTATCCACTATGTAATGCTCTTCACCCCCTTCAGTGTGATAAGTAACGACAGGTACACTACCTTGCGGTGGATTTATGATAGCATTGAAGAGTTATCCCATTTGACTCTTGTGGTTCTGCAATGAGGCGTCTTGGTTCGCCATTCAAACCTCATTTTTATCTATAAAGTTGGTAAGGAGCTCCTTAAGCCTTCTCTCTTCTTCTCATTTTAAGTATATGGAAAGGTCCTCATCCAATTGAGATGTCTCCTCATATTGCGGTGGAGACTGATATTCACATTTTGTCTGATAGGAAAAATTTTGATCATAATATTGCTCTTGACTGTAGTCCCATGAGTTTGGATAACCCTGACAGTCTGGATGATAGTACGTTGGTCCATCGTCATCTCGTTCCTGACAGTAGGTATTCTAAGTGGACTGACACTCCAGATTGTCGAAAAACCTTAAGAGATTTGTAATTTAATCCTGCAATCGCTCAAGTCCTTCTTCTGATTTTGATTGTGCCGTCCTCTTAAAAGGCCATTATAACAATGATCGTCCATAACCTATAAGCTTAAAAACAAAAAGGAAGATCAAACAAATAAAAGATAAATATATACGTTGAAATTAAGACTAAATTGATTTAAATCAGTATTGGACAATATTAGAAAACTAATTCCCCGACAACATTGCCAAAAACTTATTGGTTGGATTACCGATCACTAAATACACGCAAGTATATGCGGTCTAACAAAAAATAAATTGAAAAGTAGAGTGTCGAATCCACTGGGAATTATCACTAATATTTACCAAATAGCGACTTTATATCGCTTAAGTCTTATTTGAACAACAAAATAACAGATGTGTAATTAATCTAGTTAAATCTAATTATCAAAGCAAGTAAATGGATAACGAATGGTATCGAAGGCGCTACTAGCTAAGAACATAACTTCACCCCCACACTAGAATTTTTTCAAACACTTGGTGTGCTATGTTTTATCAAATTTCCTAACTTTCCCTCTTTGGTCTTAGTGGTCACAACGAATTGTCGACCGAGAACACACAAGTGCTCATACACCTCTTTCGAGGTATGTATAAACCTATCCTCTCCAGGTCCACCCGATAGAGAATAGATCAAAAAAGAACATCCAAGCTAGGTAATAATCATACACATTCCTATGCGAATTAACCAGAACAAGGAATTTAATGCACAAGTTCTCAATTAGGTCACATATGGCACACATGTATATTCTTATCATATACACAAATTATGCAGTTGAATCAAGTAGACAAATCATAATCACATGTCAATATATCAAGGTGTAAATCTACAATCCATTTTTCCAATTTCATATAGATTACCGAAATCATCACTAATTCCTTAGCAAGAATCATTAAGCATAAATATATTGATCCAAACCATATGGTGCCAACCAAATAGATAAGATATTCAATTCAAATTCATTATAACCTTATAGCCAATAATTAGTTCATAGCTCTTAAACTTAACATAAGTAGCAATATAAATAACATTTATGTATTACAAAATCAAAGGAAACAAATAGAAAAGAATAAACTTTGTCAAAGCTTCTTTAGTCTTCAAGAATTCCAATCCTTTCAAGCTTTCCAATCCATATTGCTAAGTTCCCTTGAGCTCTATGAAATCCCAAGCATCTCCCTAATCTATCTAAACTATATGTACAATCATTATCTACTAGAAAATAGAAAGGAAACTAGAAATGAAATGGGGAGATAGAGTATCCCAGGGGGGATAATGTGATATCTATCAAGGAAGTTGCCCCCTATGTATATATATATATATGTGTGTGTGTGTGTTTGTGTGTATGTTTCCTTTAGCTAGGTTAATTCCTGATCTTGTAGGCCTGAGAACCTAAGGTGGTGGTACAGTACCAGGATTTAGCCTTGGAACAGCGCTGCAGCGCTGAGTCAAAACCTTTGGTCAGTAAGTGGCACTGCAGCGCCAGTTTATGAAGGAACTAAGGCACTGTAGCGCTGCATTGTTGTCACTGCTTGCCAGAAAGGGGCGCTGCAGTGCCAGGTTTAAGCCTGGCAAAGGTGTTGCAGCACCGGTATAAGAAAATTAACCTTTTTGCCCCTGAAAGCTAGAAATGACCTAATAAGCCCTGAAACACATATATTAATTAAAATAATATAAAAGCAATATAAATTACAATGAACAAGCAACTTCTTAAGCAATAGAGGATTCGATTCACGGGCATAAATTCCACTCATTAATTGTATTGTGGCAGAAGATTATCTTGGACATGTGGTTGTTCTAGTGTTATTACCACAATTTCACCATTATCTATCATATCCGAGATCTTATGCTTTAAAGACCAGTATTCTTGTGTATCATGGCCAGGGGAACCAGAATGATACACACATTTATTACTTGGGTCAAAGCTTTTTCCATTTGGATTTGCAGGGGGAAGAATCTGAGTGATCTTCTTCTGGTTTGTCAGAATCTTCAATATATTTTCAAGTGAATCCCCCAATGGTGTAACATTTCTTATGCGCTTAACCTCTCCTGCTTTCTGAAATGGAGGATTTGGAGACTTTATAGATGTTTGAGAAAGGGAATGATTATTCTTCTTTTGAATGGATGGATTCTGACTGCCTCACTGAGTTTGACCATGGAGTATCAAGGATGCATCTTCTTCCTTCTTCTTATGGGCCATTCGAGGGTTACTCCCATAATTTCCAGTCTAGAGGTGCTCAGCAACTACCTCCAAAGTAGTGAGGTCTTTAATATTTCCATATTTTAACCCCATTTCAGCCATTTCTCCATGTTTGATCATTTTTGAGAACGATTTTCCTATTCCAGCTAGGACCCTTTCATAATATGAAGCTTCTTGTATGTCAATGAAAGTCATCACCATTTCAATCTTTGTCATTGGTGGGCTGACTTATGCTGCCATACGTCTCCATCTTTGGGTGTACAGAAAGACTCAATATTTTACTTCTTGACTTTGGCTACTTGATATCTATCTGGTGCCATTTGTGATTAAAATTGTATTAATTCAGGAAGGCACGGGCCAGCTCTTCCCATCTATGGACTTTGGAATTGTCAAATCGAGCATACCATGCTCTGGCTTCTCCATTTAGACTTTTTTGAAATAGTTGCATCCTCAGCTTTTCGTCCTCTGTATAGGATCCGAGTTCTCTGATATATACCTTCAGATGGGTATAAGGATCTCCTAACCCGTTGTACTTTTCAAAATTAGGGACTTGAAAATTATCAAGATATCGAGCCCTGGGAATATGCAAAGATCTGAGTAATTAACACTTCCATAAGTTCCAATTCCTTTTATAGACTGGATGGTTTCTTCCATTTGTTGGACCTTCTTTCTTATGTCACCCATTTCTTAGTCTTCCCTAAGATTTGTAATTTCAGGGGTTTTGTTAGTTCCTTCACTGGATCGAGGTTCAGGTATTTGTATTTCCACCTTTTTGCCAAAACCTTGACTACCACCTTGTGCGGAGGATTCTAGTTGAGTGGGTCTTTTTTGACGCTGAGTGCTTTTACTTTGTTCTTTTAGGAGGATTAGCAACTCAACTATTTGATTTTTTAGTCCCTCAAAATTCTCTTTGGACACGGAGCTTAATTCGTATTGGGCACTTTCAGCCATGTTAGTGAATAGGCTTTGTGCCTTCTTAATTTTTGATATAGTACTCGGACCAATCTTATCCTACAAAAAGGGTAGGTAGTTTTGTCTTGGTAAATACTAGTAATATGCATGCTATGTAATGTGTTAGTTTTTAGGGATTTTTAATTTTTTCCTGCAAAACAAAGGTCAGTTATTTTTTATGACAGGATAACTTGACAGGCATGACACTAAATATTTGACAGGAATTTAATATTTAATTGACATTTGATATTTGATAAGAATGGAATTAACATGAATTTGACATTCAACATGGAATTGAAAGGGAAAGGCATGAAGAGACTTCCCTTCGCGTTTGGTTTATCAGAGGCTGACCTATCTTAGGTTTACTCTCACAGGCTTTTCGGCCTGAAGGTTCCCAGATCATCGCAATTTACTAGATGAGAATGAGTTCGATCTTTCAATTGGAGCAGATCTGAGTGGCACCTTTCCTTAGCCTCACGGGATTTTGCTCTTCTTGAGTCCAGTAATCAGTTACCGACAGATTTGACTCCTGGTGGAGGAATCACACAACATACATTCATCGCGTCTCACCGCATGCATTATGATGACATTGTACGAAGCACTAATATAAAACATTGTAAAGAAGCATTCATTCACACACAAGCATTGTAAAGAAAGCATTTATCACACGCAGATAAAAGGGAGTTAAAAAGATTAAAAATGCGGCTTAAGACCTCTACTTCCCCCAACAGAGTCACCACCTGTCGACGACGAGAAATTTTCATGCTATTCATATATGTTTCTTTTTACCCTTTTCTTTTATCATTCTATTTATCTTTCTCAAGGGTGAGTTTTTAGAAAAGACCGACATATATGTTGACGATTTGAAAAGATTAATTTTGATGATTGGGCCAAATTAGACAAAGCCGCCAGTTGGTATGAGTTTAAATGGGTGTACCAACTCAATCGGATTTTAGAAAGGTTGTCGCAATATGGCCCAATATGTGACTCTGTTTAATTGGTCTAGAACTCGAGCTTCATATAGTTCGGGGGCTTGCTTAAGTGAGGGGAAGGTGTTAGGTGTAAGACCCCAACTTTTATAAAAAAAGATGAATTTTCTATAAATATCATTTTTGAATATTATGGAGTTAATTTGATATAATGTTATAGTTGTGGGTAATATTTATAAATTTTACAAAGTACGCAAGTTGTTATATAATATTCGATTGGTTGGGGAATATTCGTTTTAACAGGGAATATTCGTACAACGGCACAATCATTGGTGGACCCCACAACGGAATTATTGTCGGATTGAGAAAACGACAAAAATATTTTATTAAAAATAACGGCGGAAGTTTTACCATTGATACTGTTGAACTACTCGGTAGTAAAAGTACAGTAATGTGTGTGGTTGCATAGTAGCACACGGTATTGATTATTAATGCTTATGTGAGAAGTCACTCAGTTTGATTCAATTATTGTCAGTTAATAATATGAATTATTTAGCGATAATGAAGTTTTGTTTTATTCGTATTATTAACGTAATAAAACAGAAACATCTTTTTATATAAAACAGAATACTTTATTAAAGTTATTCTATAAATAGAATATATTATATTTTATTTAAAAGATTTTTCTTTAAATATGGACCGTCAGATTAAAGTAATCAATCTGGACCGTTCATGGATTAGTTACTATGCATTCCATTTTTATATAAATAGCAGCTCATTCCTTCATTATTTCTTACGAATTCACTGAACTCTAGAGAGAGAAACTATAGAGAGAAACTATAGAGAGAGAGAAGAAAAGTATTCTGCTACTTAACTACTTCCTTATTTCAGTTCTTCTTTAAAACGGTAAGGGGTGTTATTCTTTCTTATTCATGAAGAGAACTGTTGTTATTCTATTTATTATTATTCTGTTGGAATAACCTGTATACGCGGTCTACCCTATACTTGGTGAGATTCTTCTATTATTCTGTTGGAACATCATGTCTGTGTGTTTTACACCGGACCTGGTTCCGTCTTTATTATTATTCTGTTGGAACATCCTGTCTGTGTGTTTTACATCGGACCTGGTTCCGTCTTTATTATTATTTTGTTGGAACATCTTGTCTGTGTGTTTTACACTGGACTTGGTTCCGTCTTTATTATTATTCTGTTGGAATATCCTGTGTGTGCGTTTTACACCGGACCTGGTTCCATTATTTATTATTCTGTTGGAATAACCTGTCTGTGCTGTCTATCGCATGCATGGTGATTTCTTTTGTTATTCCATTCTTTATTATACTCAGTTGGTTAAGTTTTGACTTCTATACTCCATGAAATTTGTGGAATATCTTTGATAATTGCGTTCCATTCAGTATCTTTTCATGAAAATATTCTTCTAAGCATTCTTGAATTTTACTCCACAAAGCAGTATCATGTTGACAATTTGGATGTTGTTAATTCTTGGATAAATTAATTCTTGAACTTGTTTTATTGAATTCTTATATCATTGTCATCATCCTCATGTTTATAAAATGTTGAAAGTCATCTGTGGCCTGTAGTGCATAGATGGACTTGGTATGATTATGACCAGGAATTATTCGGTATAATCATGACTGTAATGTTACAAATGATGTGGTAAAAGTCCTCATTGGCCCATAGTGCATTGATGAACAGTTGTTGTCATGATCATGACCATTAATGAATATACGAATATCCTTGGCCGTAGTGCAGGGGTGATTCGATGATGTGGATTATTTTATTAAGCTGAGTCCCAGCGATAACAGTGTTGAAAAACCTTTTAAATCATAGAAGATAGTAGATTTTATTTTCTACTTGACTCTTTTAATGGATTGCTTGTTCCGCTGTAGTTAAACTTGATGTTCGTTATATTTTATCAGTTTAACACTATTGAAGGCTAATGATAATTTATTCTGCATTATATTAGTCATAATATTTCTTACGGGGCTAGTTGAGCTCACCCTTTCTTTCACTGTTCTCTTCAAGAAATGAGAATATAGCTGGGACGAGTCGGGGAACGGAGTGATGGACCAGATGATAGTATTAGTAGTCCTCACTATCCTGTTAAATAGTGTGACAATAATTGTAATGAGGACTCCTTTTGAGTTTGTATAGTCTCTAGTAGACAATAATTGTATTCAAACTCACAGTTATGTTTTGTCGTATTGTACACGACAGTTGTATTAGTAAGTTGTATTTGTATTCTGTACCATGTATCTGACGACCCAAGATGGGTGATGCATACCTAATTTTGGGGGCGTCACAGTTGTTATCAGAGCTTAGGGATATGATCCCTAGCTAAGATGTGAGAATAGAACTAGGAGGGGAGAGACGAGGAATTCCTTCGCTAGTATTACCTAAGTTTATTTGCATAGTATTTAATTGGTCTGTCAGAATATAAGGATAATATATGACATATCAATTAACTTTTGTTTTGTGGCAGTATCTGAAAATGGCATCTGAGAATGTTGAGAATAGCAATGGAGCACATGCGACTGTTGATTCACCACATATCAATAATCAGGATAATGTGCATCAGGAAGACGACAATCCTCATGCAAACAACAACACAGACCAGATGATGGATGATGGAATGTTCAGAAGCTTTATGCAGTTCATGCAACAGAAGGCGACAATGGCTCCTGTCAAAAATATAGGTGAAAACACTGAAAACTCTCGGACGGTCACCGCTAAATAGTTCAAGGAGCTGGGACCACCGGAGTTTAAGGGAGAGCCAAAACCACTTATAGCAGAAACATGGATAAAGCAGATCACCAAGATATTTGATGTCTTGGGATGCTCCAAGGAGCAAAAGGTTCCCTTTGCCACCTTTATGTTGCGAGGAGAGGCAGATTACTGGTGGGAATCGATTAAGCGTACTCAACCTGCCGCACTGAAGATGTCTTGGGAGAAGTTCCAAGAGCTGTTCAATGATAAATACTTTCTTGAAAGTGTTCGCCACATGAAGGAGGTGGAGTTCATCAAATTGGAGCAGAATAATATGACTGTGTCGCAGTATGAGGCTAAATTTGTTGAGTTGTCCCGGTTTGCGTCCCACTTGGTGGATAATGAAGAGCGGATGACGCGAATGTTTTTGCGAGGTTTGAAACCTGAGATACGTCAACATCTTATTTCTCATAAATTGTGTTTGTATTCAGATGTTGTAAATAGGGCTCAGTTAGTGGAGCGCGATAACGAGTCAACGCAACCAAAAGAGAGCAGTCGGCAAAATGATAATACCAGTGAGAGCAGTCATCGAAGCGGGGACAACAAGCGTGGAGGTAATCAACAGGCCAGAAATGGTAACCACTTCGATGGTAATCAGGGCCAAAATAATAAGAATGGTCATTTCAAGAAGAGGAGATTCAACAATGATGGAAAGACGTCAGCACCAGCACCCGTTGTTAAGGAAGGAGAACGACCACCTATCATATGTTTCAAATGCGGAGGGGAGGGGCACATCAGTCCAAACTGCGCGATGCCGTCTAAAGCATGTTATAATTGTGGAAGAGAAGGTCATTTAGCTCGATTTTGTCGTTTACCAAAAACAAGTTCAGCCAGAATGGAGACACCAAAGGCCGTCCCAGAAAAGTCAAATCCGGTAGTGCAAGGGAGAGCGTTTGTTGTGACCTCCCAGAAAGTAAGGAACCCGAATGAGGTCATCACGGGTAAGCTTATCATAAACTCTAACGAAGTCTATACTTTATTTGATACCGGTTCTACCCATTCTTTTATTTCTCCTACTTGCGCTCATCGATTAAATTTGACTCTGGAGAAATTAGACTTTGACTTATCTGTTGAAACTCCATTGGGAGAAACCTTCATTACATCCACGATTTATAAGTCTTGTTTGGTTCAAGTTGGTACCCACATATTACCTGTCGATCTGATTTCATTAAAAATACTTGCATTTGACGTGATTCTAGGGATTGATTGGTTAACTACTCATCATGCAAAAATTGATTATTTTCATAAGGTTGTTAGCTTTCATATTCCTAATAAACCTATTATGCGAATTCAAGCAACAAAACCATTAAAATCAATCGCTATCATCTCAAGCCATAAAGCTATTCGTTTATTGAAAAACGGATGTCAAGCTTTCTTAGCTCATGTCACGGATCTAAACAAAAATACGTCAGTTTTGAATGATATTTCTATTGTTAATAAATTTCCTGATGTATTCCCTGAAGAACTTCCTGGCCTACCCCCAGAGCGTGAAATTGAATTTTGTATCGACCTTGAACCCGGTACAAAACCCATTTTCAAAGCCCCATATCGAATAGCTCCTACTGAACTTCAGGAGTTAAAGATCCAACTGCAGGAATTGTTAGACATTGGCTTTATTCGTCCTAGTACTTCTCCTTGGGGTGCTCCTATTCTATTCGTGAAGAAAAAAGATGGAAGTATGCGACTTTGTATTGATTATCGGGAGTTGAATCATGTCACCATCAAAAATAGGTACCCATTGCCACGTATTGATGACCTGTTTGACCAGTTGCAAGGAGCACAATTCTTTTCAAAGATCGATCTTCGTTCTGGATATCATCAACTGAAGGTTAGAACTGAGGATATTCCAAAGACGGCTTTCAGAACTCGGTACGGGCATTATGAATTCCTAGTCATGTCCTTTGGATTAACTAATGCTCCTGCTGCCTTCATGGATATGATGAACTGGGTATTCAAGGAATATTTGGATCACTTTGTGGTCGTCTTTATTGATGACATCCTTATTTATTCCAAAAGCCGTGAAGATCATGAGCAACACTTGAGGCTGGTACTCCAAAAGCTTCGTGAATACAAGCTTTATGCCAAGTTGAAGAAATGCGAGTTCTGGCTGGAGGAGGTAGCATTCCTTGGGCACGTAGTATCAAGTTGTGGAATATCTGTTGACCCGGTAAAGATTGAAGCTATTCAAAGCTGGGAGTAACCTAAATCAGTGACCGAAGTACGTAGCTTTCTTGGTTTAGCTGGTTATTATCGGAGATTCGTGGAAGGATTTTCTCGAATCCTACTCCATTAACTCAGCTGACTCGAAAAGATACAAAGTTCGGTTGGAGCGAAGAATGTGAGAAGAGTTTTCAAGAACTCAAGAGGAGACTCATTTCAGCACCTGTTCTAACAATACCATCTGGCTCAGAGGGATTTGTCATCTATAGTGATGCTTCGAGCAAAGGGTTGGGATGCGTTCTCATGCAACATGAAAAAGTCATAGCCTATGCATCAAGACAACTCAAGGAATATGAGAGGAATTATCCTACTCATGATCTAGAGTTGGCAGCTGTTGTCTTTGAACTTAAAATTTGGAGGCATTACTTGTATGGGGAGAAGGTGGAGATCTTTACGGATCATAAAAGCCTCAAATATTTTAACACTCAAAAGGAACTCAACATGCGACAACGACGTTGGCTTGAACTGTTGAAAGATTATGATCATACCATTCAATACCATCCTGGAAAAGCGAACGTGGTAGCTGACGCATTGAGTAGAAGATCATATGCAAGTACGAGTGTGATATTGTCAACACAAAGGCCCATTTTGTGTGACTTGCAAAGGATGGAGATATAGTTAAAGACTCCAGGGACCCATGTGATGATGGCGAATATACAAGTGGAACCGACTTTAATCGATAAAGTTAAAGCTGCTCAAGCTACAGATCTGGAGCTGATGCGTATGAGGAAGAAAGTGCAAGAAGGTGCTATGCCGGAAGCAAGAATTGATGAAGAAGGAATACTTCGAGTCAACTCCAGACTTTGTGTTCCTAACGACCCTGATTTAAAGTATGAAATCATGATGGAGGTGCACAACACACCATTTGCAATCCATCCTGGGAGTACCAAAATGTATCATGATCTTCTTCATACATTTTGGTGGAGCAATATGAAGCGAGAGATAGCACTGTTTATCTCAAGGTGTCTAACTTGTCAACGAGTCAAGGCGGAGCATCAAGTACCAAAAGGTCCATTGCAGCCACTTGAAATTCTAAAATGGAAGTGGGAGCACATTACCATGGATTTCGTTACCGGTCTTCCTAAGGTTTCTCAAGGTATAGATGCGATTTGGGTCATTGTTGATAGATTGACCAAGTCTACTCATTTCTTACCGATACGAGAAACTTATACACTTGAACGTCTTGCTCGTATGTAAATAAATGAGATTGTAAGACTGCATGGTATGCCAGTATCCATAGTTTCTGACCGAGACCCAAGATTCACTTCACGATTTTGGGTTAGTTTACAAAAAGCTATGGGCACGGATTTACGATTTAGTTCGGCATATCATCCTCAGACGGACGGACAATCAAAGAGGACTATTCAAACTCTAGAAGATTTATTAAGACTCTGTGTCTTTGACTTCAAGGGAAGTTGGGACAAGTTCTTATCATTGGTGGAGTTTTCCTACAACAACAGTTATCAAGCAAGTATTGGCATGGCTCCATTCGAAGCGTTGTATGAAAGAAAGTGTCGTTCTCCAGTATGCTGGGATGAGGTGGGTGAAGCAACGTTGTTGGAACCGGAGTTGGTACGTATGACTACAGAAAAGATTCAAACGATCCGACAATGTATAAAAACCTTACAAGATCGACAAAAGAGTTATGCTGATCTTCATCGAAAGGACGTGAAATTTGATATAGGAGATCATGTGTTCTTACGTGTTGCTCCATGGAAAGGAGTTATGAGATTTAAAAAGAGAGGAAAGCTCAATCCTCGATTCATCGGTCCATTTTTAATCCTCGATCGAGTAGGAACTATGGCTTATAGACTCGCTTTACCGCCAAGTATGTCTCGTGTTCATAACGTTTTTCACATATCCATGTTACGTAAATATTGGAGGACCCGAACCACATTATTGAGTTAGAACCGGACGAAATAGCAGAAGATTTGACGTATGAAGAAGTTCCTGTTCAAATCTTGGATAAGAAGGAACATATTCTACGCTCCAAGGTTATACCTCAAGTCAAAGTTTTGTGGAGAAACCACGATGTTGAGGAAATGACTTGGGAGTTAGAATCTGAAATGAAATCAAGGTATCCTTATCTCTTCGACATACCAGGTACGTACCCTAATTTCGAGGGCGAAATTTCATAAGAAGGGGAGGTTGTAAGACCCCAACTTTTATAAATAAAGATGAATTTTCTATAAATATCATTTTTGAATATTATGGAGTTAATTTGATATAATGTTATAGTTGTGGGTAATATTTATAAATTTTATAAAGTACGCAAGTTGTTATATAATATTCATTTTAACAGAGAATATTCGTACAACGGCACAATCATTGGTGGACCCCACAACGGAATTATTGTCAGATTGAGAAAACGACAAAAATATTTTATTAAAAATAACGGCGGAAGTTTTACCATTGATACTGTTGAACTACTCGGTAGTAAAAGTACAGTAATACGTGTGGTTGCATAGTAGCACACGGTATTGATTATTAATGCTTATGTGAGAAGTCACTCAGTTTGATTAAATTATTGTCAGTTAATAATATGAATTATTTAACGATAATGAAGTTTTGTTTTATTCATATTATTAACGTAATAAAACAGAAACATCTTTTTATATAAAACAGAATACTTTATTAAAGTTATTCTATAAATAGAATATATTATATTTTATTTAAAAGATTTTTCTTTAAATATGGACCGTCAGATTAAAGTAATCAATCTGGACCGTTCATGGATTAGTTACTATGCATTTTATTTTTCTATAAATAGCAGCTCATTCCTTCATTATTTCTTACGAATTCACTGAATTCTAGAGAGAGAAACTATAGAGAGAGAGAAGAAAAATATTCTGCTACTTAACTACTTCCTTATTTCAATTCTTCTTTAAAACGGTAAGGGGTGTTATTCTTTCTTATTCATGAAGAGAACTGTTGTTATTTCATTTATTATTATTCTGTTGGAATAACCTGTATACGCGGTCTACCCTATACTTGGTGACATTCTTCTATTATTCTGTTGGAACATCCTGTCTGTGTGTTTTACACCGGACCTGGTTCCGTCTTTATTATTATTCTGTTGGAACATCCTGTCTGTGTATTTTACACCGGACCTGGTTCCGTCTTTTTTATTATTCTGTTCGAACATCCTGTTTGTGTGTTTTACACCGGACCTGGTTCCGTCTTTATTATTATTCTGTTGGAACATCCTGTCTGTGTGTTTTACACCGGACCTGGTTCCGTCTTTATTATTATTCTGTTGGAATATCCTGTTTGTGCGTTTTACGCCGGACCGGGTTCCATTATTTATTATTCTGTTGGAATAACCTGTCTGTGCGGTCTATCGCATGCATGGTGATTTCTTTTGTTATTCCATTCTTTATTATACTCAGTTGGTTAAGTTTTGACTTCTATACTCCATGAAATTTGTGGAATATCCTTGATAATTGCGTTCCATCCAGTATCTTTTCATGAAAATATTCTTCTAAGCATTCTTGAATTTTACTCCACAAAGTAGTATCATGTTGACAATTTGGATGTTGTTAATTTTTGGATAAATTAATTCTTGAACTTGTTTTATTGAATTCTTATATCATTGCCATCATCCTCATGTTTATAAAATGTTGAAAGTCATCTGTGGCCTGTAGTGCATAGATGAACTTGGTATGATTATGACCAGGGATTATTCGGTATAATCATAACCGTAATGTTAAAAATGATGTGGTAAAAGTCCTCATTGGCCCGTAGTGTATTGATGGACAGTTGTTGGCATGATCATGACCATTAATGAATACACAAATATCCTTGGCCGTAGTGCAGGGGTGATTCGATGATGTGGATTATTTTATTAAGCTGAGTCCCAGCGATAACAGTGTTGAAAAACCTTTTAAATCATAGAAGATAGTAGATTTTATTTTCTACTTGAATCTTTTAATGGATTGCTTGTTCCGCTGCAGTTAAACTTGATGTTCGTTATATTTTATCAGTTTAACACTGTTGAAGGCTAATGATAATTTATTCTGCATTATCTTAGTTATAATATTTCTTACGGCGCTAGTTGAGCTCATACTTTCTTTCACTGTTCTCTTCAGGAACTGAGAATATAGCTGGGACGAGTCGGGGAACGGAGTGATAGACCAGATGATAGTATTAGTAGTCCTCACTATCCTGTTAAATAGTTTGACAATAATTGTAATGAGGACTCCTTTTGAGTTTGTATAGTCTCTAGTAGACAATAATTGTATTCAAACTCACAGTTATGTCTTGTC
Source organism: Panax notoginseng (assembly GCA_016801055.1). Lineage (NCBI taxonomy): Eukaryota > Viridiplantae > Streptophyta > Magnoliopsida > Apiales > Araliaceae > Panax > Panax notoginseng. The sequence goes on from CM029016.1 coordinate 189,195,664, forward strand.
GTATTATACACGATAGTTATATTAGTAAGTTGTATTTGTATTCTGTACCATGTATCTGACGACCCAAGATGGGTGATGCATACCTAATTTTGGGGGCGTCACAGTTGGTATCAGAGCTTAGGGATATGATCCCTAGCTAAGATGTGAGAATAGAACTAGGAGGGGAGAGACGAGGAATTCCTTCGCTAGTATTACCTAAGTTTATTTGCATAGTATTTAATTGGTCTGTCAGAATATAAGGATAATATATGACATATCAATTAACTTTTATTTTGTGGCAGTATCTGAAAATGGCATCTGAGAATGTTGAGAATAGCAATGGAGCACATGCGACTGTTGATTCACTACATATCAATAATCAGGATAATGTGCATCAGGAAGACGACAATCCTCATGCAAACAACAACACAGACCAGATGATGGATGATGGAATGTTCAGAAGCTTTATGCAGTTCATGCAACAGAAGGCGACAACGGCTCCTGTCAAAAATATAGGTGAAAACACTGAAAACTCTCGGACGGTCACCGCTAAATAGTTCAAGGAGCTGGGACCACCGGAGTTTAAGGGAGAGCCAAAACCACTTATAGCAGAAACATGGATAAAGCAGATCACCAAGATATTTGATGTCTTGGGATGCTCTAAGGAGCAAAAGGTTCCCTTTGCCACCTTTATGTTGTGAGGAGAGGCAGATTACTGGTGGGAATCGATTAAGCGTACTCAACCTGCCGCACTGAAGATGTCTTGGGAGAAGTTCCAAGAGCTGTTCAATGACAAATACTTTCTTGAAAGTGTTCGCCACATGAAGGAGGTGGAGTTCATCAAATTGGAGCAGAATAATATGACTGTGTCGCAGTATGAGGCTAAATTTGTTGAGTTGTCCCGGTTTGCGTCCCACTTGGTGGATAATGAAGAGCGGATGACGCGAGTGTTTTTGCGAGGTTTGAAACCTGAGATACGTCAACATCTTATTTCTCATAAACTGTGTTTGTATTCAGATGTTGTAAATAGGGCTCAGTTAGTGGAGCGCGATAACGAGTCAACGCAACCAAAAGAGAGCAGTCGGCAAAATGATAATACCAGTGAGAGCAGTCATCGAAGCGGGGACAACAACCGTGGAGGTAATCAACAGGCCAGAAATGGTAACCACTTCGATGGTAATCAGGGCCAAAACAATAAGAATGGTCATTTCAAGAAGAGGAGATTCAACAATGATGGAAAGACGTCAGCACCAGCACCCGTTGTTAAGGAAGGAGAACGACCACCTATCATATGTTTCAAATGCGGAGGGGAGGGGCACATCAGTCCAAACTGCGCGATGCCGTCTAAAGTATGTTATAATTGTGGAAGAGAAGGTCATTTAGCTCAATTTTGTCGTTTACCAAAAACAAGTTCAGCCAGAATGGAGACACCAAAGGCCGTCCCAGAAAAGTCAAATCCGGTAGTGCAAGGGAGAGCGTTTGTTGTGACCTCCCAAAAAGTAAGGAACCCGAATGAGGTCATCACGGGTAAGCTTATCATAAACTCTAAATAGCAAGGATCAAGAGCATTCCTCTTAAATAGCATTCCTCCTTAAATAGTACTCTTTTATTAAAACTACGTCGTTTTGGAGTGGCCGTGGGTGGTATTTTTGTAAATAAAAGGAAAACAAGTGGGACCACTCTCTTTTAAGTCACTCCAAAACGACGTAGTTTTAATAAAGGAGTGCTATTTAAGGATGAATGCTATGTAAGAGGAATGCTCTTGATCCTTACTATATATATATATATATATATATATATATATATATATATATGCATTAAAATAGTAAATAAGCCCAGATCTAAGAAGATCTTACTATATAGCGAGATAACACCACAACGAACGGCTAAACCTGCTAAAACCTTGATTTCAACCAGTGAAAAGTTGATATGTTGAAGTATATATGTATAGAAGTGTTTGTAATAGAGATTTACAAATATTGAAGCAAGATTTGAGTTGTTTCGTACTCTAAATCTCATATTTTCTCTTTATTGAGCCTTCTCTCTTCCTAAAATCTGCTAAAAATGAGTTGGGGGTCTAATATTTAATGACCCGACCAACCGTGAGTCTACATACGACAGCCGCAGGTAAACCTGTGGCTGAGCTAGGTGTCCTTACCGCCTCAAAGTTTGTTCCCTCGATCAACGTGCAGTTTGCTGAAACCTTCATATCTTACAATCCTGGAATTCTATTGAGGTGTGTCATACCATTCCGAAAATCTCTTTCTGAGAGATGCAATAACATAGAAGATCTTTTCTGAATCTGGGAAGATCGATCCATGACCAGAATGGCACTTCAAGTATTCGTAGTCAGTCCGTTGAGCTGTCTTGCACAGTTTGCACTCGGGATTGTTGTGATGGCTCTTTGTGACCTTATCTACAGCTAGATGACTGTTGTTTATGTTGTGTTGTCAAAATTCCCTATTTGCCCTCACGAGGTTGTCTCTAGGGTTGAGGTGGCTTTTTGGTTGTCCCTCAGGGTTGTCTCTAGGGTTTAACTGTTATTATTATGTCTTTCCTAGGGGTTGTGTCTAAGGTTGATTTGATGTCCCACGGAGCTGTCTCCGGGGTTTGACTTAATATCCCAATGTGTTGTCTCCGTGGTTTGATTGTTATTGTCCTCCGGGATTGTCTCCAAAATGGAAGAAAAGACGTTTTTGCCCTCCTGTATTGTTAGTAACAGGAAAATAAAATTTTGAGTGTCTACAGGGTAATAAAAAGAAAGCCTGGTAACCTAATTTTATATATATATATATATATATATATATATATATATATATATATATATATATATATATTAGGTATGAGAATTAAATAACCTAAGGGTTATATTTATTGAAGAGTCCTAGTATTTAAATTATATACTAGTGGACTAGCCTAAGAGATTTATTTTATTATCTTAACCTATTAATTATTTTAACCTAATTAAACCAACTATAATTGGGTTATGTAACTAAACCAATGTGAGTAATTATTTGAATTTCAAAGTAAGTGGAATAGAAACCCTAATTAAATAGCTAGGGTAAGGAATTTAATGTGTTGGGCATATGTAAGTTTATGTGACCAAAAGAATTAAATGTTAGCCCAAATAAATAAAAGGAATGGCCCAAAACCTAGCCCATTTGGTGTGGGATTTTCTAGAAGCATATATACTATATAAGCAAATAAAGCATGAATAAAAATAAAAAATGGAGCAAAAATGAGAGGGGGAGCCGGATATAGGAGGGAGGGAGTCACATGGGAATTAATGTGGCTTTATCTCTTATTTTCAAAGTTGTTTAACCACTTCCTTAGCCTATGTTCCCTACTTTGCTAGCTTAATAAGTTTAAGATCCACATAATAAGGAAAGGCAAGGAAAATTATGGAATATGTAATGATAATATGTATACATATATATGATATATGTATACATATATATATGATAAATGTATACATTTTATAGCCTATAAATAAAACCCTTTCATGTGCTAGTAAAAGAGTTACTTCATTTTACACCCTAAGTTCCCAAAAGCTAAAGAGAGAAAATATATACTTTGAGAGAGGAAGAAAGGAGGGGCTGCCGTGGGCTTTAAGGGAGGAAATGGAGGAGAGTTTCTTCATGTCCTCAAGTTTCATCACTTACTTTGGGAGAAGAAGAAGGAGTGCTCACAAAACAAGGTTTAAAAGTGCTCCCATCTCAAAACCTAGTTAGATCTATATGTATTCTTATGGTTGTTTTAGATCAAATGATGAGTTTATATTTCTTAACTCAAATGATAGTAGATCTATGTGTTATATGATGTTTTGTGGTTAGATAAAGTCATTTTAAGTGTTGATTAGCTTGGATGACAAAGTAGAACAAAAACAGTTTTTGGCTCAAAACCCCTAGAATTTCAGTCCACTTTGGACAAGCACCATTTCTAATCTATAAATTATTTTTGAGATCCGTCAAAGACATGAGTTACATCCATGAGTTATCTGATGAACCCAACTAAAATCACTCAAAAATGTTAAACGAGCAGACCGTAGCATGATTTTTAGCAAAACAATTCCTGCTGAAAAAATATGGAGAAAACCCTAAAAGTATATTGTCCATATTTTTGTGAGGCATGTTTCAGCTAGTTAGAAGGCCTTAAAATTTTGGTCTGTTGTGGTATGTTAATATAAGAAGTTATCTAGTTGCTGTCAAAAATTGATAATTTTTTGACATCATGAGATGGAATTATGGACTGTCAAAGAAAATGCGCTTTTAAAAAGAAACTGTTATAACTCAAAATTTGTAACCTAGAAAATTGTGAACTTTTTACAGGAGTCAGTATATGATGTTATGAGAATTCCGTATAAATTTTTGAATTTTTGGATAAAAGGATAATATTTAATAAATGTTGTGATTTTGGACTGTTTTGGCCTATTTAAAAATAGGAAATGAACTTGGAAAAATACAAGAAAATTATTTTGTGACTAAAATATTATATATTAAGCTATTCTAGAAGATATAAAAATATTAAGTTGATTAGGTATTTTTAATGTCTGTGGAGGAGTTAAGAATAATTGAGAAAATTAAGTTATATTAAGTCATAAAGTTTGTTAATGTAATTTTATTGAGTAATGATCATTAAAATGATGTATTAAAACTTTATAAGGGTAATTTGGTCATTTTTAATAAATTTATATGAGAATGGCATATTATGCTTGTTAAATAAATTAAATAGTAAGAGATAAACAATTAAATTAAATTGTTTATAAGTTTAGTAAATGATTAAAATACTATTAAATGATTAATAATATTATTAAATGATTAATAATAATTGTAAATGATTAATAATATTTATAAATGATTAAAATATTATTAAATGATTAATAATATTAGTAAATAATTAAATATTATTAAATGGTTAATAATATTTGTAAATGATTAATAATATTAGTAAATGTTTAATAATATTTGTAAATGATTAATAATATTAGGAAGTTAATAATATTATTAAAGGATTAATAATATTAGACGAGAGTTTAAGATGATGATTAAGTGATAGCAATATTATCAAATAATGATAATATTACTAAGGATTTAAGGTATTATCAAATGTTGACTTATATGACTAAATGTTAGATAATTTGTAATACAATAGTAGTGTTATCACTCAAGATGTGTTATGCTAATTGAAATATCAATCTTATTATTGATAGGTCTTTTTATAAGGAGTTAAATTAGATTGTTTAGCGATAATCAGTGGTACAGGCAAGTTTTTTAACTTACACAACTTTGTATATTGTGCAAGTTTCTATTCTTATGTGTACTTTATTCAATGATGTGATTGTGGAATTTCATTTGTTATATGAAGTTCATTCTACAATGTGAAAAGATTTATGAAAAAGGAGTTATTGTTATTTGATTCGGCCCAACTCGATTGTTGAGCTATTCCAGTCGGAATATTTATTGTTGGGGTATTTATTTGTTATAAATTCTTTCTGTGTGAGAAGTTGAATATGTCAAATCAAATAATTTAGGCAAGTATTTATATTAATTGCACTATGTGCAATAATGTATTTATGTAATTAATGAATGATGTTTAAGGTAAAGGAAATCTTTTATTCCTGATTATTCAAGTTGCTTCACAATTATTGTTCAATTATTGAAGATTTCAAAAAATATTACTCTATCCTTGAGATTGTTGTCCATTCAGTTGCTTATACTTGTTGGGCAATTAAATGATCACCCTTGCAAAATTCAAAATTTTTTGCAGCTATAGCAGGAGAACCTAAAAGGTTAGAAGATGATAAAAGTAAGTTAAATATTAAGGAGGATCATTAAAGCGTATCGCGACTTATAAAATGTTGAAAATTTTGTATTACAATTGTAATATTATTTGAGAGAGAGAAATGTAAAGGTATTAAATCATAGGATTAGATAGAGATATACTGCAAAAATATTGTAATTACATTTATGTCTATAAGATTTAATATGTGATGCAAGTCACAAGTGTAGATGAAGGTAGCTCCGTTAAGCACCAGGTTCGAGGTTTGAGGGACCCGAATTTGGGGGCGTCACACATGTGAGGCCGCATTGCTGGATGGGCTGGGCGAACAAGAGCGCTCGGGGGCGCGGCTGGGCATGCGCAATTGGTGATTTCAATTTAACACTAGAATAAGACCTTCTTCCTTCTAGCACCAATGTTAACGCCAAAATTTGTCCGCTCGTCGAATTACCAAACAACGAGCTTAAACCTGCACAAGGAACAAATGAACACACTAAGAGCATTCACAACAGTTTCCTTATCTTTATCCCTACTCTGCAATGCTATTGGGTCATTCTGTAGGATATAGATTCAATTTTTTTCACTATGTACCCAACAGGTTCCTTATATTGATTCCTTAAATATTAAATTTTAAAATTCAAAATTTAAATGTTAAAATTTGAAAGTTCCAACAGTCAAATCATGTTTTGAATGTTGTAACTATTTTTTATTTAAAAATAATTATTGTTCGAATTTAAAAATTACAATTATTTTAATTTAAAAATAGATATTGCTAGAAACCAAAATGTGCAACGATCATTATGTGTTTATGAGAACTAAAACAACATTATTTTAATTATAAAATAATAAAATTTATAATTAGTAGTAATATTTTTTATAAAAATGATCAAAATCAAAATTTGACTGATTTTTAATTATTTTTTATAGTTCTCTTTCTTATCTAAATCCTCTATTTAAAAAATAAAAATGAGTGAATTTGATAAGCATGCCCAAATCAGCAATTAAGTGAGATAAGATCATTTAACCAACATAAAATTGCAATAAATAGGGTGTGAAATGTCATTTTATATAAATAGGGAATGCTCTTTTGATTCCCTCACCCTGAGGAGTCAAATCATATATAGGGATTAAAATAGAGAATTATATAAAGATAAGAAAACTGTTGGATACTGATTTATTGATATATTCTTCAAATGTGGGGATAGAGAGTCTATTGAAAAAACTATTGTGAATGCTCTAAGAAGCTTGACGGTCGGGGCAGTCAGGGCGTAACTCTGATGTGAGAATAAATACAGGCCAAAAACGTCAACAATGGAGAAATTTGATTGTTTTAGTAAGTAAAAATAAATAATATGTAAGGTACCTGGAACTTAAATTATGGTTGTATTTATAGTTTGATCACACCACCTCATTGTATCACGCCTATCTCCGAATTGGAATAAGAGTACTTATCTAAAGATTTCTTACAACTGTAAGTTTAATAACTAAATAGAAGTTGACTTCCTTAGAAATAGAAAGCCAAATTGTCTATCATAAGTTAACTTGGATTGCGGCCTTCTAGAATATCCAACTCCTTACTATCAATGTTGTTGGACCATAATTATTTGGACCTATTGGGCCATACTTATTTGGGCCTTTGGAGTATTGGGCCATTATTTATATGGGATTATCTTTGGGCTTGGGCTGTAGATTATTGTAATGGACATGTGTTGGACTATGGATCCAACACCTTATTTAATGAGAATTTGGCATAATCTTAAGTTAGTGGGGAACATTGATTTGATTTGGGGATAAAGATTGCATGCAAGATGATGATGTCACGAGAGATGTTTCATGCAAGGCGGTGAGACTAACATAAGTACAGAGCACTACATAGAAAAGATGTAACATGCAAATTTCATTACAGACACTAGAGCACACAACCTCCATTGTTAACCTTACTTTCGGCCTGTACTGATTCTCACACCAGAGCTATCCCCCAGCGGCCCAAGCCGTCAATCTCTCGGTGCTGACTCATTTTTTGTGCAGGATTGGACGTGCTTTTCGATGATTGAGGTGCGTGCAAAGATCTTGGCTTTAACATTGGCGCTAGAAGGAGGGCTTTTCTAGTGTTTCTGGTTTTCAATCACATTGGTTGTACATCCTACATTAGAAGTTATGGTGAAAAGTAGGACAATCACAGCTGAAGGACAGCCAACAATGACGAGTTCTTCTCAACAGAGAGTTTCTATTAAAGATAGGTTGGGACCGTCGAAGAGCATCCATGACAGACTTGGATCACAGGACACCCCGACAGGGTCTCATGCAAAAGACCATGATGATGTCAAAAAGAAGTTATTTTCCACTACCAGTAAAGGGCCTGACAAGGATCGAAAAAGGGTAAAAGGCACACCGCCTAGAACCCAACGCTGACAAGATCAGGCGAATAAGGCATCTAATCTGGCCAAGATGGCACAAGAAACTGATAAAGCTTTGAAGGTGTTTCTGCAATAAAGGGAGGAGATCGCCAAACATATGGTTTATATGGCTAGAATGGAAGATGAGGCATCCAATTATGCTCGACCTAAAGAGCATGGCAGGTCTCTAGAAAGGCGAACATGGAGAGGTAAGGAGCCCATGCAGTCTGAAAGCACGTCTCAGAGCCATTCTAGGGACTGAGGAAGAGTAAGGGGTCATACTCCCAAAGATCCAAAGAGGGCACCTCGCCCTGAGGATTCTTGGGGTAATGACAAGAGCAGGCGAAGAAGTAGATCAAGAGGACGTACGCCCGAGAGTTCAAAGAAGGCACCTCGCCTTGAGTATTCTCAGCATAGTGAGAAGGGTAGACGCCAAAGCAAATCAAGAAATAGTACTCTCTAGAGTCTAAAGAGGGCACATTGCCCTGTGGATACTTGCTACAGTAGGAGCCATATACGAAGCCCTCCTAGGGTAGTCAGTTCGAATAGAAAGGACCGATCTGATCAGAGAAGAGAAGTTCCCCGATGAAGGAAATCTCTTCGCAGCCAGGAGGAGCAACAGAGGAATAATAGGCATGTTCAGGCTGCCCAACCCGCACAACCAAGTCCGAATCAACCGGTAAGACATGTTGTGGATGTAATTATAGGAGGAAACATTGGCAAAGTTATCGGGAAGAAGCGACGGGGCTATCTAGATTCGGTGATGACAGTGGCAGGTAAACTCCCGAAGACTGAAAGAGCTTATCCGGGTTCAGTAATCTCTTTCACAGACGAGGATTTCCCTTCCAAAGCCATTGAACCTCATGAAGGAGCTTTGGTAATTACTGCACAAGAGGGTTCGATAGATATGAAGAGAATGATGATAGATAATGGGTCTTCGGTGGATATCCTATATGCACATGCTTATCAGAGGATGCACTTGGATGGAAGGAAGATGGAGATCGGGCAAAAAGGTCCTCTATATGGGTTTAGCAACGATCCAGTCAAAGTGGCGGGGACTATCGAGTTACCGATCATCTTCGGGATGGTTCCCCAGCAGGTGGAGATTATGTGTAAGTTTTATGTAGTGCATGTGGACTCGGCATACAATACCATTTTGGGAAGGCCCACTTTAACAACTCTTCAGGCAATGACATCGATTCCCCATTTCAAGATTAAGTTTCCGACGCCGCATGGAGTTACAAAAGTTGCTGGAGATCTGGATTTGGTGAGGAGATGCTATCAGAATGCGTTGATCACTTCGGGTGTAGGGGTTAGCAGGCAAAAACAAACCATGGCTATTAAGATTGAGCCATTTACCGAAAGCAGTACGGAGCCATTGGTTATGCCAGCAGAAGAGACCGAAGAGTTTGAACTGATTCTGGGAAAGAAGGAAAATACTGTGAAGATAGGTTCAGGTCTGCCGAAACCTTTTCGGACGAAACTGGTGGAATTACTTTGATGTTATGCTGATATCTTTGCTTGGGTTCCAAGTGACATGCCTGGAGTAAGTCAAAAGGTTGCTGAATATAGGCTGCACGTAGACCCAGCAAAGAAGCCAATTCGGCAGAAAAGGTGGATTTTTGCACCAGAGAGACAGAAGATCATTGACAAAGAAATTGCAAAGTTGCTGGCAGCGGATTTTATATTTGAGATCGACTATCCGTAGTGGATGGCGAATGTAGTTCTAGTGCAGAAGCAGAATGGGAAATGGCAAGTTTGTATAGACTATACTGATCTGAACAAAGCATACCCGAAGGACTTTTATCCTTTGCCTCACATTGATCAGCTTATTGATGCGACTTCGAGATATGCCTTGCTCAGCTTTATGGATGCTTTCTCGAGGTACCATCAAATTTCTATGTGTAAAGAAGACATCCCGAAGACAGCTTTTATCACTCATCGGTCGGTATATGCTTATAAGAAGATGATGTTTGGCTTGTTGAACGCGGGAGCTACTTATCAGAGGATGATAAATTATGTGTTCACGAGGCAGTTGGGGAAAAACATGCAAATTTCATTACAGACACTAGATAACACACCCTCCATTGTTAACCTTACTTCCGACCTGTACTGATTCTCACTCACACCGGATCTATCCCCCGGTGGCCTAAGCCGTCAAGCTCTCGATGCTAACTCGTTTTCTGTGCAAGATTAGACGCACTTTTGTAATACCCGAGAATTTCCACATATTATAAAACGAATATATTAATGGAAATACTATTATGTGAAAATAAGTGTTATTGTTTTATGAGTCGGTTAATATAATTGAATCATATTAAATCAATGTGTATTAAGAAATGTGAATTGGCAATGAGAAGTGTGAAATGCCTTGTGTGGCATAGTGTAAAACAAGAAAATTCACTAAGTAAGTTAAACCGAGAATTAGGAAGATTAATCGTGTATGATCATGAGATTTTATATAAGTAATCTCGTAGACTCGTAGTAACGCTCTTGTGGAGATCAATTCGTGTCATGTATAACGAGTTAACATTGAAAACTGGCACGGGCAGAAGCTGCACCAGTCTTGGCACTGTCAGGGCACAGCGCAGCTGCGCCGTCCCAGCAGTACAAACTGGTGCAGCTGCGCCAGAAGTCAGTTAGAGAAAAGTAATTTTTCCACTTTGGAAATTCAATGGAACAATTATGTGATATGTGTGACATTGATAAATCATGAATTAGAGTATGTTATGTCCGACAACAGAATTGTTAATCCATTAATTAATATTAATTAATTGTGGTGGAATATGGATTATTTGGTAATTAATTCGTAATATACGATTATTATTATTTGCAATATATCTATAAATATAATAAGAATTATATCAATAATCAATAGTTATGAAAATCTATAAATTCATCAATGAAAAATGGATTAAATTATATTAGTGGTAATTAATCGAGGAGGTGAATAATTTATTTACTTAACATAAATAAGTAAGTTATTAATACAACAATATTATATTGACAGTCATGTGCATATGAGCAATAACACAAATATACTATATAGTGTAGTGTTGCATTGTGTGACTATATATTAAGTCTTATAAAATTTTATTGTATAAAGCAATGTGATTATGCATATTAAAACTATATAGTATAAATATATCATGAAATGTGTAAAGTAACCATATACATGTGGGAAGACATTCAAATAGAATGTACATGGATTATATGTATGTTGCATAACATCTATTACCTTGAAATGTTAAGTCATATTGTGACATTAGGTTATAATATATGGTTGTTATGTGTATTAAAATGTAACATAAGGGTGACAGTGTGTAGGAGTTTACAAGAAGGCTGAGAGGTTAGAGTTGTCCCAAAATGAGTGCCCCATTCACTCCTAAATCTCAGTCACGTGAATAGCAAAAAGGCTAAGGCCTATTCCTCTTCTTTTCTTCCAAGCTTCTAGCTAATGATCGTGGGAGGGGGAGTGGTGTTCATGATGCAAACCAACCACAATTACCAACTCCTCTATAACCTTCATTCAATCCTACAATCCATGAGTTTGATTCAATGGAAAATTGTTATGTCTGTGTAAGGATTTTTTTATAAATAGTAGACATGTTTATCAGTTGATGTTCTTGAAGTTGTCTGAGATTTGTTAAGTAGGAGATTGAAAGCATATAAGCATTCTTAGAGCTTAAGAGTTCAAGTTGAAACGACCCCAAAATTTATACTATTTAAATCTTCACTTCGGTCGTTAACCATACATTAAATCTCAAATTTTACATCATTATTCGATATTAAAAACACTAAAATTGAGGAATATTTAAAACTTTTATACATTTCTTTCTTTCTTGCCCTGAATCGCAACCTTTACATTACATCTCTTTGATTCAATCTTATATCATGATTCGTTACAATAAAATGACTATACAAAGTCTTACATCATAACTAAATATCCATATACATTGGATAGCTCAACTTACAATTCAACATGTTACGTTCAAAATTTGAAATACATTTCTCATAAAATATAAGTAATCTTCGTGAATATAGATCTCTATAACTCACTTAGCACATATCTTTACCTTAAAATTTGTACCTGCAAAAGTGGTTATTTGCAAGAGTGAGCTCGACCGCCCAGCAAAGTCTAACAGTTTTCATGCATCACATAGCACATAATAACATGCTCGACATACATCTCATTAAAGTAACATGGCATACATGCTTTTAATTCACATAACAAATATAAAGATTGAGTTCCTTACTCAATTATCATTACTTAGCCAAAACAATGCAGTCATATATTGACTTTAACATTTTATGATTTCAACATGCATAACATATCATTCAATTTAAAACAGTTCATCAAGTTCACGTAGAAAATAGTAACCGAAAGACTTTCCTTGATCGTTGTTTACCAATAACAGTTTAACAGCTTACAGCTATCTGCACTTCACATGCCCTACGCAATTATATAATTATACACATCAAATATTAGTGACATAACAACACATAATAATTGTAATGTAAACTCTACTATGTGTCTCATAATCTTTTCTATTAATAAATACACAATGTTCAACTTAATTGTGTTAACTTTCAACTTATATCTCACTGTATTTCATATTTGCAGTTCATTCAAGTGTTTAAGTCTTGCTAGGACTACTTATTGGTTTTATATTAAATTCATTCCTTATCTTATAATATTCATTTCATTTGAATTAAAATATTTTTTTAAGTTCATTAACACTTGGCACGGCGTTTCGACGTTCATTTGTCACACGTCCGATTTGCCTCTCTTGTGTATGCTTACTATGCTTCTATAACTCATCTAATACATCATGTATTAATGTTAAGCATCATTATAATTACTAATATTCATGTTTTATAACTTAGGACATCATCTTTTATGGTCAAGAGCACTACACATGCATATGTGCATGTCCGACGCCCTCCGATTGCCTCCGAAAATACAATAGTCCTAAAGATGAGCCTTTTGACCCATTCTAATGACCTCAAATTGAAAAACTTAAAGAACGAAAGTTGTAGATCTACTCGTCCTCGTTCCGGATCATCTTGAATCACCTCAATCGGAGTTCGTATGAGAAAGTTATGGCTATTTTACTACAGGAGGTCAAAACTGTCCAACTCAGACTACAAATCCGGCGCTGGGGCGCGCGAGGACTAGGCTATACAGTGGCGCCGGGGCGCGAGATTGGCGCTGGGGCGCGAATTTTGGCGCCGGGGAGCGATTTTTGGCGCTGGGGCTCAAATTTTGGCGCAAGGGCACCGAAACTTGCAGAAGAACATAACAAACCTACTGTCTTTATTTTTAACAGCAATTAACCCCAATTAACATGTATAACTTATATAAATTACACATATATACACTACCCAACATGCATATACTAGTTTAAACCACTAAACAATAATTTTAGAAAATTGTTTATCTTTGAAACCAAAATTTTAAAACCCAAAACTCCATTGTTAACACAGTAAGCACTGTGATCATAGTTAGAAAACAATTTGATTTATTCTAACTATATCCTATTTAATTCTTACCCAATTCATACAATCACAGTTCAATTTCATAATTAGCATACAAATCAATTACTAATTATGGTACTCCTACAGATCACTGCAACACATGTGTTCACTGTAAAAACAAATTCCCTTCCTTTAATACGTAATTAGCATGCATGCATACATACATAACTATACATATATATATATATATATATATATATATATATATATATATATATATATATGCTAGTTTAAATTACAAATACATGTAATATCATAACCAATTATAAAAACATGGTTTACATACAATTTTTGTAAAAACCTTATACACAGTGAATTTCAAGAATACATACTTTAAGCATTATACTGTAAAACATATATACGTGTAAAGATTATGCAACATACCTTTTAATTGCTCAGACAACACTTGTTAATCAAATAGCTTCGATGAACTCAGAACTTGTTTTGGGAATCACAGCCCTTTCTATCTCAAACTCTCTCTGAACTTTTCTCAGACAAACTTCTATTTTTCTTAGGCTTAAGCCAAAAACAAAATACCTAAACTAAAAACCAACGCACTTTTCAAACGTTTAAAACCCAAACGTAACTGTCATATACTAATGATCCTATTAAACTATCAGTTACCAAATATATTATATATTATTTATATTTTGTTTAATTTAATTTATATTATTAATAAATCAAATTTAAAAATCCAAAAGACATAGGCTCCGTTTGGCAAAAACTCTTTAAAATTAAAGACTTAATATATTTAAGCTTTGTTTGGCAAAATAAATTTAATTTATTTTAATAACCACTTATAATATAATTATTTATCACACTTCTAATTAATTAAGTTTTCATACTTAATTAATTAATTCAAATAACAATTTATTAATTAAATTATTTAATCACATAACTAAATACCACTAATTATCCATCAAATTAAAATATCACTATAATAATAATTTTCTTAACTTATTAATTAATTATTTAACAAATAATTAACCAACTTAAATCAAATTAAACAAATACAAATATGTATTAATCAATAACACATCCAATAAATATTTATATAAATTAATAAATATTTATAAATTACATTTAAAATTCTAAAATTTTGGAATGTTACATCATTCCCTCTTATAAGGATTCTGTCCCCAGAATCACAATTCAAACCACTCATTCGTTACAATCTTCCCTACTTACAAAGATTCTATCCCCAGAATCGAAGACATAAATTAAACAAATAACTCAGAGTAGTCTTTCATTATTTTATCTAAATATAGATTTTATATTTCCTACTACATTCGTTACCTTAACAAATTTTAGGTTTCATTTCATAACCTTCACTTGAACTCAATTATATTTTGAGTATTATATATCTTTTAACCCATTCATTTCCTTTTCTAAGGATCGTTATCATCAACACTCGGGATATTACATTCACCCTTTCTTCTAAGAATTTCGTCCTCGAAATTTTATTTATTAATTTTTATTCATTCATTCTATCAAAGTAGATTTTACGTCACTACTTCATTCATTCATTGGTTTCTATAACCACTTTCTTTCCACAAAGATCATTCTACAATTATTAACTTTTCTATTAAAAGTTTAACATTATTCTTTGATAACTCATCTATTTCTCACTTCAAAATCTCTTTTCTCACTTATTCAACATATTCATCATTCAGTGTTGTATTCTACGACTCACTTCTTTCTAAGGAATACTTTCCTTTTTCACTTCCATCTTACAGAATAACAAGAATCTTCCACAATTGCTCAATAATTGGGAAGTAGTATGAATAACTCAGGAACTTAAAAGATTCCAAATCATGCCGAGGGTCATAAGACCACGAACTATGTCCACAGTTGCAAGTAATCTTTCAACTTCAACTTTAACAGTCATAAGACTATAAGGACCCCCGTACTTAGGGTGTTAAGCCCTTTGTACGATGTATTGTGCACAAATATTTAAACGCTATGCATATGTCCATAGTTATAAGTAATCTTTCAACTTAAACTTTAACAGTCATAAGACTATAGGGACTCCTCGTACTTAGGGTGATCAGCCCTTCGTACAATGTATTGTACACAAACATCTCAACGCCTCCGCGTAATCCCCTATAAAAGGGTTGTTCATCTCAGCTTTTCAACATCTGAATCCGCACCAAAATAATTTGGTTTGGCGTAACTTCTCAAGAAACTCTTGAATTTCATGAACATCTTTCAATATTTGCCTAGCTGAATCAAATAGCATAGACCTCTACAATAACTCGGACATTAACCAAAATATACGTATACATACATATATATGTATTCTCATATCTTAAAGAAATCTCAAAAATCTTTTTTTTTTGACGTCATGATGCCGCACTGTATTTACAGTCCGTTGAGGATTCCGTCATTTGGTGATTTTATCATACTACATCATACCATAGTGGGTTGACGATCCTTAGATCACATCCAACACTAGGTAATACTGCATTGATGACTCCATCGTTTTTATCATCTTTGCACCAGGTTACATGATGCATTAATGATATAAAATACATTTTGATATATTGCAAATCATTTTTTTTTCTAGCCGAAGCAATTAGCATAGACATACGAATAACAGTATTGTTGTTAAAACTCATTGGTTCCATCATTTGATCCAATGTTTTTCAAGAAAATAAAAGTGTAAACATCAGCACGAAGTCAATAAATTTCGAAAGTCTAGCATAGCTAGTAGATTTAGAATACATGTGCTTCCACTATCAACTCCACTTTCTATAATGATCCATTGCTTAATAGGTCTATCTATTCCTATCATCCTCAATACTCCATTCACACTTAATTATACCCTAGTTCATCAAACTTACCACACGTTATGAGTTCAGGAACTTGCCACAATCATATGAGTTTAAGAACTTATCCTAGTCAGACCATAGGCGTCCATTCGCTGAGGGGTTCAAAAACATACCATATAATTATGAGTCACGAACCTACCATAAGTATGAGTTTTAAGAACTCGCACTTAACCTTATAATATTTTCTAACTATACTCTACCTATCTGTTATACACATGAGAAAAGAATCACCTTCTCAACAGGCATATAGCAAATAGCGCGACATAAACATTCCAATGATTATCAATGTGATAAACTGAGTGCAAGCACAAAACCCTCGCCCATACAAAGGTTTGTACAACTCAGCCATTACTTGAGTTCTCAATTGAAATCCCACCTAACTCTATCTTTCTTTTAACTTGCTCTTTGCTCGATACGAATTCCTCATATCACATCATCTATAACTCCTCATGAGTTATCTCGTACTATTTCATAGTACACCATCTTCATAACATTAAGCTATAATCATTCAAACATTATAGACCATCTTTCTTTTATAACTTAAACAGATCACGTCGTGACCTTATTCTATAATCATCTCTCTTAAAATTCTTTTGTTAACTCGTGATCATTTTGTTTTACGATCCTCATTCTTTCTCTTTTTCATCATTTACGACATTATTCGTTATCTTGGCTATTGGAGTTAGGAAACTCCCATTTCTTATCTTTATATCTCTTCAAGATTCTTCTTTGAATCTTCTTGTTTATATAACAATTCTTCCTTTAAGAATTTCTAACTTCATTTACATCGCTCAAAATTTCATTCAAGTTCTAAGCTCTCATCATACGTGTCCATTTCTACACTTGGTACACATCTAGTCTCTAACAGTTTCAATATGGTACGCTGAGTGGTTTCCCACAAACAACCAACAAACTAGGTTCCGAGTTGCTAGTTCGTATATACCTCCGCTCTATGAAGGAATCGTTTAGCCCAGATACCATACATCAACTATTAAAGAGTACAATTGTACCACACTTAGACATAACTCTCTATTTATAACTTCTTTATCATTATCTTTTTATAGACATTATCTATTTATTATCACCTTACATTCTTATTATTGGAGTTGGGTAACCCCACATTTATATTCCTTATAACTCTGCAAGATTCTTCTTTGAATCCTTTCAAGCAAGTTTTAATCCCTTATTGTTCAAACTCTATTTGAGCTTATTCGTTCATTATCTTCACCTCTCTTCTCTAAGGTTATAGCCTACGGTACTCCTACCTAAGGTTTATAACCTACAGCTTTGATACCAACTGTAACGACCCCAAAATTCATACCATTTAAATCTCCACTTCGGTCGTTAACCATACATTAAATCTCAAATTTTACATCATTATTCGATATTAAAAACACTAAAATTGAGGAATATTTAAAACTTTTATACATTTCCTTCTTTCTTGCCCTGAATCGCAACATTTACATTACATCTCTTTGATTCAATCTTATATCATGAATCGTTACAACAAAATGACTATACAAAGTCTTACATCATAACTAAATATCCATATACATTGGATAGCTCAACTTACAATTTAACATGTTACGTTCAAAATGTGAAATACATTTCTCATAAAACATAAGTAATCTTCGTGAATATAGATCTCTATAACTCACTTAGCACATATCTTTACCTTAAAATTTATACCTGCAAAAGCCAGCAAAGTCTAACAGTTTTCATGCATCACATAGCACATAATAACATGCTCGACATACATCTCATTAAAGTAACATGGCATACATGCTTTTAATTCACATAACAAATATAAAGATTGAGTTCCTTACTCAATCATCATTACATAGCCAAAACAATGCAGTCATATATTGACTTTAACATTTTATGATTTTAACATGCATAACATATCATGCAATTTAAAACAGTTCATCAAGTTCACGTAGAAAATAGTAACCGAAAGACTTTCCTTGTTCGTTGTTTACCAATAACAGTTTAACAGCTTACAGCTATCTGCACTTCACATGCCCTACGCAATTATATAATTATACACATCAAATATTAGTGACATAACAACACATAGTAATTGTAATGTAAACTCTACTATATGTCTCATAATCTTTTCTATTAATAAATACACAATGTTCAACTTAATTGTGTTAACTTTCAACTTATATCTCACTGTATTTCATATTTGCAGTTCATTCAAGTGTTTAAGTCTTGCTAGGACTACTTATTGGTTTTATATTAAATCCATTCCTTATCTTATAATATTCATTTCATTTGAATTAAAATATTTTTTTGAAGTTCATTAACACTTGGCACGACGTTTCGACGTTCATTCGTCACACGCCCGATTTGCCTCTCTTGTGTATGCTTACTATGCTTCTATAACTCATCTAATACATCATGTATTAATATTAAGCATCATTATAATTACTAATATTCATGTTTTATAACTTAGGATATTATCTTTTATGGTCAAGAGCACTACACATGCATATGTGCATGTCCGACGCCCTCCGATTGCCTCCGAAAACACAATAGTCCTAATGATGAGCCTTTTGACCCATTCTAATGACCTCAAATTGAAAACCTTAAAGAACGAAAGTTGTAGATCTACTCGTCCTCGTTCCGGATCATCTTGAATCACCTCAATCGGAGTTCGTATGAGAAACTTATGGCTATTTTACTACAGGAGGTCAAAACTGTCCAACTCAGACTACAAATCCGGCGCTGGGGCGCGAGGACTAGGCTATACAGTGGCGCCGGGGCGCGAGATTGGCGCTGGGGCGCGAATTTTAGCGTTGGGGCGCAAATTTTGGCACCGGGGCGCGATTTTTGGCGCTGGGGCTCAAATTTTGGCGCTGGGGCGCCGAAACTTGCAAAAGAACATAACAAACCTACTGTCTTTATTTTTAACAGCAATTAACCCCAATTAACATGTATAACTTATATAAATTACACATATACACACTACCCAACATGCATATACTAGTTTAAACCACTAAACAATAATTTTAGAAAACTGTTTATCTTTGAAACCAAAATTTTAAAACCCAAAACTCCATTGTTAACACAGTAAGCACTGTGATCATAGTTAGAAAACAATTTGATTTATTCTAACTATATCCTATTTAATTCTTACCCAATTCATACAATCACAGTTCAATTTCATAATTAGCATACAAATCAATTACTAATTATGGTACTCATACAGATCACTGCAACACGTGTTCACTGTAAAAACAAATTCCCTTCCTTTAATACGTAATTAGCATGCATACATACATACATAACTATATATATATATATATATATATATATATATATATATATATATATATATATATGCTAGTTTAAATTACAAATACATGTAATATCATAACCAATTATAAAAACATGGTTTACATACAATTTTTGTAAAAACCTTATACACAGTGAATTTCAAGAATACATACTTTAAGCATTATACTGTAAAACATATATACGTGTAAAGATTATGCAACATACCTTTTAATTGCTCAGACAACACTTGTTAATCAAATAGCTTCGACGAACTCAGAACTTGTTTTGGGAATCACAGCCCTTTCTATCTCAAACTCTCTCTGAACTTTTCTCAGACAAACTTCTATTTTTCTTAGGCTTAAGCCAAAAACAAAATACCTAAACTAAAAACCAACGCACTTTTCAAACGTTTAAAACCCAAACGTAACTGCCATATACTAATGATCCTATTAAACTATCAGTTACCAAATATATTATATATTATTTATATTTTGTTTAATTTAATTTATATTATTAATAAATCAAATTTAAAAATCCAAAAGACATAGGCTCCGTTTGGCAAAAACTCTTTAAAATTAAAGACTTAATATATTTAAGCTTTGTTTGGCAAAATAAATTAAAAGTACTTTAATTTATTTTAATAACCACTTATAATATAATTATTTGTCACACTTCTAATTAATTAAGTTTTCATACTTAATTAATTAATTCAAATAACAATTTATTAATTAAATTATTTAATCACATAACTAAATACCACTAATTATCCATCAAATAAAATATCACTATAATAATAATTTTCTTAACTTATTAATTAATTATTTAACAAATAATTAACCAACTTAAATCAAATTAAACAAATACAAATATGTATTAATCAATAACACATCCAATAAATATTTATATAAATTAATAAATATTTATAAATTACATTTAAAATTCTAAAATTTTGGAATGTTACATCATTCCCCTCTTATAAGGATTCTGTCCCCAGAATCACAATTCAAACCACTCATTCGTTACAATCTTCCCTACTTACAAAGATTCTGTCCCCGGAATTGAAGACACAAATTAAACAAATAACTCAGAGTATTCTTTCATTATTTTATCTAAATATAGATTTTATATTTCCTACTACATTCGTTACCTTAACAAATTTTAGGTTTCATTTCATAACCTTCACTTGAACTCAATTATATTTTGAGTATTATATATCTTTTAACCCATTCATTTCCTTTTCTAAGGATCGTTATCATCAACACTCGGGATATTACATTCACCATTTCTTCTAAGAATTTCGTCCTCGAAATTTTATTTATTAATTTTTATTCATTCATTCTATCAAAGTAGATTTTACGTCACTACTTCATTCATTCATTGGTTTCTATAACCACTTTCTTTCCACAAAGATCATTCTACAATTATTAACTTTTCTATTAAAAGTTTAACATTATTCTTTGATAACTCATCTATTTCTCACTTCAAAATCTCTTTTCTCACTTATTCAACATATTCATCATTCAGTGTTGTATTCTACGACTCACTTCTTTCTAAGGAATACTTTCCTTTTTCACTTCCATCTTACAGAATAACAAGAATCTTCCACAATTGTTCAATAATTGGGAAGTAGTATGAATAACTCAGGAATTTAAAAGATTCCAAATCATGCCGAGGGTCATAAGACCACGAACTATGTCCACAGTTGCAAGTAATCTTTCAACTTCAACTTTAACAGTCATAAGACTATAAGGACCCCCGTACTTAGGGTGTTAAGCCCTTTGTACGATGTATTGTGCACAAATATTTAAACGCTATGCATATGTCCATAGTTATAAGTAATCTTTCAACTTAAACTTTAATAGTCATAAGACTATAGGGACTCCTCGTACTTAGGGTGATCAGCCCTTCGTACAATGTATTGTACACAAACATCTCAACGCCTCTGCGTAATCCCCTATAAAAGGGTTGTTCATCTCAGCTTTTCAACATCTGAATCCGCACCAAAATAATTTGTTTTGGCGTAACTTCTCAAGAAACTCTTGAATTTCATGAACATCTTTCAATATTTGCCTAGCTGAATCAAATAGCATAGACCTCTACAATAACTCGGACATTAACCGAAATATACATACATATGTATTCTCATATCTTAAAGAAATCTCAAAAATCTTTTTTTTTGACGTCATGATACCGCACTGTATTTACAGTCCGTTGAGGATTCCGTCATTTGGTGATTTTATCATACTACATCATACCATAGTGGGTTGACGATCCTTAGATCACATCCAACACTAGGTAATACTGCATTGATGACTCCATCGTTTTTATCATCTTTGCACCAGGTTACATGATGCATTAATGATATAAAATACATTTTGATATATTGCAAATCATTTTTTTCTAGCCGAAGCAATTAGCATAGACATACAAATAACAGTATTGTTGTTAAAACTCATTGGTTCCATCATTTGATCCAATATTTTTCAAGAAATAAAAGTGTAAACATCAGCACGAAGTCAATAAATTTCGAAAGTCTAGCATAGCTAGTAGATTTAGAATACCTGTGCTTCCACTATCAACTCCACTTTCTATAATGATCCATTGCTTAATAGGTCTATCTATTCCTATCATCCTCAATACCCCATTCACACTTAATTATACCCTAGTTCATCAAACTTACCACACGTTATGAGTTCAGGAACTTGCCACAATCATATGAGTTTAAGAACTTATCCTAGTCAGACCATAGGCGTCCATTTGCTGAAGGGTTCAAAAACATACCATATAATTATGAGTCACGAACCTACCATAAGTATGAGTTTTAAGAACTCGCACTTAACCTTATAATATTTTCTAACTATACTCTACCTATTTGTTATACACATGAGAAAAGAATCACCTTCTCAACAGGCATATAGCAAATAGCGCGACATAAACATTCCAATGATTATCAATGTGATAAACTGAGTGCAAGCACAAAACCCTCGCCCATACAAAGGTTTGTACAACTCAGCCATTACATGAGTTCTCAATTGAAATCCCACCTAATTCTATCTTTCTTTTAACTTGCTCTTTGCTCGATACGAATTCCTCGTATCACATCATCTATAACTCCTCATGAGTTATCTCGTACTATTTCATAGTACACCATCTTCATAACATTAAGCTATAATCATTCAAACATTATAGACCATCTTTCTTTTATAACTTAAACAGATCACGTCGTGACCTTATTCTATAATCATCTCTCTTAAAATTCTTTTGTTAACTCGTGATCATTTTGTTTTACGATCCTCATTCTTTCTCTTTTTCATCATTTACGACATTATTCGTTATCTTGGCTATTGGAGTTAGGAAACTCCCATTTCTTATCTTTATATCTCTTCAAGATTCTTCTTTGAATCTTCTTGTTTATATAACAATTCTTCCTTTAAGAATTTCTAACTTCATTTACATCGCTCAAAATTTCATTCAAGTTCTAAGCTCTCATCATACGTGTCCATTTCTACACTTGGTACACATCTAGTCTCTAACAGTTTTAATATGGTACGCTGAGTGGTTTCCCACAAACAACCAACAAACTAGGTTCCGAGTTGCTAGTTCGTATATACCTCCGCTCCATGAAGAAATCGTTTAGCCCAGATACCATACATCAACTATTAAAGAGTACAATTGTACCACACTTAGACATAACTCTCTATTTATAACTTCTTTATCATTATCTTTTTATAGACATTGTCTATTTATTATCACCTTACATCCTTATTATTGGAGTTGGGTAACCCCACATTTATATTCCTTATAACTCTGCAAGATTCTTCTTTGAATCCTTTCACGCAAGTTTTAATCCCTTATTGTTCAAACTCTATTTGAGCTTATTCGTTCATTATCTTCACCTCTCTTCTCTAAGGTTATAGCCTACGGTACTCCTACCTAAGGTTTATAACCTACAACTTTGATACCAACAGTAACGACCCCAAAATTCATACCATTTAAATCTCCACTTCGGTCGTTAACCATACATTAAATCTCAAATTTTACATCATTATTCGATATTAAAAACACTAAAATTGAGGAATCCAACGGAGAGTTATTATTCACATCATTATTCAACACAGTGAGGCATTGATTTCAACATCATAATCATATCATGCAATTGCCTTACTCAATCAGCAGTCATATATTGACTTTAACATTTTATGATTTCAACATGCATAACATATCATGCAATTTAAAACAGTTAATCAAGTCCACATAGAAAATAGTAACCGAAAGACTTGCCTTGATCGTTGTTTACCAATAACAGGTCAAAACTGTCCAACTCAGACTATAAATCCGGCGCTGGGGCGCGAGGACTAGGCTATACAATGGCGCCGGGTGCGAGATTGGCGCTGGGGCGCGAATTTCAGCGCTGGGGCGCCAACTTTTGGCGCTGGGGCGCGAATTTTGGCGCCGGGGCGCGATTTTTGGCGTTGGGGCTCAAATTTTGGCGCTGGGGCGCCGAAACTTGCAGAACCAACCACGAAGAACATAACAAACCTACTATCTTTATTTTTAACATCAATTAACCCCAATTAACATGTATAACTTATATAAATTACACATATACACACTACCCAACATGCATATACTAGTTTAAACCACTAAACAATAATTTTAGAAAACTGTTTATCTTTGAAACCAAATTTTAAAACCCAAAACTCCATTGTTAACAAAGTAAGCACTGTGATCATAGTTAGAAAACAATTTGATTTATTCTAACTATATCCTATTAATTCTTACCCAATTCATACAATCACAATTCAATTTCATAATTAGCATACAAATCAATTACTAATTATGGTACTCCTACAGATCACTGCAACACATGTGTTCACTGTAAAAACAAATTCCATTCCTTTAATACGTAATTAGCATGCATACATACATACATACATACATATATATATATATATATATATATATATATATATATATGCTAGTTTAAATTACAAATACATGTAATATCATAACCAATTATAAAAACATGGTTTACATACAATTTTTGTAAAAACCTTATACACAGTGAATTTCAAGAATACATACTTTAAGCATTATACTGTAAAACATATATACGTGTAAAGATTATGCAACATACCTTTTAATTGCTCAGACAACACTTGTTAATCAAATAGCTTCGATGAACTCAGAACTTGTTTTGGGAATCACATCCCTTTCTATCTCAAACTCTCTCTGAACTTTTCTCAGACAAACTTCTATTTTTCTTAGGCTTAAGCCAAAAACAAAATACCTAAACTAAAAACCAACGCACTTTTCAAACGTTTAAAACCCAAACGTAACTGCCATATACTAATGATCCTATTAAACTATCAGTTACCAAATATATTATATATTATTTATATTTTGTTTAATTTAATTTATATTATTAATAAATAAAATTTAAAAATCCAAAAGACATAGGCTCCGTTTGGCAAAAACTCTTTAAAATTAAAGACTTAATATATTTAAGCTTTGTTTGGCAAAATAAATTAAAAGTACTTTAATTTATTTTAATAACCACTTATAATATAATTATTTGTCACACTTCTAATTAATTAAGTTTTCATACTTAATTAATTAATTCAAATAACAATTTATTAATTAAATTATTTAATCACATAACTCAATACCACTAATTATCTATCAAATTAAAATATCACTATAATAATAATTTCCTTTACTTATTAATTAATTATTTAACAAATAATTAACCAACTTAAATCAAATTAAACAAATACAAATATGTATTAATCAATAACACATCTAATAAATATTTATATAAATTAATAAATATTTATAAATTACATTTAAAATTCTAAAATTTTGGAATGTTACACAAGTAGTAGCAAGTTCTTTCACATTACAAAGGTATAATTCCATTACTTGCTTTTCAATTTCAGTTTTTGTAAGCAGAGTTCGTGAGTAGTGAAATTTCAATTTCTTGAATTTATGGAATTGAATGCTAGTGTGGTTGAATAATGTTCATAGGGTTGTTATATGACCTTACAAACATGTTTCAACTGATAAATAAGTGTTTAGGAATGATTTCGTGAGTAAATTATGTGTTTGGGCTTAACAATTGCCGAGGTTTACTGTTCCTTGTCTAAATCAGACATGGCGCAGCTGCGCCAAATTTACACTGAGGCGCAGCGCAGCGCATCTGCGTCGGCCTCTGAAATTTGTTTTAAGCTTCTGTTTTGTAGATTATTGAAGTACTATGTAGTGTACTAGCATGCAAGCATGCCTTAAGGGTATATATAGCAATATGGACCTAATGTGAGTATGTTAGACTAGCATTAGCATGATTAAAGAAAGTGTATAGTTGAAATAAATTTAGAATCTTTAAAAATGAACTTGATGAGTATGAGTGCCATGTTTATGTACCAACCCGCAAGCACGTTGGTATGATTTAGACATGCATGATGTATGACTCTTAATTCCTTATTCATGACCAAACTTATTTGAATGTGTGTTAAAGAAGTTTTCAAGAAAACTTAGCCTAGTAAGCTAACATGCATGGTTCTACATAATGTATACTCTGACTTTGAGGACATGTTGGTATGACTTAGAAATGCATGACTAAACCTTTAGGTTGTGTTTATATGATTAGAAAGCAAACATGAGCATGCTGAACCTACTAGTAAGTTTTGAATGTGAACATTATCAAGCTACCATGAGGACTAGAATCTGAAACTTGTGATCATGTTTGATGACACTCTTAGACTCATTCATGTATTATAAACATATATATGCCATGCTTATGTATCATGTTTAAAGAAAAACGTAAACGAAGCCTATTTTCAACTAAAGCGGTGCTAAATTGCACATATGTGTTATGAATACTCACAAGCATGCCTAATATGAGTATTGTGACTATCTTGTATGATTAGAGAGCAAGCATGACGGACTTTGTGGTTTCATGACCTTGAATGGCCTTAGATTATTGAAATAATCAATTTAGGATGTTGTTATGAAAGAAGGAACCTAGATTGACTTGAGTAGCATGAAAAGACCTTTAACATATCATGTATGATTTTTTTGGTCAAGCCGGGCATAAGCCACAAGGCAGCAGCTGAGTCTTGGCATTGCCAGAGGATAGCGCAGCTGTGCCGGTCCCAAGCTTAGCCATGGCGCAGCTGCGCCGTGTAGCAGTCACAGATAGAGTCTATTTTTGGTCTAGTGTTTGAAGCATGCCTATATGATGTCTTTAACTTGTAATATATGATCAACATGCTAAGTAATGTGTTAAGGAGCATGCTATGAGATGTAAATAAAGGTAAATTTTAACTTTCGAATGCTAAGTCTAAGAGGATGTTAACATGATATCAAACCATGTTACGTGGGTTGAACTTGTGATGACGTATAAACTAATTTTGTACCTTACGTGCCTACTTGTGTCATGTCAAGCTTGGTTAAAGACTATGTTAGCTAATGAACATCTTGAACATATAATACGTTATAAATAGGATTCGAAAGTGTTGAATTCTTAAACCAGGATAAACTATGTGTGAGGCAAGTATCTGAACTACCTTTATATTGTGCAAGAATCCTAAAATCTTGTTTTACTTTATTCAACAGATATCGTAAGCAAGTTTCCTAAACTTACTCTAACTATTGTTGAGCAAGTTCTCTAACCTTACACAAAACTATATTGAGAAAGTATTCGAAATATCCTTTTTCATTGTGAAAGTATTTTGCTCTTGCATACTTTAGTCGATGAATATTGTAAGCTTATCTCATTGAATGAGCTATTGTGTTAAACTCTTGAGAAAACTATTATTCATGTAAACTTGGTATTGTTCTTGAATATTGTGAAAGTGTCTATGCCATTTGATTCGGCTAGATTATATGCATGTTTATAAAACTGTCCAAACCCATTTGATTGGTGCGAAAAATCTTAAAAACTGAGTTGAACAACCCTTATGGTAAGGGGATTATATGTTGTTGGAAACCCCAATATATGAGTATATTATTACTGTGGTGTTATGCATAAAGTGGAGTATTGTAGACTGATCCTCTACATTACTTGATTCTTTTGGGTTATCAGTTTAATATTGGTAATTCTAGTAGATATTCAATAGTCCTTAATGACTGCTCAGTATAAATTGTTATCCAGTCGGATACCTTGATAGCCTTTGTATTCATATATATCGGTTGATTTATATTGAATTATTGATCTTAGTCTAAGTATTGTTGATATTCATTATTCATGATATTATTCTGACACTCTGAACTATCTTAGAAATGACACTTCTATATTTCAAACATTGTGATATTATATCCTACACCCTTGTTGTATATTACTTGCTGGGCAATTTGTGCTCATTCTTGCTTATTTAAAACCTTTCAGTTAAGGAAGAACAGTGAGGTGTCTCTGGAACAGACAAGGGCAAGGGCAAGGCTACCGACTAGCTTGTTCTTTTTATGTTTAATATTATTATGTTGTATTAAGACTATGTTTAAACTTAAGTAGGATTATATAATAGGTCTTTATTCGATACTATTATGTAATCTATTAAGTACTGTAGGTTACAAGACTTGGGGGAATAATTATAATAAATCATTGTATATTATTCTAAATTAGATCTTTCATTGTGAATGTGAAATTTTAGTTATTATGCTAATACTTTGAGCACGTGATGAACCGAATTCGGGTGACCAAGTGGAGGTCAGAATTTGGGGGCGTCACAGCTTTTCGGTGATTGAGGACTCTGACGGGACCACTTTCGAAGATCGGATGTTGGGAGAATATGATGAACAAATTTTGGAATTAGGATGTAGAGTCGAGGAGCTAGAGGCGGAGACTCTGGAGAGGCAACTAGTGATGCAGGAAATAGAGGTGGAAATTGATCATCGTAAGGAGGCAGTGATCCAGATGGGGGCCTTGTTTCACCAATCAGTGGCGAGGAACATTGAGTTGGCAGGAAAGTTAGAAGAAATGGAGCAGAGGGTTTTGAGTGAGAGGATGGAGAAGGAGGCTCTCCGAACTTAGTTAGAGATGGAGGTGATGGATAGGATTCACTTCGAGGAGAAGTGGGAGGATTCCAATGATAGGGTGAATGATCTAGAAGATGAGGTGTGGTGCAAGAGGAGGAAGATGAACAAGATGGGCTATGCTCTACGCACGGCCATGGAGAGATTAATCGATGGGGTGAATCACTACCCAGCTGAACAAGGACAGACCCGGCATACCATAAGTCAGGATATGGTAGCACATATTACGCAGAAGGAATATCAGAGCGCCGTGGAGCGGGGGATGTTAGATTGAGTCTAGCAGGAAAAACTCAGTAGTATAGTAGTTTTATTTATGTGTTGTTAATATGTTGTTGTAATCTCAGTCTTTTGTGTAAGATGTGAGGTGGTAGTAAACCCCAAGCTTTTGAAAAATGTTAGAGGGGTAATAAGCTAGTGTTGTTCCCATCTTTTGTGATATTAGGGGATATATGTTTCATTTATAGCAGTATGCTAGAAAAGAACGTGTATTGTAACCATTTGGCATATGAATATAAATGATCTTGTTTCAGAAATGTGTTATAAACTTCTAGTTCTTTTCATATGAGAAATGTCTAAATATGACGGTTAGATAATAAAATGAAAATTTTGTGATGCAGAAAATGCCACCCAGACGTAGAATAACTGTCCAAGAAGAGTCAGTTAATGATGAGAGAGGACCTGTAGACCTGATACGGCGACCTATAGATTTATTGGGCGAAGCGAACTATTGGTGGGAAACCAATCAGCAGAGAGTGGGGGAAGGAACGATAACATGGGAGAGGTTTACAACGTTGTTTTTTGAGAATTATTTTCTAAAAAGTATGAAGAGTAGGATGGAAGTAAAATTCCTAGAGTTGAAACAAAGTGATATGACGGTGGTGCAATATGCTGTGAAGTTCAATGAACTAACGCGATTTACAGAGCACCAAGTTATGGATGAGGAGAGGAAAGCAAGACGTTTTGAGCAGGGGTTGAAGTCGTGGTTGAATAATAAGGTATCGGTCTTCCAGATTGATTCCTTTACAACATTGTTGGAGAAGGCAATCATTGCGGAAGGTGGTAGTGAGGCCTTAAGTCTATATCATAAGGAGAAGAAGAACAAGAACGCTGGTAGTGAGCATCGTGGAGGGAGCAACAGCGGAGGAAGTAACTCCGAAAAGAGGAAATGGGAAAACAATAACAACAAAAACAATAACTAAGGTGGGAGTCACCAGGGAAACTTTAAGAAGAGGACCGAAGCTTGCAACAAATGTGGAAGAAGTCATTAGGGAGAATGCTGGAAGAGGAAGAGCACTTGCTATAATTGCGGCCAAGAAGGGCACATATCGCCAAATTACCCAAAGCCGAAGATGATCAGAGGATGTTTCGCTTGTGGATCGACAGAGCACCAGATAAAGGATTGCCCAAAGAAAGGAAGTGGGGGAGCTGGCAGAAGCTAGGGAGAAGGAAGCAAGTTAATGATTGGTGGACCTGCACAGCCCAACCGATCGACCGTTCGAACCTTTAACATGACCGTCTAGGACGCAGTGGCTGCGAAGGACGTGGTGTCAGGTATAATCCCAGTCGATAATATAAATGCTTATGTATTATTTGATTCGGGTGCGACCTATTCTTTTATATCTGAAGAATTCACTAGTAAACTTACTACAACCCGAGAACATTTGGAAGATTCCTTGAGCGTAGAAGTTGCGAATAAGGAAATAATCCCCGTAGAATACGTTTATCGAAATTATCTCGCAAACATTAGAGAACATGAACTGAGCGTAGACTTGATTCCTATTAGACTAGGAGAATTTGACGTAATACTGGGAATGGATTGGTTATATAACCATGCAGCGATAATTGACTGTCATAACAAGTGTGTGAACCTTTAGACTCCGAGTAAGTCTAGGGTAGTGTTTTATGGTAGCTCATCGCTTAAGCAATCATGTTGCATTACGATGATGCAGGCTAGGAAATTGTTAAAGAAATGATGTGTAGGTTATTTAACTTACATCGTAGATACTCAAAAGAAGGGAATAGAGATTAAGGATATACCCGTAGTGAATGAATTTCAAGACGTGTTTCCGGACGATCTGTCTGGCCTTCCGCCAGACAAAGAAATCGAATTCGTAATAGACTTAGCACCGGGAACGGCACCAATTTTGAAAGCTCCATATCGTATGGCGCCAGTAAAAATGAAGGAATTGATGATACAACTTCAAGAATTATTGGATAAGGGTTACATTCGACCAAGTATGTCTCCTTGGGGAGCACCAGTGTTATTCGTGAATAAAAAGGACAGATCGATGAGGCTCTGTATCGATTATCGAGAATTAAACAGAGTAATGATCAAGAATAGATATCCATTACCGAGGATAGATGACTTGTTTGATCAACTAAAGGGAGTGAAATGTTTCTCGAAGATCGACTTACGGACAGGATATCATCAACTGAAAATATATTATGAGGATATACCGAAGACTGCATTTCGAACCCGTTATGAACATTACAAGTTTTTGGTAATGTCATTCGGTTTAACTAATGCTCTGGCAGCATTCATGGACTTGATGAATCGAGTTTTCAAGCCATACTTGGATAAATTCATAGTAGTTTTCATCGACAACATTTTGATCTACTCAAAGACAGAGGAAGAACACACCGAACATCTAGAGATTGTTTTGAAAGCACTCAGAAAGGAGAAGATGTATGTGAAGTTTTCAAAGTACAAATTTTGGATGAAGAAGGTTCAATTCTTAGGCCACGTGGTGGATGAGAATGGAATCTCAGTAGACCCCGAAAAGGTCGAAGCAGTAAGTAGTTGGGAACAACCGAGAACACCGATGGAGGTGAGAAGTTTCTTAGGGTTAGCCGGGTACTATCGAAGATTTATCCAGGATTTTTCTAAGATAGCAACCCCGTTGACTAATCTGACGAGAAAGACAGTAAAATTTGTATGGACCGACAAATGCAAAGAGAGTTTTCAAGAGTTGAAGAGGAGATTAAGCGAGGCGGCTGTTTTATCCTTACCAGATGATACTGGAGGATTTGTGGTGTATAGTGATGCATCGCATAGAGGACTGGGTTGTGTGCTGATGCAACATGGCAAAGTCATTGCGTATGCGTCACGACAATTGAAGGATTACAAAAAACGATACCCTACTCATGACTTAGAGTTAGCGGCAGTAGTTTTTGCATTAAAGATATGGAGACATTATTTGTACGGAGAGAAATGTGAGATATACACGGACTACAAAAGTCTGAAATATATCTTTACACAGAAGGAGTTGAATATGCGTCAGAGAAAGTGGTTAGAACTGATCAAAGGCAAATGTAGTTGCCAACGCTCTAAGCAGGAAAGGAAAGGAGAAATTGTTTCAACTGACAACTCAAGAGGAGTTAATAAGAGATATGGAGAAGTTGGAAATAAAAGTGAAGGGACCCAAGAGGTCTGAAGAGAAATTATTTATAATGGAAGCTTGTCCGACATTGTTGGATAGAGTAAAGGAAGCACAGGAGAAAGATGGAGAATGTGAGAAAATCAGGAGAAGGATCGCGAAAAATGAGGCAGAAAAATTTCGAATAGATAAAGACGGTATCTTAAGATTCGAAGGGAGAGTATGGGTACCGGCAGTAACCGAGTTGAGAGAAGAAATTTTACACGAGGCACACAATACGACATACTCCGTTCATCCGGGAGGCACAAAGATGTACCGAGACTTGAAGCAACATTTTTGGTGGCCAAATTTGAAACGAGAAATCACGGAGTACGTTAGTAGATGTCTTACATGTCAACGTGTAAAAGCAGAGTATCAGCGGTCGAGTGGTTTGCTACAACCGTTGGAAATACCAGAGTGGAAATGGGAGCATATCATGATGGATTTTGTGGTAGGACTTCCAGTCACGCAGAAAGGTTTAGATGCCATCTGGGTTATCGTGGATCGACTAACAAAGACCGCACATTTTCTACCAATCAAGATCCGCTATAGTTTAAATCAGTTAGCAAATCTGTACGTAAAGGAAATCATTTCACGATATGGAGTGCCGGTGTCGATTGTTTCTGATCGAGACCCGCGTTTCACGTCAAAATTCTGGAAAATCTTGCAAGAGAGGATGGGAACATAGTTAAGGTTAAGTACTACTTATCATCCTCAGACAGATGGACAGAGTGAGCGAACAATATAAACGCTAGAGGACATGCTTAGAACTTGTGTGATGGACTTCAAGGGAAATTGGGACGACCACCTACCCTTAGTCGAATCTGCGTATAATAATAGTTACCATGCGAGTATCGGCATGCCACCGTACGAAGCTCTTTACGGGAGGAAGTGCAGAATGCCATTATATTGGGACGAAGTCAGAGAACGACGAATGCTCGGACCAGAGTTAGTACAACAAATCGCAGACGTGGTGACAGTAATAACGGCTAGACTATTGGCAGCTCAAGATCGCCAGAAAAAGTATGCAGACTTGCATCGGCAAGACCGAGATTTTGAAGTCGGCAGTTTTGTATTCTTGAAGTATCTCCGTGGAAGGAAAAGATCCGTTTTGGCAAGAAAGGGAAACTAAGTCCAAGATTCATAGGATCGTTTGAGATACTCAAGCGAGTAGGCGAGGTAGCGTACAAAGTTGCACTACCACCTGAGTTGAAGCACATCCATAACGTGTTTCACATATCCGTGTTGTATCCGTACGAGCCTGACTACAAGCACGTAATTTCTTATAAACCCATTCAAGTGGAGAAGAATTTAGCGTATGAAGAAATTCCTGTCCAAATTTTTGATTGGAAAGAGCAAACCTTGAGAAATAAAGCCATTTTTTCTGTAAAAGTACTTTGGCATAACCACGAGGTCGAGGAGGCTACGTGGGAGTTAGAAGATAGGATGATGAAGGATTATCCCCATCTATTTGTGTAACCTTGTAGCAATTTCGGGATGGAATTTTTATAAGGGGGGAGGATGTAATACCCGAGAATTTTAACGTATTATAAAATAAATATATTAATGGAAATACTATTATGTGAAAATAAGTGTTATTATTTTATGAGTCGATTAATATAATTGATTCATATTAAATCAATACGTATTAAGAAATGTGAATTGGCAATGAGAAGTGTGAAATGCCTTGTGTGGCATAGTGCGAAACGAGAAAATTCACTAAGTATGTTAAACCGGGAATTAGGAAGATTAATCGTGTATGATCATGAGATTTTATATAAGTAATCAATACACTCGTATACTCGTAGTAACGCTCTTGTGGAAATCAATTCGTGTCATGTATAACGAGTTAGCGTTGAAAACTGGCACGGGCAGAAGCTGCACCAGTCTTGGCACTGTCAGGGCACGACGCAGCTGCACCGTCCCAGCAGTACAAATTGGCGCAGCTGCGCCAGAAGTCAGTTGGAGAAAAGTAATTTTTTCACTTTGGAAATTCAATGAAACAATTATGTGATATGTGTGACATTTATAAATCATGAATTAGAGTATGTTATGTCCGACAACGGAATTGTTAATCCATTAATTAATATTAATTAATTGTGGTGGAATATGGATTATTTGGTAATTAATTCATAATATACGATTATTATTATTTGCAATATATCTATAAATATAATAAGAATTATATCGATAATCAATAGTTATGAAAATCCATAAATTTATCAATGAAAAATGGATTAAATTATATTAGTGGTAATTAATCGAGGAGGTGAATAATTTATTAACTTAACATAAGTAAGTTATTAATACAATAATATTATATTGACAGTCATGTGCATATGAGCAATAACACAACTATACTATATAGTGTAGTGTGGCATTGTGTGACTATATATTAAGTCTTATAAAATTTTATTGTATAAAGCAATGTGATTATGCATAATGAAACTATATAGTATAAATATATCATGAAATGTGTAAAGTAACCATATACATGTGGGTAGACATTAAAATAGAATGTGCATCGATTATATGTATGTTGCATAACATCTATTACGTTGAAATGTTAAGTCATATTGTGACTTTAGGTTATAATATATGGTTGTTATGTGCATTAAAATGTAACATAAGGGTGAGAGTGTGTAGGAGTTTACAAGAAGGCTGAGAGGTTAAAGTTGTTCCAAAATTAGTGTCTCATTCACTCCTAAATCTCAGTCACGTGAATAGCAAAAAGGCTAAGGCCTATTCCTCTTCTTTTCTTCCAAGCTTCTAGCTAATGATCGTGGGGGGGGGGGTATTCATGATGCAAACCAACCACAATTACCAACTCCTATATAACCTTCATTCAATCCTACAATCCATGGGTTTGATTCAATGGAAAATTGTTATATCTGTGTAAGGATTTTTCTATAAATAGCAGACACGTTTATCAGTTGATGTTTTTGAAGTTGTCTGAGATTTGCTAAGTAGGAGATTGAAAGCATACAAGCATTCTTAGAGCTTAAGAGTTCAAGTAGTATTAAGTTCTTTCACATTACGAAGGTATAATTCCATTGCTAGCTTTTCAATTTCAGTTTCTGTAAACAGAGTTCGTGAGTAGTGAAATTTTAATTTCTTGAATTCGTGGAATTGAATGCTAGTGTGGTTGAATAATGTTTATATGGTTGTTATATGACCTTACAAACATGTTTGAACTGATAAATAAGTGTTTAGGAATGATTTCATGAGTAAATTCTGTGTTTGGGCTGAACAGTTGTCGAGGTTTACTGTTCCTTGTCTAAACCAGACATGGCGCAGCTGCGCCAGATTTACACTGAGGCGCAGCACAGCTGCGCCGGCCTCTGAAATTTGTTTTGAGCTTCTGTTTTGTAGATTGTTGAAGTACTAGGTAGTGTACTAGCATGCAAGCATGTCTTAAGGGTATATATAGCTATATGGACCTAATGTGAGTATGTTAGACTAGCATTAGCATGATTAACGAAAGTGTATAGTTGAAATAAATTTAGAAACTTTAAAAATGAACTTGATGAGTATGAGTGCCATGTTTATATACCGACCCGGAAGCACGTTTGTATGATTTAGACATGCATGATGTGTGACTCTTAATTCCTTATTCATGACCAAACTTATTTGGCTGTGTGTTAAAGAAGTTTTCAAGAAAACTTAGCCTAGTAAGCTAACATGCATGGTTCTACATAATGTATACACTGCCTTTGAGGACATGTTGGTATGACTTAGAAATGCATGACTAAACCTTTAGGTTGTGTTTATATGATTAGAAAGCAAACATGAGCATGTTGAACCTACTAGTAAGCTTTGAATGTGAACATTGACAAGCTACCTCGAGGACTAGAATCTGACACTTGTGATCATGTTTGATGACGCTTTTAGACTCATTCATGTAGTATAAACATATATATGCCATGCTTATGTATCATGTTTAAAGAAAAATGTAAACGAAGCCTATTTTCAACTAAAGCGGTGCTAAATTGCACATATGTGTTATGAATACTTACAAGCATGCCTAATATGAGTTTTGTGACTATCTTGTATGATTAGAGAGCAAGCATGACGGACTTTGTGGTTTCATGACCTTGAATGGCCTTAGATTATTGAAATAATCAATTTAGGATGTTATTATGAAAGAAGGAACCTAGATTGACTTGAGTAGCATGAAAAGACCTTTCACATATCATGTATGATTATTTTGGTCAAGCTGGGCAGAAGCCACAAGGCAGCAGCTGAGTCTTGGCATAGCCAGAGGACAGCGCAGCTGTGCCGGTCCCAAGCTTAGCCATGCCGCAGCTGCGCCGTGTAGCAGTCACAGATAGAGTCTATTTTTGGTCTAGTGTTTGAAGCATGCCTATATGATGTCTTTAACTTGTAATATATGATCAACATGCTAAGTAATGTGTTAAGGAGCATGCTATGAGATGTAAATAAAGGTAAATTTTAACTTTCGAATGCTAAGTCTAAGAGGATGTTAACATGATATCAAACCATGATACGTGGGTTGAACTTGTGATAACGTATAAACTGATTTTGTACCTTACGTGCCTACTTGTAGTATGTCAAGCTTGGTTAAAGACTATGTTAGCTAATGAACATCTTGAACATATAATACGTTATAAATAGGATTCGAAAGTGTTAATTTCTTAAACGAGGATAAACTACGCGTAAGGCAAGTATCTGAACTACCTTTATATTGTGCAAGTATCCTAAACTCTTGTTTTACTTTATTCAACGGATATCGTAAGCAAGTTTCCTAAACTTACTCTAACTATTGTTGAGCAAGTTCTCTAACCTTACACAAATCTATATTGAGCAAGTATTCGAAATATCCTTTTTCATTGTGCAAGTATTTTACTCTTACGTACTTTAGTCGACGAATATCGTAAGCTTATCTCATTGAATGAGCTATTGTGTTAAACTCTTGAGAAAACTGTTATTCATGTGAACTTGGTATTCTTCTTGAATATTGTGAAAGTGTTTATGCCATTTGATTCGGCTAGATTATATGCATGTTTATAAAATAGTCCAAACCCATTTGATTGGTGCGGAAAATCTTAAAAACTGAGTTGAACAACCCTTATGGTAAGAGGATTATATGTTGTTAGAAACCCCAATACATGAGTATATTATTAATGTGGTGTTATACATAACGTGGAGTATTGTAGACTGATCCTCTACATTACTTGATTCTTTTGGGTTATCAGTTTAATATTGGTAATTCTAGTAGATATTCAATAGTCCTTAATGACTGCTCAGTATAAATTGTTATCCAGTCGGATACCTTGATAGCCTTTGAATTCATATATATATCAGTTGATTTATATTGAATTATTGATCTTAGTCTAAGTATTGTTGATATTAATTATTCATAATATTATTCTGACACTCTGAACTATCTTAGAAATGACACTTCTATATTTCAAACATTGTGATATTATATCCTACACCCTTGTAGTACATTACTTGTTGGGCAATTTGTGCTCATTCTTGCTTATTTAAAACCTTTCAGTTAAGGAAGAACAGTGAGGTGTCTCTGGAACAGACAAGGGCAAGGGCAAGGCTACCGACTAGCTTGTTCTTTTTATGTTTAATATTATTATGTTGTATTAAGACTATGTTTAAACTTAAGTAGGATTATGTAATAGGTCTCTATTCGATACTATTATGTAATCTATTAAGTACTGTAGGTTGCAAGACTTGGGGTAATAATTATAATAAATCATTGTATATTATTCTAAATTAGATCTTTCATTGTAAATGTGAAATTTTAGTTATTATGCTAATACTTTGAGCACGTGATGAACCGAATTCGGGTGACCAAGTGGAGGTCAGAATTTGGGGGCGTCACAGCTTTTCGGTGATTGAGGCGCATGGAAAGATCTTGGCATTATTAGGGTGGAGGAGTGTTTCCAAACTGTTCGTCATTATAATTTGAAGTTAAATCCAACCAAGTGCACCTTCGGGCTTGAAGCAGGTAAATTCCTGGGTTATCTGGTTAGCAAAAGGTGTGACGCCCCCAAAATAAGTATACATCACCCATTTTTGAGTCGCCAAATACATGGTACAGAATACAACTACAACTTAATTATACAACTATCGTGTGAAATACAACGACACATACTGAGAGTTTTAACACGAATATTGTCTTTTAGACAATATCCAAACTCAAATTCAATCTCATTACAATTATTATCACACTATTTCACATAATAGTGAGGACTACTAAAACAACCTTATAAACCATCAATCCATTCCCTGACTAGTCCCAGCTATTTTCTCATTTTCTGAAGAAAACAGTGAAAGAAAAGGGTGAGCTCAACTAGCCTAGAAAAAAATATTATGACTAAGATAATGCAAAAAAAATTTATCTTAAGCCTTCAATAGTATAACAACTGATAGAATACAATAGACAACAAGTTTTAGATCAACAACTACAGCGGAATAAGCAATCCATTAGAAGAGTCAAGTAGAGCATAATATCTACTATCTTCTATGATTTAAAAGTTTATTATCAATTTTATCGCTGAGACTCAGCTTAATAAATAATCCACATCACTGAATTATCCATGCACTTCGGGCCAAGGATATTCATTAGTATCACAACCACGAATTATCCACGCACTACGGGCCAAGGATATTGGTGTTTTCACCAATGGTCATGAACATGCCAAACAACAATTCATGTTTGCACCCTTGGCCGAAGAGAACACATGGTCATGATCATACCAATAACTATCCACCAATGCACTACGGGCCAATGAGGACTTTTACCACATCATTTGTAACATTACAGGTCATGATTATACCGAATGATCACTGGTCATAATCATACCAATCAACAGTCCATCTATGCACTACGGACCAAAGATGACTTTCATCACAATATAAACATGAGGATAATGACAATGATATAAGAATTCAATTAAATGAAAGCAAAGGATAAATTTTAAAGATTTATAATTTAATTTATCCAGAATTCAATAATGTCCAAATTGTCAACATGATACTGCTTTGTAGAGTAAAATTCAAGAATAATATTGTATCAAAAATAATTTGGACAGAAAAAAATCAATTTTTGTCATGAATAGTACCCCGGGTGAATAATACTTGAGTGAATATTACCCCATAAATAGTACTTCGTAAATAGTACCCATACGTATGAATAGTACCGTACGTATGAATAGTGATGTATAAATAAATAGTATCCATGAATAGTACTTCGACATGAAAAGCTTAAAAATGAACAAGAATGTTCATAAAAATATCTTTGTGAAACGATACTAGATGAAACTCAAATTTCAAGGATATTCTACTAATTTTACGGAGTATAGAAGCAATACTTAACAAAATGAATGTAGAATTCGGAATCTGAAACGAAATAATATTACTTACATATTACAGAGTATGGAAGAAAATATTATTTCTTGCGAATATTGAACAAAAATAATATTACTTACAACTGTTGAACGAAAATAATATTCCTTACGAATATTAAACGATGATAATATTCCTTACGAATATTAAACGATGATAATATTTCTTGCGAATATTGAACGAAATAAAATTTCTTACGAATACGAAAAATAATATCGTAAGCGAATATAAAATAAATAATACTCCTTACCTCAAAAAGAGAGTAATTCCGACTGGTATAGCGGATATATTCTTGAAGAAAACTTTTACTATTTTCTACACTCAAAACTTCCTTAAACTCCAAAGAAATACGTTCAATATTATAGAAGAAGAATTCTCTAATTCAGGTGTGATTTTCAATTCTAAACTAAGCATCCTATTTATAGGAGAATGGAAAGGATACTATTTGAATAAAATCACGAGTGAACAATATTTAGAAATCACGGACTCTGGATTCAGATTTCACCAGAATTTCTATGAATTGCATAGTAAAATACTATACAAATAAAATATAACATATTCTATTTTTTATAAAAAAAATAAAACTTATTATAATATATATATATATATATATATTGAATAATTTTTTACCGATTATTTTAAAAAATGGGTAAGTAGGGGTCCACATAATAAGAAAAATTATAACAAATACCTCATAAAAATATCCTCAATATTTTTAACAACATTTATTCATCAATAATATAACTTGCAATATTAACAACCAGATCATTCCCGGGAAAGAGAGAGCTTTTTGATAAGGATTTCTACCTATTGGTGCGCAATTAGGTGACCAAACCCCTTTCCTCAACAGAACTTTGTTAGACATTGTCAATAATGCAAATAATAATATGAATAACGTGTCATCTCAATTATTAATTTAATAATATAAAATATTATACAGATGATACTGTGACAATAATAAAATCAATAATATGAGATAATATTAAGCAATTACTGTAGCAATAATTGAGTATAACTTAGTGACTTCTCACATAAGTATTAATAATCAATACTGTGTGCTACTATGTAACCACGCGTATTACTGTACTTTTATCACCGGGTATTAAAATAGTCAACGGTAAAACTTTCACCGTTATTTTCATAAAAATTATTTATGTCATTTTCTAACTCCGACAGTAATTCCGTAGCGGGGTCCACCAATGATTGTTTCGTCATACGAATATTCCCTGTTAAAACGAATATTCCCCGACCAATCGAATATTTTATAACTACTTGCTTACTTTGTAAAATTTGTAACTACTAACCACAACTATAACATTATATCAAATCCACACCATAATATTAAAAAAATATTTTGAGAAATTAAATCTTTATTTATAAAATTTGGGGTCTTACAAAAGGGGTATAGAGGCAAATCTAGAGAAGATCCAGGCTATTTTGAATATGAAATCTCCACAGTCTTACAAAGATGTTTAGCGTTTGACGGGTCGAATAGCAGCTCTGAGGAGATTCATATCTAAGTCGACAGAAAGGTGTTTATCATTTTTTGATACATTGAAAGGGCCGAAGAATACCAAGACATTTCCGTAGACTTCAGAGTGTGAAGATGCTTTCCAAGGGATAAAGAGGTATTTGTCTTCGGCACCTTTGTATTTGTATTTGGAGGCAAGTTTGTTGGCAGTAGGAGCAGTTTTGGTACAGGAGATTAGAGGTAAGCAGCACCCGGTTTACTATGTGAGTCATGCCCTAAGGGATGCAGAGATAAGGTATTTGACCCTCGAGAAGTTTTCCTTTTCCTTGATAATATCCAGTCAAAAGCTACGAAAATACTTCCAAGGTCGGTTAATTGTTGTATATACGGATCAACCACTGAAGAAGGTGCTGGGTAAACCAGAAGTTTCAAGGAGACTCGATGCGTGGACAATGGAGTTGTCTCAGTTTTTTATAGAGTATCATCCTCGGATAGCTATTAAAGGTCATGTCTTAGTTGATTTTATGGTTGAATGTTCGTTCTCTAACGGTGATGAGAGTTTAAATGAAGTTGAGAGGTCTGAGAAGGCAGTTGTTGTGCTTCAGTAAATGCAAAGTTCATGGATGTTATATGCTGATGGGTCCTCTACTTCAGATGTCAGTGAAGCTGGGATCATCTTGACCAGTCTGAAGGGATTCAAAGTACAGCAAGCCATCAGATTTGGGTTTAGGGCAACGAATAATGAGGCTGAGTATGAAGCAGTATTAGCAGGGTTCAGAGGTTAATCATCTACAGCGATTCTCAGTTGGTCATCAAGCAAGTTTCTATGAAGTATGAAGCTCGGGGTTCGAGAATGATTAAATATCTGACAGAG
The DNA here is from genome assembly GCA_016801055.1 of Panax notoginseng. NCBI lineage: Eukaryota > Viridiplantae > Streptophyta > Magnoliopsida > Apiales > Araliaceae > Panax > Panax notoginseng. The sequence goes on from CM029016.1 coordinate 189,237,648, forward strand.
TTGAAGGACAGGCTTCAATATTTCGATTCTTACGAGTTTAAAGGGGTCAATCAAGCTGATAATTCAATTACAGATGCGTTGTCAAAGTTGGCTACTACTGAAGCAAGTACCTTTGATGGGTCAGCTTATTTAGAGACTTTAAAATAGCCCAGCATCCAGCATGAGGAAGTGATGTGTGTAGAGCTATCTAATTGCTGGATAACCCCATATCTAGACTATTTGGCAGATGGCATACTACCTTCGGATCAAATGTTGGCTAAGAAAGTGAAGTATAAAAGCGCGAACTTCATGCTTATTGATGGATATCTTTATCGAAGGGCTTACTCATCTTCATTGTTGAAGTGTTTGGTTTCTTCTGAAGCTGAATACGTTCTTCAGGAGATCCATGAGGGTATTTATGGTGATCACATGGCTGCGAAGTCATTAACTTATAAAGTACTTCGGCAGGGGTATTACTGGCCAATAATTTTCAAAGAAGCCACTGATTATGTGAAGAAGTGTCAGAAGTGCCAGTTGAACAGTCCAATCCCACATCAGCCACCGAAAGAGCTACACTCAGTTTTGTCTCCTATAACTTTTGTTGTTTGGGGGGTGGATATATTGGGTCCATTGTTGAATACAAAATGGCAAGTCAGCTTTGTTATAGTGGCGATTGACTATATGACTAAGTGAGTGGAGGCGAAACCATTTAGGGCGATTACGGAGCAAGAATGCTTAAAGTTTCTGAAGGAGTATGTGGTGTTTCGTTTCAACATTCCTATGGTAGTAGTTTCGAATAATGGACACTAGTTTATGGGTTCAAAGTTTGAATCATTCTTAAAGGAATTGGGGATTCAGCATCGAAAGACTTCAGTTACTCATCCGCAATCTGATGGGTAAGTTGAGGAACTAACAGAACACTCCTAAATTGAATTAAGAGAATATTGGATGAAGAAAAAGGTAGATGGCCTAAGGAATTACTTAGCGTATTATGGACTTATCGAACTACACTGAGGACTATAACGGGGGACTCAAACTGGCTTATGGTTCAGATGCATTGGTTCCTATAGAGATTGGGTCTACAAGTCTTTGGGTCAGTCAGTTTTGGGAGGTGTATAACGATGAGGGACTTAAGGTCAACCTGGATTTTCTTGAAATAGTCAAGGAAGTAGCCTTGGTAAAATTGGCTGCATATCAACGTCGTGTTGCTAAGCATTATAACAAAGGGGTAAAGCTTCAAAGATTTGAAGTGGGGTATCTGGTTCTTAGGGAAGTGGAAGCGTCTATGCCTCAAAATTTGGGCAAGCTGATGCCGAACTGGGAAGGTCCTTATGAGGTTGTTAAAGTGCCGAAGCCAGGGACTTATCGGTTACGAGCTTTAGATGGGACTGAGATAAAGAATACTTGGCATATTGGAAGGCTTCGGAAATATTTTTAGTAGGGTCAGTGTTAGAGTACAAGAGTCTGTAATTATGCCAACAATTATCAATAAAAGAAGCTTTTTTCTCCAATGATGTTTTATCTACCAGTTGTTTGGGGGTTCGGTGGCCTGCTCATCCTAAAGATGGTGAGTAGAGTTCTGATTCGTCCAAAAGATGGCGAACTAGATTTTCTGAAGGTTCGGTGGTCTGTTCATCCTAAAGATGGTGAATAGAACATGTTCATCCTATAGATGGTGAACAAGAAATGTTCGTCCTTAAGATAAAGAACAGGCTTGTTGGGAGGTTCGGTTGGATTTATTTATCCTAAAGATGGTAAACATAGTATGTTCGTCCTATAGATGGCGAATTGAATTGTTGAAGATCTGTTTCACACTTTGGTAATGAATAAGTGTTACTTTACATTATTACTTGATTTTATTTGAAGTGTTGAGTTCAGATTATTTATTGTTTGAATAGAAGTATAAGCTAAATTTAAAAGGAGTAACAAGGGAAAAGCTAATCATATTTCATTAAATATAAAAAGAAATTACAATGTTGTTTAAATTTTTACAAGTTTAAAGTTAAGTTGGTGGAGGGTCGCCTTCGGCATTATCCTCGTCTTCGTCTTCTGAAGAATTGAGGAGTAATGGGTTCAGAGAGGCAGCAGCTAGTTAGCTCTTGCCTTTGCTTCGGGTTGCTTCGTAACCCTCAGTATACATCTGAACTATTTCGTTGGTTAGTTCAGGAGATCGGCGATATTCGGTTTGAATTTCTTGGTGAAGTTCTTCGGTGAGTAGGGGGCCAAGGGCTTTGAGTTCGCAAAGTTCCTTTTCGACTTTGTACTAGAGTTTAAGATGTCGTTCTTTGAAGATTTTGGTTTCATTGATTTCTTTGGTCAGGCCCCAGATGTTTCGTGTTAGAATTTCGTTCGCCAGTTGTAGTTCTTGATTCTGTTCAGCGATGGTTTGTTGGAGGGCTTCAGCTGAGGCTAGTTGATCTTTCAGTTTAGTAATGTCTTTTCTGAGGCCTTCGGAGTTGAAGAGGGTATTCCCATGCAGACTTCTTTCCCTCGCCAGAGCAGACTTTACGATGGTGTTTTCTCTTCAAGCAGCATCCTCTTCAGCTTCAATCTCTTTGTACTTTTGGTGGAGTCGCCCGAAGATTCCATTTGCCTGCAGTTATTCAGAGTTAAGAAAAAGGTTTCAAGAAGATATTTATGAATAAAAGTGGCTAAGTAATAGTCGACTTACTCTGGCTTGGTGAGTCATGTCAGCCTGGATTAGGTCAGAGATGGAGCTGTTGCCAAAGCGATGGTCATCAGTGTCAAGAACGAAGGCATTGTAAAGGTGAAAAGGGAAGTCTTCATTGTTGTCAGGCCATAGAGTGGGCGACCCTACAGCTTCGGGAATGGCGGAAGAAGATGATGGTCGTTGTGGAGAAAGTCTTTGTTGATCGAGTGGGGGTAGGGTGTGAGTTATTGTAGGAGGTTCTGTTGATGAGGTTGGTTGACTATCTAAAGATTGTTTTCTTTTTCTTATAAGGGGAGAGTTGGGTTCGGCTTGTTCTTCAACTTCTTCTTTGGGTTCGTTGATTTTGACAAGGATGACTGGTGGTTGGTTAGCTTCGGGGGGAGGTACTCTTAGTTCTTCAGTAGAAAGAGGGGTTATTTTGGCTCATTTCTTTTTAGTTCGAAGTATTTGGATGCATTCGGCGATGTGCATGTCCAGAAGCCTTTGTTTAAGTGTGGGTACAGGAACGTGTTTTGGTTTTCTAACAGCTCTTTTCTTTCATCGTGGTTATGATGTCTCTTCGGTAGGGGTTGGTTTGGTGATTTGGGGTTCGGTAGTTTGGGGTTTAGAGGATTGAGGTTCAGTGGATTGGGGTTCAGTATTTTGGGGTTTGGCAAGAGTTTGGGTTGGGTTGGAAGAAAGGAATTTTTCTAGTTCTTTTCGGTCGCTGGAAGTAGGTTTGATGAGGGATACTTCAAAAAATGAAGAATGATGTTTCAGAATAATTACTAAAGAAAATTTGAGAAATTACATAAGTATTGAGTTCGGGACTTACATTTGTGGTCATACAACCATGCTTGCTTGCTCAAAAGTCTGAAGCTCCATTCCTTCATAGGAAGTTTCTCCAGGAGCTTCATCATCTCTACCACGCTTTCATCTGAGATGTCGCCGAAGTCTACAGAGAGGCGTTTGGCAGTAGTCCAGTCAGGGACGGAAGAGATCTCGGGTCCTTGGACAAAAAACCAATCCTTATGCCACCCTTTGTTGCTTGAAGGAGTTTCCATTAGGGGGTGTTTCTCGAATTTGGCATTGGGTTTTGGGGATTGCTTGCTGAGCATCTTGAAACCCTGTTCACAAGAGTTGTCGGCTGTGAAGAAAGAGAAGAAGAAATCGATAGAGGGTGGAATCCCTATCTCATGGCAGAAGGCGATGAAGGTGAGGATGTGGATATAGGAATTAGGGACTAATTGGGCAAATCCAACACCCACGAACCCTAAAAGGGTAATGATGAAGGCATGGAGGGGAAACCGAACCCCTTTCTCAAGGAGGGTTAGGTGTATAGTGTTGGAATTTGAGCCTAAATTAATGTGGGTGTCATTAATTATTTTTAATGATTCCATATATTAATGTGTTCTACTCCATGAGTAGATTAAATTAAGTATTTGGAAGTTCAAATCCATGGAGTAATGAATAAGATATTAACTCCCAAAGATCACACTTGAAAATGATAAAAGATAATAAATACATATGGGAAAAACCAAGTCCCACATAGGTTAGTAATTAAATATTTTATATGTTTATATATAAGGAAAGTGCTTTAGGGTTTGGGCCCCAAGGGGCACTCCATTTTTGTGGAAGGGAGAGAACCTAGCCAAGGCTAGGTTCGAACCCACACGCGCGTGCAATATTTATTTAAATTTTTTAATTAAAATTTATTTAAATTTTATTTAATTAATTCTATTAAAGCTGTATTTATTATATTATCAAAATTGTGTCGTTTTGAGAAACGGTATTATCAAAACTGTGTCGTTTTGAGAAGCGGTATCTGTAAGTTTGAACGGGCGGCCCAAAACTACGTCATTTTTGTCTCACCTTTTCTTCTAAGCCAAAAACTACGTAGTTTTGGTTCTGCTAATGCTTAAACTACGTCATTTTAAGGGTACGAATAGATGCACCTATTCTGCAAATGGTCAAAAGTACGTCGTTTTGACCAAAAGATACAAATAATACTCTTTAGAGGCACCCCGTGCCTTTTTAGGGGTGATGTGTCCATCCGAAGGGTCATCAAACCCTCCTATAAATAGATAGGAGGGGACAGCCTTCAAAATCATTCAATTCACAAACAATTAGTCATTTCAGTCTTTAGTTTTCATCAGTTTCATAGTTAAGAAAAAGAGAGAGTTAGAGCATTTATATTTGGTTCGTTGAGTATACTTTTTGTAGTGCTGCAAAAATATACAGTGTCATTGTATCCTGGGAGACAAGTGTTATCAACTCTAAGCACCATACGGAGGGCATAATTGTCTTAAGGACATAGTACCAAGTACTAGCCTTGACAAATCAGTTACTGCAACATAAGTTCATTTATATATATATATATATATATATATATATATATATATATATATATATATATATATATATATATATTTGCAAGAAATATGGATACCAATTTTGTTACTATAATTGGTTCTTCTTCTACACCTTCTATACCAAATGTTCCTGTGAACCATGGTGAAAAACCAAAAAAGTTCAATGGAATAGAATTTAAAAGATGGCAACAAAAGATGTTGTTTTATCTTACTACTTTGAACCTAGTGAGGTTTCTTCACGAAGATCCCCATGTGCTCAAAGAAGATGAAACAGACAGGCAAGTTGTTGCAGCAATAGATGCATGGAAACATGCAGATTTTTTATGCCGAAACTATTTCCTTAATGGATTGGATAACACATTATATAATGTGTATAGTTCTCTCAAAACAGCAAGAGAATTATGGGATTCCTTGGATAAAAAATATAAAACAAAAGATGCTGGCACGAAGAAATTCGTAGTTGGCTGGTTTTTGGACTACAAGATGGTGGATTCCAAGGCAGTCATCAACCAAGTCCAAGAATTACAAGTAATCATACATGAAATACATGCAGAATTTATGTCTTTAAGTGAATCTTTCCAAGTTACTGCTATTATTGAAAAACTACCACCTATGTGGAAAGATTTTAAAAATTATCTCAAGCATAAACGTAAAGAGATGAAACTTGAAGACTTAATCATAAGATTAAGGATAGAAGAGGACAACCGTGCCTCTGAAAAGAAAACAGGAAGGACCTTTGTGGAGTATAAAGTCAACATGGTGGAACAAGGTCCGAAGTCTAAAAAGAGAAAATTCTCTAGTAATGGACCTCAACAAGGAACAAATAAGAAGTTCCAAGGCAAACGCTACATCTGTGACAAGCCCGGACATAGGGCAAAGGATTGTCGAAAGAGCAAAGACCAGACCAAGAAGTCCGCACAAGCCAATGTAACGGAAGTGGATGGTCTTCTTCATGATGTTTCTTAAATGAACCTTTCAGCGGTTGTTTCAGAAATAAATATGGTTGAGAATCCAAGAGAATGGTGGGTAGATACTGGAGCAACCCGCCCCGTGTGTTCTGATAGGAAGATGTTCTCTACATATCAAGAAATTGAGAATGGAGAACATCTATAAATGGGAAATTCTTCTTCATCCAAGATTGCTGGACAAGGAAAGGTGATTTTGAAGATGACATCTGGCAAGGAACTCACCCTCAATAATGTGCTCCATGTGCCTGATATTAGGAAAAATTTAGTGTCAGGATCCCTTCTTAGTCAAAAGGGATTTAAATTAGTCTTTCTATCAAACAAATTTGTATTAACTAAAAATGGGATGTATGTGGGGAAGGGTTATATGAGCAATGGGCTCTTCAAAATGAATGTAATGACTATTGTACCTTTCAATATTAATAAAATTACATCTTCTGCTTATATGATTGAGTCATCTAATTAATGGCATGGTAGATTAGGGCATGTTAATTATAATATTATACGTAGATTAATTAATATAGAATGTTTGCCAAAATGTGAGATTAACTTTAATCATAAATGTGAAATTTGCATTGAGGCAAAACTTAGAAAATCTTCTTTTAAATCAATTGAAAGAAGTACAAAACCTCTTGAATTAATACACACTGATATTTGTGATTTAAAGTATATACAGACAAGAGGAGGTAAGAAATACTTTATCATTTTTATAGATGATTGTACAAGATATTGTTATGTTTACTTATTGAGAAGTAAAGATGAGGCTTTAAAAATGTTTAAACATTACAAAAATGAGGTTGAGAATCAACTTGATAAAAAAATCAAGATAGTTAGAAGTGATAGAGGTGGGGAATATGAATTTCCATTTGTTGAAATTTGTTCACAACATAGTATAATACACCAAACAACTACACCATATTCACCACAACAAAATGGTGCTGCAGAAAGAAAGAATAGAACTTTAAAAGAAATGATGAATGCATTGTTATTAAGTTCTGGGCTACCACAAAATTTGTGGGGAGAAGCAGTTCTTTCTGCAAATTATATTCTCAATCGAATACCTCAAAAGAAGTCTAATGTTACACCCTATGAATTATGGAAAGGACATAAGTCGTCTTATAAACACTTAAAAGTGTTGGGGTGTTTAGCAATAGTAATGGTTCCTCCACCCAAAAAGGTGAAAATAGGACCGAAAATAATAGATTGTATATTCATTGGTTATGCTAATAACAGCACTGCATATAGATTTTTGGTTAATAAATCAAAAATAGAGGAAATACATGAAAATATGATTATTGAGTCAAAAGATGCTTAATTCTTTGAAACAGTATTTCCTAATAAAAAAGAACAAAAGCCAAGTTCTAACGAACAAAAATAAGTTCAAATAAAAGAACTTATGATGTTGTTAATGACAGTAATCATGGTTTAGAAGATATTGATGAACCTAGACGTAGTAAACGTGCTAGTACATCAAAATCTTATGGTCCAAATTTTCTAACCTATTTGTTAGAAAATGAGCCTCAAACCTATAAAGAAGCAATATCGAGTCCTGAAGCTCCATATTGGAAAGAGGATATAAATAGTGAAGTAGAATCCATTTTGCATAATTATATGTGGAAATTAGTAGATCTCCCACCAAGTTCTAAACCTCTTGGATATAAGTGGATATTCAAGAAGAAAATGAAAGCAGATGGATCTATAGACAAATATAAAGCAAGACTTGTAATCAAAGGATACAGGCAAAAGGAGGGTTTAGATTATTTTGATACTTATTCTCTTGTGACAAGAATATCCTCGATTAGGATGTTAATAGCCATTGCAGCTATATATAATTTAGAAATACATCAAATAGATGTAAAAACAGCTTTCTTGAATGGAGATTTAGAAGAAGAAATCTACATGGAACAACCAAAAGGATTTATTATTCCAGGACAAGAAAATAAAGTTTGTCGGCTTGTAAAGTCTCTTTATGGATTAAAACAAGCACCTAAACAATGACATGAAAAAATTGATAATGCAATGTTATCAAATGGTTTCAAAATAAATGAGTGTGACAAATATGTGTATGTCAAGGACACTAAGAATGGGTATGTTATTATTTGTCTTTATGTAGATGATATGCTCATTATGGATAGTAATAATGATATCATTAAAACTACTAAAAGAATGTTAAATAATATGTTTGACATGAAAGACATGGGTGTTGCTGATGTAATATTAAGAATTAAAATTTCTAAAACATCGAATGGATTAGTGTTATCACAATCACACTATATTGAGAAAATACTCAGGAAATTCAATCAATATGATTGCAATCCTGTGGGAACACCGGTAGATATAAATCTACACTTGTCTAAAAATAAAGGAGAGAGCACATCACAACCTGAAAATGCACAAATAATTGGAAGCTTTATGTACTTAATGAATTGTACACGTCCTGACATAGTCCAAGCTGTCAATAAATTGAGTAGATTTACAAGCATTCCAGGACAAGATCACTGGAAAGCGATTATAAGAGTTTTAAGGTATTTAAAATACACTCAAAATTTTGGATTACACTACTCAAGATATCTAGCAGTACTTGACTGTGATGCGAATTGGATATCAGATATAAAAGACTCTAAATCCACTAGTGGTTTTGTGTTTACACTAGGTGGAGGAGCAGTATCATGGAAATCTTCTAAACAAACATGCATTGCTCGATCACCAATGGAATCTGAGTTTATTACATTGGATAAGGCTGAAGAAGAAGCTGAATGGCTTTGTAATTTTTTATAAGATATTCCTATGTGGCCTAAACTTGTGCCGCCTATTTGTATCCATTGTGATAGTCAATTAGCAATTGGAAGGGCACAGAGTCATATGTATAATGATAAGTCTAGACATATTCGTCGTAGACATAATACCATAAAATAATTGCTCTCTAACGGCATTATGTCTATTGAGTACATAGAGTCAAAAGAAAATATAGCAGATCCGTTGACTAAAGGTTTGACTAGAAAGCAAGTAAAAATAACTTCGAGGGGAATGGGTTTAAAGCCTATAAACAAGGATTATCATGATGGAAACCCAACCTAGTTGACTGGAGATCCCAAGATCTAGGTTCAAAGGGATAACTAAATTGTGAATGATTCAACCAAATCACTAAGAAGAAATTAATCTCTTCTGCTCATTCCTATTATACGAGATAGTGATACCTGCAACGGTTATAGGATAAGCTATGCTTTTAATAATTCTTAAATCTTGATAAACATGTGGAGTATGGAAGGATACTTTTATTAATAATCACCTATGTGAGTGTGAACTGGGCCAATTCTATGAGAAGGATAAGGCTATACTTCTCTAAAGTACTCATAAATTCGGGATTGTTCGGGGCCAAAATGAACAAAATTATGAGAACCAAATAATATCTAGAAAGATTCTGTGTGAATTACTATTGTCTCGATTTACACAAACGATTGTACAGTTCAAGACATTGCGTTCACTGGACAACCAGTAAAATCGATAGTTTTTTCACAAGGGAAGCTTCAAAACCAAAAGCTACTTCTCTCAATATAGATGATTTCTAATTATATCTCTCTCTCAGAGTCTGCATAATATTTGCATAAGGCTGGCAGTCAATATCATTCATGTGAGGAGATTATTGGAATTTGAGCCTAAATTAATGTGGGTGTCATTAATTATTTTTAATGATTCCATATATTAATGTGTTCTACTCCATGAGTATATTAAATTAAGTATTTGGAAGCTCAAATCCATAGAGTAATGAATGAGATATTAACTCCCAAAGATCACACTTGAAAATGATAAAAGACAATAAATACATGTGAGAAAAACCAAGTCCCACATAGGTTAGTAATTAAATATTATATATGTTTATATACAAGGAAAGTGCTCTTGGGTTTGGGCCCCAAGGGGCACCCCACTTTTGTGGAAGGGAGAGGACCTAGCCAAGGCTAGGTTCGAACCCATACGCGAGCGCCACCGCCATCCATCCGACCGGCCGACCTGGCTCGTGGCACGAGGCACGTGGGTCTGGGTCCAGTATATAACTTTTTTAACAAAATTTATTTAAATTTTTTAATTAAAATTTATTTAAATTTTATTTATTTAATTCTATTAAAGTTGTATTTATTATATTACCAAAATTGTGTCGTTTTGAGAAGCGGTATCTGTAAGTTTGAACGGGCGGCCCAAAACTACGTCGTTTTTGTCGCGCCATTTCTTCTAAGCCTAAAACTACATAGTTTTGATTCTGCTAATGCTTAAACTACATCATTTTAAGTGTCCAAATAGATGTGGCTATTCTGCAAATGGTCAAAACTGTAAGACCCTAAATTTTATGAATAAAGATTTAATTTTCTCAAAATATTTTTTTTGAATATTCTGGTGTGGATTTGAGATAGTGTTATAGTTGTCGGTAATATTTATAAATTTTGTAAAGTATGCAAGTTGTTATATAATATTTGATTGGTCAGAGAATATTTGTTTTAACAGGGAATATTCTTACGACGGCACAATCATTGGAGGACCCCACAACAGAAGTACTGTCGTAGTTAGAAAACAACAGAATTATCATTTTATAAAAATAACGGCGAAAGTCTTACCGTTAAAACTGTTGAACTAATATGTAGTAAAAGTACAGTAATACGCCTGGTTGCATAGTAGCACACGGTATTGATTATTGATACTTACGTGATAAGTCACTCAGTTAAATTCAATTATTGCTATAGTAATTGATGCATCATATCTCTCATATTATTGATTCAATTATTGTCACAGTATCATCTATATAATATGTTATATTATTAAATCAATAATTTAGACGGCAAAGTTATTCATATTATTATTTATAATATTGACAATGTCTAGAAGTTCTGGCAAGGAGCGGTTTGGTCATCTAATTGCGCACCAATAAGGAAAAATCCTTATCGGAAAGCCCCCTCTTTACTGGGAACAACCTGGTTGTTAAATATTGTGAATTATAATATTAATGATGAATAAGTTCGTGTTGATTAAAGATACAATTGATAGTTTTATTGTGTTGGAATTATTAGTATTGGAATTATTAGTGTTAGTGAAAATCGACATTTATTTCGATAATAATTGATGTCTGGAAGTTATTAGGTAACTAATCGGATAAATGAGTAATTAATTGCTATGTGTTCACATGTGTGTACTATTAATTCACATGATTTACTATTAGGGGAATTGGTGCAAGATTGATAATACTTGCATGACTAAATTAGAAATGGAGGTATAGTTGAAGGTACTGTACTATAATTAATTTTTTCACATGTTTAGAACTATTGAGTCTCATGATTTACTATTAATTCACATTATTTACTATTAGGGGACGTGCTACAAGTTTAATAATACTTGTAGGACTAAATTAAAAATAAAATAAAAGAGGAAGGTATTATACTGTAATATTTCGAACCCCAAAACGTGTAATTATCGAAACTATATTTTCCTATAAATAGAAGCTCATTCCTTCATTATTTTTCACCAATTCACTAAATTTATAGAGCAATTATTATAGAGAAAAATTATAGAGATAAAGAAGAAGAGAAGTCTGCTACCTCACTATTCCAGTATATAGTCTTCTTTTGAGGTAAGGGTATTATTCCTTCGTATTCATGAAGAGAGTTATTTTCTTTCAATACTCGTAAGGATTATTATTCCATTCTTTATTATTATGTTGGAATAACATGTCTATGCGAAGTACCACATACATGGTGAAATTCTTCTGTTATTCCATTCTTTATTATTATGTTGGAATAACATGTCTATGCGAAGTACCGCATACATGGTGACATTCTTCTGTTATTCCATTCTTTATTATTCTGTTGGAATATCCTGTCTATGTGAATTACGCATGACCAGGTTTCATTCTTTATTATTCTGTTGGAATATCATGTCTGTGCGTATTACGCATGACCTGGTTCCATTATTTATTATTCTGCCGGAATATCCTGTCTATGCGTTACGCATGACCTGGTTCCATTATTTATTATTCTGTTGGGAATAACCTGTCTGTGCAGTCTATCGCACACATGGTGAATCCTTCTGTTATTCCATTCTTTATTATTCTGTTAGAATAACATGTCTATGTGGATTACCGCATGCATGGTGAATGATCCATCGTATTCATTCTTTATTAAATTATGAAAATGATCTGTCTACGTGGATTACCGCATGGCAGGTGAAAATCCATTTGTAGTTTCGTATATTCTATTATATACGTATGAGATATTATTTCTTTTGTACTCGTCATGAAATATCATTTTATTTGGTATTTTATTTATGAGTTACTATTCACGGGTTACTATTCACTCTAGTATCATTCACTCGGGTATTCGGAGCACTTTTCATGCCGGAGTACTATTCACGAGATGTTATTCACGAGTTACTATTCACCCAAATTACTATTCACCTGAATATTATTCACTCGGATATTTGGGGTACTTTTTATGTAGGAATACTATTCACGAGGTACTATTCCTGAAGTACTATTCACGGGATACTATTCATAGGGTACTATTTACCCAAAAAATATATTTCTTTTCTGTCCAAATTATTTTTGGTACATGAATATTATTCTTGAATTTTACTCTACAAAGTAATATCATGTTGACAATTTGGACGATATTGATTTCTGGATAAATTAAATTATATATCTTTAAAATTTATCCTTGAGCTTGTTTTATTGAATTATTATGTTATTGTAATCATCCTCATGCTTATATTGTGATGAAAGTCATCTTTGGCTTACGTGCAGAGATGGACTTGGTATGATTATGACCAGGGATTATTTGGTATAATCATGACTGTAATGTGACGAATGATGTGGTGAAAGTCCTCATTGGCATATAGTTTATTGATGGACAGTTGTTGGTATGATTATGACCAGGGATTATTCGGTATAATTATGACTATTGATGATTACATGAATATCCTTGGCCGTGGTGCAGGGATGATTTTATTTTATTTATTAAGCTGAGTCTCAGCGATAAAGTTGATGAAAAACTTTTTAAATCATAGAAGATAGTAGATTTTATGCTCTACTTGACTCTTCTAATGGATTGCTTATTTCCGCTGCAATTGTTGATCTAAAACTTATTGCCTATTATATTCTATCAGTTGTTATACTGTTGAAGGCTAAGGATAATTTATTTTGCATTATCTTAGTCATAATATTTCTTACTGGGCTAGTTGAGCTCACCCTTTCTTTCATTGTTCTCTTCAGAAAATGAGAATATAGCTAGGACGAGTCGGGGAATGGAGTGATGGTCCAGGATAAATGGCTTTAGTAGTCCTCACTATTCTACGAAATAATATGATAATAATTGTAATGAGGACACCATTGAGTGTGGATATTGTCTAGATGCCAATATTCTTGTTTAAACTCTCAGCTATGTTTTGTCGTATTTTACACGACTGTTGTATAATTAAGTTGTATTTGAATTTATGTACCATGTATCTGGCGAGTCTAGATAGGTGATGTATACCTGTTTTGGGGGCGTCACAGTTGCTATTAAAACTTAGGGATATGATCCCTGGCTGAGATGTGAGACAAGAACTAGGAGGGGAGAGACAGAGAATTCCTTTACTAGTATGACCTACCTAAGTTTATTTGGTATTTAATCGGTCGGTCATAGTATAGGGATAATATGTGACATGTCAATTAACCCTTGTTTTTTGACAGTATTTAAAAATGGTATCTGAAAATGTTGAGATCAGCAATGAAGCACATGAGACCATTGAGTCACCAACGATCAATTCCCAAGATAATGTGCAAAAGGAAGACAATAATCCTCAGGTAAACAACAACACGATAATAATCGTACCGGTGACAACAGCCATCGGAACAATGATACCCATCGTGGGGGAAATTATCATGCCAAGAATGGTAACCACTTCGGTGGTAATCATGGCCAAGATAATAGGAGCAGAAATTTCAAGAAGAGAAGATTTAACGATGATGGGAAGACGTTGGCAGCACCAACACCAGCAACAAATTCTAGGGGAGGATAACGACCGCCAGTTAGATGTTATAGATGCATAGAGGAGGGACACATAAGTCCAAACTGTTCACAGCCTTCCAAGGTATGTTTTAGTTGTGGAAAAGACGGTCACATAGCTCAATTTTGTAGTGCACCAAAGACAAGTCCAGCTGGAACGGTGGCACCAAAGGCGGATACGGACAAAATAAAGTCGGTGGTTTCAAGAAGAGCGTTTTTCGTGACTTCTCAAAAAGCGAGTAAACCGAGCGAAGTTAGCACGGATTAGTTAATTATAAATTCTTCCGAAGTCTATACCTTATTAGATACCGGTTCTACCCATTCTTTTATCTCTCTTGCTTGCACTCAACGTTTAAATTTTACTCCAGAAAAGTTAGACTTTGACTTATCGGTTGAAACTCCGTTAGGAGAAACCTTCATTACATGTGATATCCAAGTCTTGGATGAGAGTCACAGTTTTGAATGACATTTCTATTGTTAATAAATTTCCTGACGTATTCTCTGAAGACTTCTTAGCCTACCCCTAGAGCGTGAAATCGAATTTTGTATTGACCCCAATACAAAACCCATTTCTTAAACCCTCAAATACTTTCTTCACCCAAAACAAACGTATAATGCGCCAAAGATGTTGGCTCGAGCTGTTGAAGATTACGATCGTACTATTCAATATCATCGTAGAAGAGCGAACGTGGTAGCTGACGCGTTGAGTAGAAGATCGTATGGGGTTACGAGTGCGATGTTGTTAACACAAAAACCCATTTCGTATAACTTACAAATGATGAAGATAGAGTTAAAGACTCTAGGGACCCACGTGAAGATAACGAATATACGATTAGAATCGACTTTAATCGATAAAGTTAAAGCCGCTCAAGCTACATACTCAGAGCTGATGAATGTGAAGAAGAAGGTTCAAGAGGGCGTTATTCTAGAAGCAAGAATCGACGAAGAGAGGAAATCTCAACCCTCGATTTAATTGGCCCATTTGAAATCCTTGATGGAGTAGGAACTGTGGCCTATAGACTCGCTTTACCGCCAAGTATGTCGCGTGTTCATAACGTTTTTTTTATGTATTGATGTTACGTAAATATGTGGATGACCCGAACCACATTATTAAATTAGAACTAGACGAGATAGCAGAAGATTTAACGTATGAGGACATACGTGTTAAAATCTTGGATAAGAAGGATAACATTCTACACTCAAAGGTTATACCTCAAGAGTTAGAATTTGAAGTGAAGTCAAGGTATCCTCACCTATTCGACATATCAGGTACGTATGTAAATTTCGAGGGCAAAATTTCATAAGGATAAGAGATTGTATGACCCAAAATTTTATGAATAAAGATTTAATTTTCTCAAAATATTTTTTTGAATATTATGGTGTGGATTTGAGATAGTGTTATAGTTGTGAGTAGTATTTATAAATTTTGCAAAGTATGCAAGTTGTTATACAATATTCGATTGGTCGGGGAATATTCGTACGACGGCACAATCATTAGTGGACCCCACAATAGAAGTATTGTCGTAGTTAGAAAACGACATAATTATCATTTTATAAAAATAACGGCGAAAGTGTTACCGTTAAAACTGTTGAACTACTCGGTAGTAAAAGTACAGTAATACGCGTGGTTGCATAGTAGCACACGATATTGATTATTGATGCTTACGTGATAAGTCGCTCAGTTATATTTAATTATTGATACAGTAATTACTGCATCATATCTCTCATATTATTGATTCAATTATTGTCACAGTA
The DNA here is from genome assembly GCA_016801055.1 of Panax notoginseng. NCBI lineage: Eukaryota > Viridiplantae > Streptophyta > Magnoliopsida > Apiales > Araliaceae > Panax > Panax notoginseng. The sequence continues at coordinate 189,253,393 of CM029016.1, forward strand.
TCATCTGTATAATATGTTATATTATTAAATAAATAATTGAGACGACAAAGTTATTCATATTATTATTTGCAATATTGACAATATCTAGAAGTTCTGTCAAGGAGAGGTTTGGTCATCTAATTGCGCGCCAATAAGGAGAAATCCTTATCGGAAAGCCCCCTCTTTCCTAGGAACAACCTGGTTGTTAAATATTGTGAATTATAATATTAATGATGAATAAGTTCGTGTTGATTAAAGATGAAATTGATAGTTCTATTGTGTTGGAATTATTAATGTTAGTGAAAATCGACATTTATTTCGATAATAATTGATGTCTGGAAGTTATCGGGTAATTAACCGGATAAATGAGCAATTAATTGCTATTAATTCACGTGCTTATAACTATGTGTTCACATGTGTGTACTATTAATTCACATGATTTACTATTAGGAGAATTAGTGCAAAATTGATAATACTTACATGACTAAATTAAAAATAGAGGTATAGTTGAAGGTACTATACTATAATTAATTTTTTTCACATGTTTAGAACTATTGAGTCACATGATTTACTATTAATTCACATTATTTACTATTAGGGGAGGTGGTGCAAGTTTAATAATACTTGTAGGACTAAATTAAAAATATAAGAAAAGAGGAAGGTATTATACTATAATATTTCAAGCCCCAAAACGTGCAATTATCGAAACTATATTTTTTTATAACTAGAAGATCATTCCTTCATTATTTTTTACCAATTCACTAAAGTTATAGAGAAATTATTATAGAGAGAAATTATAGAGAGAAAGAAGAAGAGAAGTCTGCTACCTCACTATTCCAGTATCCAGTCTTCTTTTGAGGTAAGGGGTATTATTCCTTCATATTCATGAAGAGAGTTATTTTCTTTCAATACTCATAAGGGTTGTTATTCCATTCTTTATTATTATGTTGGAATAACCTGCCTATGCGAAGTACTGCATACATGGTGAAATTCTTCTGTTATTCCATTCTTTATTATTATATTGGAATAACATGTCTATGCGAAGTACCGCATACATGGTGAAATTCTTCTGTTATTTCATTCTTTATTATTCTGTTGGAATATCCTGTCTGTGCGAATTACACATGACCTGGTTCCATTCTTTATTATTCTGTTAGAATATCCTGTCTGTGCGTATTACGCATGACCTGGTTCTATTATTTATTATTCTGTTAGAATAACCTGTCTGTGCGGTCTATCGCATGCCTGGTGAATTCTTCTGTTATTCTATTCTTTATTATTCTGTTGGAATAACATGTCTATGTGAATTACCGCATGCATGGTGAATGATCCTTCGTATTCATTCTTTATTAAATTATGAAAATGATCTGTCAGCGTGGATTACCGCATGGCGGGTGAAAATCTATTTGTAGTTTTATATATTCTATTATACTCATATGAGATATCATTTCTTTTGTACACGTCATGAAATATCATTTTATATGTATTTTATTTACGAGTTACTATTCACGAGTTACTATTCATCCAGTTACTATTCACTCTAGTATCATTCACTCGGGTATTCGGGGCACTTTTCATGCCGGAGTACTATTCACGAGTTACTATTCACCTAAATTACTATTTACCCTAATATTATTCACTCGGCTATTTGGGGTACTTTTTATGTCGGGGTACTATTTACGAGGTACTATTCTCGAAGTACTATTCACGAGATACTATTCACGAGATACTATTTACCCGAAAAATATATTTCTTTTATGTCCAAATTATTTTTGGTACATGAATATTATTCTTGAATTTTACTCTACAAAGCAGTATCATGTTGACAATTTGGACGTTATTGATTTTTGGATAAATTCAATTATAAATCTTTAAAATTTATCCTTGAACTTGTTTTATTGAATTATTATGTCATTGTCATCATCTTCATGCTTATATTATGATGAAAGTCATCTTTAGCTTACGTGCAGAGATGGACTTGGTATGATTATGACCAGGGATTATTCGGTATAATCATGACCGTAATATGACGAATGATGTGGTGAAAATCCTCATTGGCATGTAATTCATTGATGGACAGTTGTTGGTATGATTATGACCAGGGATTATTCGGTATAATCATGACCATTGATGATTACATGAATATCCTTGGTCGTGGTGCAGGGATGATTTGATTTTATTTATTAAGCTGAGTCTCAGTAATGAAGTTGATGAAAAACTTTTTAAATCATAGAAGATAGTAGATTTTATGCTCTACTTGACTCTTCTAATGGATTGCTTATTTTCGCTGCAGTTGTTGATCTAAAACTTGTTATCTATTATATTCTATCAGTTGTTATGTTGTTGAAGGCTAAGGATAATTTATTTTGCATTATCTTAGTCATAATATTTCTTACTGGGCTAGTTGAGCTCACCCTTTATTTCATTATTCTCTTCAGGAAATGAGAATATAGCTGGGACGAGTCGGGGAATGGAGTGATGGTCCAGGATAAATGGCTTTAGTAGTCCTCACTATTCTACGGAATAATGTGATAATAATTATAATGAGTACACCATTGAGTGTGGATATTGTTTAGATGACAATATTTTTTTTTAAACTCTCAGCTATGTTTTGTCGTATTTTTCACGACTGTTGTATAATTAAGTTGTATTTGAATTTATGTACCATGTATCTTGTGACTCAAGATGGATGATATATACCTGTTTTGGGGGTGTCACAAAAACTACGTCGTTTTGACCAAAAGATACAAATAATACCTCTTCAGAGGCACCCCATGCCTTTTTAGGGGTGATGTGCCCATCTGAAGGGTCACCAAACCCTCCTATAAACAGATAGGAGGGGGCAGCCTTCAAAATCATTCAATTTACAAGCAATTAGTCCTATCAGTCTTTAGTTTTCATCAATTTCATAGTTAAGAAAAAGAGAGAGTTAGAGTATTTATATTTGGTTCGTTGAGTATACTTTTTGTAGTGCTGCAAAAGTATACAGTATCATTGTATCCTGGGAGACAAGTGCTATTAACTCTAAGCACCATACGGACGACATAATTGTCTTAAGGACATAGAACCAAGTACTAGCCTTGACAAATCAGGTACTGCAACATAAGTTCATTTAAATATATATATATATATATATATATATATATATATATATATATATATATATATATATATATATATATAATTTCCTTTAAGGTTAATAAGACATAGCAGTCCAACCTTCAGGACGGTGGTACATATGGTCGGTGAGGGTGGGCACTCTCAGGTGGTGAGTGTCTGGAATCTGGTAGCGTTCTCGGATGATACGGATATCATCCTCTATAAGTTCAGAGAGGGTATTGGCATGGGGGTATTTAGGGGTGTTCAAATGAACCGGTTTTTTCAGTTTTTCGATTTTCCAGACTGGTCTGAACTGGTCGGTTCGGTATAAAAAAGAACCGGTCCGGTTCGGTACAAAAAAAATTGGTATATACCGATTTTTCAGTACCGGTTTTGGTCCGGCAATTTTATGGTTCAGTTTTACCGAACCGGACTGGTATATAACGATTTTTTATTTTTTTATTATTATTAATAATTTATTAATAATAATAATTATTATTATTATTATAAAATAATGATAATATTAATAAAAATAATAATAATATTAATAATAATAATAATAATAATATTAATAAAAATAATAATAATAATAAAATAATAATAAAAATAATCAAATAATAATAAAAATAATAAATACTAATAAAAATAATAATTATATTAATTTTCGGTAAAAATCGGTACCGAACCGGTACCGCCGGTTCGGTATACCGGTCCAACTGGTACCGGTATCGGTATTAAGATTTGATCGATTTCGGTACCGGTTCGGTTCGGTACCGATCCGGTTCGGCCCGGTTTTTACCGGTTGAACACCCCTAGGGGTATTGTTCTTCATTTTGGAATTCGAGAGAAGGGTTTGGAGTGGTGGTAGGTGGAGGATTTTTGCTGGATGATGGGTTAGACTTGGGGTTTGTTTCTGAGGTGACGTTTGTGGGAGTTTGAGCAGCCGGGATGTATGAGAGAGAAGTTACAGAGATTGGGATGGTGTTATCGGGATTCTGGGATGCCATTGCTGTTAGAGAGAAAATTGGAGTTTGCAGAGAGAAAGCTGGAGGAAGAAGAAGGCATGAACACTTTGAAATTTGAAATAAGCCGGTAAAATCGTCTAAATTGGAGGAGGTGGGTTTTTTATAGTGATGTCCTTTCACTTATTTTCGAAACTCGAGGGTGACATAATTAATGAAGGTAATGATGATGAATTTGAAGGAGTAGCATTTGGACTTGGGTTTTCTACTGATTGGGCCTTATTCGAATTCATTTGGACTCCTTTACTGTTTGGGCCAAATTTTTTGTATACTCTTTCACCAAACATTCTGTTTGATGAAAGACTGGGGGGCAATGTTGGGTCATGATTATTTGGACCTATTGGGTCATACTTACTTGGGCCTTTGGAGTGTTGGGGCATTATTTATATGGGATTATCTTTGGGCTTGGGCTGGAGATTATTGTAATGAACATGTGTTAGACTATGGATCCAACACCTTATTTAATGAGGATTTGGCATAATCCTGAGTTAGTGGGGAACATTGATTTGATTTGGGGATAAAGATTGCATGCAAGATAATGATGTCACGAGAGATGTTGCTTGCAAGGCGGTGAGACTAACATAAGTACAGAGCATTATATAGAAAAAAGGTAACATGCAAATTTCATTACAGACACTAGAGCACACAACCTCTATTGTTAACCTAACTTCCGACCTGTACTGATTCTCACACCGGAGCTATCCCCCGGCGGCCCAAGCCGACAAGCTTTCGATGTTGACTCGTTTTCTGTGCAGGATTGGACGCGCTTTTCGGTGATTGAGGCGCGTGAAAAGATCTTGGCGTTAACAAATGTAAATATCCAATCACGTGACGTGAGTCCCTCGAAGCCTTCGACCCATCAAATCATACTCCAACAGTTGCCCTGGATTGGGAATTGGATTTTTGTTGGAAATGGTTGTGCCTGGACTAGGAAGCTGCTTAAACAGAAAGGCCATTTCATCAAATTCAGCATGTGTCCCACAATATAAATTTTGTAAGTTGCTATGTCCATACAAATATACCCACTATGAGAAGGATTGTACCCTATAAATACACATGGATGAGACCGAAATTCCATCTTGTGTTTGTTGTAGAGGGACAAAGAAATGGAAATATAAGACACCCAAGAAAATTAAAGTGTAGTTAGGAGATCGGCTATGAACTAGATATGAAACGAAAATATTTTTGAATTTGTAGAAGATGGCATGCGAATAATGAGGTACACTGCAGTTTCAAATGCATAGTCCCAATAGTAATAAAGAACTCCAGATTTAGCCAAGAGAGTGTTAGTCATGTTTTGACAATATGATTGTGTTGCGCTTCTACAAGACAATACCATTTTGTTCCGAAGTATGAGAACACGATGTTCAAAAATATTTCTTTAATTTTCTGAATTCCCCACCCCAATCACTTTGAACACTTTTAATTTTTCGACTAAATTGATTTTCTACTAATTTTTGAAGTTGAATAAAAGTGTTCATGACATGATTTGTTTGAAATTAAAAATATCCGCATATATCTAGAAAAGGAATCAACTAAAAAGTAAAAAAAAAATACACTTATTATTAGCAGGACCCCATAAATCCATACATTTTACCTCGATCCTCGTAGTATTGGCAAAATTTGTTTCCTTTCTTTTTTTGTAATCAGGAACCTTAATTCTTGGGGGTTTTTTGAAGAAGGATTTATCTTTGATGTCGTTCAGAATCTTGGCCCGATCAGTGTTCAATGGAGTATATTCTTCATCTGGCTTCCCTTTTAACTTGGACTTTCCTCCTGAACCATAAGTTTAACCTTTTTTTCCTTCGGATCGATCGTTGTCAGCCTTTGGCTGGTTTTGATCATACGGTCAACTGGTATTTTTCAGGGTCCCGAGGGCATCTTCCAAAGCAATGTGTTTCATATTTAAACCAGAAGTGAAATAACCAAATAGCATGAGCTGCGTCCAATTCATGGACTTCGGCTACAACTTCTCTAGACCTCTTAAGATAATTTCTCAATGATTCACTAGGTTTTTGTTTTGTTTCCATCAATAAAGCAGTGATTTTACCCCTTCTACTATTTGCAATGGAATTGGTTTTTTAAATCATGCTAGGATTTCACCGAAATGGGTGGAAAAGATATCATCCATGTTCGTGCAGAATTACGGTAACAAAATTCCTATTCATGGTATCGTAGGACAACTGGCTTTGGAGTTTGAAAAAGAGTTAGATAGGAAACGGGGGGAAGGAGAACTAGTTCAAAAAAACAACCATAATTCTTGAAGAGCTAAGATGATTCCCGAAGAGCTGAGTCGAACGGCTTCAGGAGAGGTTTTCAGGTTCGAAAATGGCGTCATGACTTCGAGAGATTAAAACTTCTTCGGAAATGGCGTCGTGACTGCGGGAAGATCGGATTGGTTTGAATATTAATTATTTTTAATTATTCTTATTTTTAGATAGGTTCGTTCTTTTAAGGTAATAGTGTTTTAGTAGGAAACAAATCTTTTATGATATTACATAATTGAGTTGTTACATATTAGGAAATTCTTGCCATATTAATTAGTTACCTATTAGAAGTTTATTTCCATAGTTATAGGAATTCTTTAACTATAAAAATCTGGCTTGTGGGTTGAAGGATTCATTAATAATTATTATCTTTTACAATTGAAATTGTTTTGTTTTTCTGGTGGATTCCAGTTTGTGTTCTTAGAGCTTACGTTGGTAAACTCTTTGTGTTTCCGTTCTGCATCAATTGGTATCAAAGCCAAGGACTTTGCCTTGTCGTTGACCAACAACAAAGGCAGGAGAGATATCCTTGACGGCGTTGGTCGTAGGGATGTCGAATTATGGGCAGCGATTGATGAGCAACGACAGTCGATGACGAGGGTGGAGATTATGTTGCAACAACTCATCCCTAACGTTCCTGTCGGCAACAAAGACGGAGGCGAGCGATTTGTCCTTGGTCGCCCTAGTGGTGAACGTTCGCATGGAGCAGCGAGACGCGAGCAGTTCAAATGTCTTAGTGATGAAGACTCCAATGAGGATTTAGTAAGATACTAAAGAAATCCTCCTCAACACCAAAATCGAAACCAAAATCAACCTGAAAATAGAATACGTGTAGACATATCACCGTTCCCGATAAATTTCTGATTGAAGAGTTTCTGGACTGGATTTTTGAGGTCGAGAGATTCTTCGAGTTGACTCAAGTCACGGCAAATCGACAAGTTCATCTGGTAGCGTACAAGTTGAGAAGCGGGGCTGCGGTTTAATGGGAGAAGTTACAGATAGATCGACGACAAGAAGGCAAAACTTCCATCCGATCATTGAGACGAATGAAGCAACTTATGATGAATAGATTTTTACCCCTAGATTATGAGCAGTTTATTTTTCAAAGTTATCAAAATTGTGCACAGGGTAATAGGATTGTAGCAGAATACATAGAGGAGTGGTCTAGGCTGTCAGTATGTAATAACTTAAATAAGACTGAGGCACATCAAGTTTCCAGATATTTGGAGGGATTTAAAGTCTTCTATTCGAGACAAATTTGGACTACAAGCCTTTTGGACAGTGAATGAACCGCATAACATGACCTTGAAAGTGGAATTAATGGAGAATACATCCAATCGATTTTCTTATCACAACAAAGATATGGCGGAGACAACCAATGTAGTGGCGAACCGAAACTGTCCGAGGAAGAATGCAGAAAAGGAAAGCGTCAACAAGGGACCCGGTGGCGGAACCTTGGCAACTCGAGGACCTGCACAGCCAGGAAGACCAACGGCCCGTACATTCAACATGACGGCGCAGGATACGGTGGCTGCCCAGGAGGTGGTAGCAGGTAACAATTTCTCTTTAGAAATTTAAATTACGCGAGAATTATAAGTCAGATATTACTGTGAACTGTTTCCTAATATAGATTCGAGTCACAGGTTAGAATTTGAGACACAAATGAATATTGGGTAGATAAAAATGAATTAATGATACAACTTTAAAAGATTATAGAGAATAAGAAAGCGGTGATTCTGAGGATGGAATCCTTTTAAGGAGGGGTGAATGTGATAACCCGAGATTTCGAATAATCAAAATTTACGAATAATTTTTTTTTAATTAATATTAATATTAATTATCATTTATGGGACAAGTATCGGTGATACGTGTATCGAAAAAGTCAATTTGTGTATTGACTAATAAATTAGAGTAGAGTTGTGCTTAAAAGCTTTAGAAACCCTAATCCTAATTTCTGGAAAGGTATTCGATAGAAAATATAATTAAAATAATTATTTTAATGAGTTCGTGTTTGTAATGTATAGAATATTTGATCAATGATTGATCGGATAATGTTTAAAATTATAAACACTAATAAGAGACTACAAACCCTAATCTCAGGATTAGAAACCATAACGTACCGTTAGAAACCCTAATCGAAAGTTGGGAAACCCTAATTTCATATTCGGGAATTCTAAACCCTAAATTAGGAAACCCTAATTCTAATTGGCAAGCCTAATGTGGGTATTAAACTTAAATATGATTAGAAAACCCTAATTATATTTTAGTTGTCTTAATTTCTATTTTACAAACCTTAATTGTAATTTAGAAAATTTATTTTTCTAATTAAAAGCCTAATTCGTGGGTTATAAACCCTAATGATCATTTTGACCCTAATTGCTAATTTAAACAATTTTAATTAGGAATATAAATCCTAATTAGCAAGATTGAATTTTATGATTAGGAAATATTAATATATTTATCGAATCCTAATTGTAATTTGGAATTATTAATTTTTTATTTTGGAAATCGAAATTTGAAAATTTTGGAAATTAAATTGGAAATCTAAAGGGTTTAAACCCTAAATCCTAACCCAAACCCTAAACCCTAAGGATTTAAACAAATGACAAGAATACCATTAATTGTATTTTACAAAATGACAAAAATGCCCTTTTGTTTATTTTAGAAAGTTAACTTGCAATTTTGGCTTAACTTTAGTTGGTCACCAACTATTTTGACATTTGTGACTTAAAATCTCAGCCAATTCAGCCTCTTAGTGACAACACATTACATCTAACAACTTCATATCATAATATATATAGGATCTAAGAGAGAGACAGTTCATAAAATTGCTCATTTGGACAATTTACTCTCACCAACTCCCTCTCTCACTAAAAGTTCCGAAAATTACTAGTAGATCAGTCCTAGAATCAGTCCCTAGATCACCAAGAACAACTAAGGAGGATTAAGATCAAAGATCTAGCAAGAAGAGGTATAAACCCTGGTTTACTTTTGATCTTGTATGCTTGGGAAAAAATTTTGTTTTTGTGTTTTTATAAGTGATATATAATATTTTTAGTTGATCTATGATGATCCATGATGGATCCATAGCATCAAAGTTGGTAAAAATTGAAGTTTTTCAAAACTGTCAAGAACACAATTTGTGGTCTGACAAGCTAATGTCAGGCGCCACAGATTCGTGTGTGTTAATGATTTTTGTTGTTTGATGTTTTGGATCTATTGTCTGACATAAGGACTGTAATCTGGAAGTGAAATCACAACCATTACATGTCCAGATTTCTTGTTATTAACGGTCAAAGACCGTTGACCGACGTTGACCGGATGAAATCTGGGTAACCCAGAAACTTGAAATCAGCGCCTGACAAGATTTTCCAAGCAACAGATCTGTCAGTTATGATATATGTTGTTGATGATGTTGTGACCATGTTATAGCCTGTATAATATACTATAGATCTGGGTCTTTATAACGCTTAAAAAAATCAACAGATAGATCATGGCAGGTGGTCAAAGTAGACCATTCACACTATTTTTACAATTCTGGAATATCCAGATGACGTATGAACAAAGTTTTTGTCAGAGTTTGACCGAGTCGTATCTTGTGGGTCTATTGTTGATAAACTGACTTGTTGTTATATTCATGTACCTTGACACTAGTACTATAACTTTGGACCATAACATAACTGATTCGACCACCGGAGCTGGAAGAGAATTTAACCACAAAGTAGACAGTCGAAGCTGTCTGGGTTTCTGGGAAACCCAGAAAGCCCAGAAGCTTCTGACAGCTACTTTGGGGCTTCAGATCTTGCAAATTTGTTGTTGTATGATCAAGTTGTTGGTTGTGTGTTGTAGTATTACATTTTGTCTACACAATCACAGTTTAAGCTAGCCGAGAAACGTATTACACCGAGAATCATGGCCGGTCAAACAAGGCAGGTTGATAGCGAAGCTGTCAGTGTTCTTGAGCTCAAGAACACCAACAGCGACGCTTTCTGTCGCAAAAGACCTACAGCGACGGTTTTAATTATTTTAATTTCTGAATTTCCGGAAAATGAATAAAAAATAGAAATAAATTCTAAAAATTACCAAAAATGGTTTTAAAAATTATTTTAAATTATGAAAAATAATTTTTGACCAATTGGAATATTTTTCTTTAATATTTATAATTATTTAAATATTAGAAGTATTTAATTTATTTAATTAGTGTATTAAATAAATTAGAGAAAAAATGATTTAATATCATGAAAAATTATTTTAAATAAGAATAATGTATTTAAAAATATTTTGAGTTATAAAATGTGACTTTTAATATTTTTACAGAATTTTCATTAATAAATTAATATTAATGATATTAGATTTATTTAATTATTAAATTAAATAAATAAGATAAAAATGATTTTAATGATTTAAAAATCATTTTAAATAAGAATAAAGTGTTAGAAAATATTTTAAATTATAAAATATAATTTTCAATATTTTTGGAGAATTCTCATTAATAAATGATATTAGATTTATTTAATTATGATATTAAATAAATGAATTAAAAATAATTTTATTGATTTAAAAATCATTTAAAAGTGAGAAAAATATTTTAAAAATATTTTAAGTTATAATTAATGACTTTTAATATTTTGATAATAATTACATTAATATTTAAATATTAATGGTGATGATTTAAAAATGATTTTAAATACTTTAAAATTCATTTAAGAAGAATATTTGTGACGCCCCCAAAATAGGTCCATTCCATCCAACCTATTCTGAGTCGCCAAATATATGGTACAGAAACAACTACAACTTTATTAATACAACATAAAAACTGTGAGTGTAAATATTGTCATCTAGACAATATCCACACTCAAATAAGTTCTCATTACAATTATTGGAACAATATTTTACAAAAAAAATGGTGAGGACTACTAAAACAACTTCCTAGAACCTTCATTCCATACCCCGACTAGTACCTGCTACATTCTCGCCTCCTGAGAAGAAAATAGAACAACAAGAAAAATGGTGAGCTCAACTAGCCCAGTAAAGAATATTATGACTAAGATAATATACAACAAATTATCGTTAGTCTTCAACAGGGAAAAATTTAATAGAATACAATAGACAACAAGTTTTAATTCATTATTCGCAGCGGAAAATAATAATTCATAGAGAAGTTACGTAGAGAATGAAATCTACGATTATCTATGAATTTAAAAACCCATCATCAATATTTTATCCCTGTAACATCAATCAATAAATATCTTGAATCAAATAGTCATCTTTGCACTACAGGCCAAAGATATCCATCAGTTGGTCATGTTCACCTCAACACCTGTTCATCTTTGCACTACGGGCCAAAGATATTCATCAGAAATTATTCATCTTTGCACTACAGGCCAAAGATATTCAGTTATCATCATTTAAGACTGAGGATGATGAAAAATATTTTAAAGAAAACGAATCCAGTGAAGCAAAATAACAAATATTAAGGATTCGTATTTCGATTTATCCATGTCCAAAAATACCTTATCATAATGAAGTAAAATTCAAGAATGATCAAAACATGGATACAATCAAAGCTAGTATCCAAAATAGATATTTGGACGAAAAGAAGGAAATTTCATTTTTCGGTGAATAGTAACTCGTGAATAGTAACTCGTGAATAGTAACTCATGAATAGTAACCCCGACATGAAAAGTTCCAAATTTGATAAAAATTCAGATCAATACTTCGGCATAATGATATTGAAGAAAATAATATCATTTAAGTAGAAATAACATCCCTTACCTCGGAAAGACGGTACTTCTGACTGGAATACTAGATATAGTGCTGAAGGAAACTTGCACCGTATAGCAACACTCAAAGTATCAAATACTCACAAAAATACGCTCGATATATAGAGAGAAATAGAGAGAAACTTGTGTTTCTGGTGTGATTTTCAATTCTAACCTAAGCACCCTATTTATAGGAAAATGCTTAGAACACCAAAGCAGAAAATTTAATATAATAATAATATATTTATCAAATTTTCCTTAGCCCACCTCTAGACATCTGATCTCAACCCATTTATATCACATGTTAGCCCACTTAAATGCCAAAAAAATGTTTTTCTTCAAAATAATAAATAAAACTTTCAAAAATCAATTATTTCGGAACTTCAGAATTTTAATAATTCATAATAAATAGCCCTTTTATCAGAAAATTCGAATCTCGCGAGTTTTTATAGGAAATTCAATTCTCTACAACTTTGCAAAAGAAAGTTTTTCCAAATTCTAAACAGAAATTGACCGAAATTCACAAACGGGCGATTTTATAGTCAATAATAAATTTTCGGTCAAGAATTATGTCCACCAACACACAAAACATGTGTTAATCATTTAATGCCACAAAAATACTATTCCTCCTCATATACTCATATATCCCACATTCATTGTAAAAATACCACCATCAATATATTATTAAAATAATATATTTAAATGAATTATTTTATCAGAAAAAGATAAAATATAAATTTTCAACAATTGTCACATTAAAAATTTTCTCCATCTATATCCACATAAAATCACTATTTTTCTCATCATATAAATCAATAATTAATTATACACAAATAATATTACAGAATCACAATACTGGCAACCAGGCCGTTCCCAGGAAAGAGGGGGCTTTCCAATAAGGATCTCTCCTTACTGGCGCGCAATTAGATGACCAAACCTCTCCTTAGACAGAACTTTCTAGACATTGCCAATAATGTTATCTAATAATATTATTCAGATAATATGAATTATTGCTCCGATAATAAAAAATACTGCGTAGTGACAATTATTGAAACAACAGTAATATAAAATATCAACGCAGCAATTATTGAATCAATAAAATATAATATTGAACAGTAATTACTGTAACAATTATTGAGTAGTTCCTTCTTTCGTAAGAATCAATAATTGGTGCAATATCATGTGCTACTGTGCAACAACGCGTATTACTGTGTTTTAACCACCGGGTATTCCAACAGTATTAACGGTAACAACTACGCCGTTATTTATAAACAATTTATTTTTGTCGTTTTCTTCATCCAATCGCTTCCTGTTATGGGGCCCACACAAGGCTGCACCGTCGTACGAATATTCCCCGACAACAAGAATATTCCACGACCAAACAAATATTCTCCGACAATAATGAATATTTTAGGACCACTTGCTTATTTAAAATATTTGCGCATTTTACTCATAACTAACCACATTAATCAAATCAACCCTTACTATTTCAAAATAATAAATAGAGGAATTAAATTTCATTTATTAATAATTTGGGGTCTTACAACCTCCCCTCCTTATGAAATTTTGTCCTCAAAATTGACATACGTACCTGGTGTTTCGAAAAGATGAGGATACCTCGCTTTCATTTCCGTTTCTAACTCCCAGGTCATTTCCTCAATAGCATGGTTTCTCCACAAAACTTTAACTTGTGGTATGACCTTCGTGCGTAGGACATGCTCCTTCTTATCCATGATCTTGACAGGTACCTCCTCGTACGTTAAGTCTTCAGCTATCTCGTCCGGTTCTAACTCAATAACATGGTTCGGGTCTTTCACATATTTACGAAGCACAGATATATGAAAAACATTAGGAACACGAGACATACTTGGAGGTAACGCAAGTCTATAGGCCACATTTCCTACTCGGTCAAGAATCTGAAATGGACCAATAAATCGTGGATTGAGCTTTCCTCTCTTTCCAAATCTTGTAACTCCTTTCCATGGAGCTACACGTAATAATACATGATCCCCAATGTCAAATTCCACGTCCTTTCGATGAAGATCCACATAACTCTTTTGTCGATCATGTGCCATTTGTATACGTTATCGAATCGTTTAGATCTTCTCTGTAGTCATTCGTACCAACTCTGGTCCCAACAACGTTGCTTCTCCCACCTCATCCTAACATACTGGAGAGCGACACTTTCGTCCATACAATGCTTCAAAGGGAGTCACACCTATACTTGCCTGATAACTGTTGTTGTAGGAGAATTCCACCAATGGTAGGTACTTATCCCAACTTCCTTTGAAATCGAGGACACAAAGTCTTAATAGATCTTCAAGAGTTTGAATAGTCCTCTCTGATTGCCCGTCTGTTTGAGGATGGTATGCCGAACTGAACCGTAAATCCGTGCCCATAGCTTTTTACAAGCTAACCCAAAATCTTGAAGTGAATCTTGGGTCACGATCCGAAACTATGGATACTGGCATGCCATGCAACCTTACAATCTCATTCACGTACATACTAGCAAGACGTTCAAGGGAATAAGTCTCCCGTATCGGCAAGAAATGAGCAGACTTGGTTAACCTATCAACTATAACCCAAATAGCATTTATACCTTGAGAAACCATAGGAAGACCCGTAACAAAATCCATGGTAATGTGTTCCCACTTCCATTTCGGAATCTCAAGTGGTTGCAATGGACCCTTTGGTACTTGATGCTCCGCCTTTACACGTTGACAAGTTAAACACCTCGAGATAAACTTTGCAATCTCTCTCTTCATATTGTTCCACCAAAATGTATGTCGAAGATCACGATACATTTTAGTACTTCCAGGATGGATTACAAATGGTGTATTGTGTGCCTCCATCATGATCTTATACTTTAAATCAGAATCGTTAGGAACACAAAGTCTGGAGTGGACTCGAAGTATTCCTTCTTCATCGATTCTTGCTTCTGGAATAGCACCTTCTTGCACTTTCTTCTTCATACGCATCAGCTCCGGGTCTGTAGCTTGAGCAACTTTAACTTTATCGATTAAAGTTGGTTCTACGCGTATACTTGACATCATCGCACTCGTTCCTGCATATGATCTTCTACTCAACGCGTCAGCTACCACGTTTGATTTTCCAGGATGGTATTGAATAGTGTGGTCGTAATCTTTTAACAGCTCGAGCCAACATCGTTGCCGCATGTTGAGTTCTTTCTGAGTGAAGAAATATTTGAGGCTTTTATGGTCTGAATATATCTCCACCTTCTCCCCATATAGATAGTGCCTCCAGATCTTTAGCGCGAAAATGACTGCTGCCAACTCTAGATCATGAGTAGGATAATTCCTCTCATATTCTTTAAGTTGTCGCGAGGCATAGGCTATGACTTTCCCACGTTGCATGAGAACACATCCTAACCCTTTGCCTGAAGCATCGCTGTAGATAACAAATCCATCCGAACCAGATGGTATTGTCAGAACAGGTGCCGAAATGAGTCTTCTCTTAAGCTCTTGGAAACTCTTCCCGCATTCTTCGCTCCATACGAATTTGATATCCTTCCGAGTCAGCTGAGTTAACGGAGTAGCGATTCGAGAAAATCCTTCCACAAATCTCCGATAATAACCAGCTAAGCCTAGAAAGCTACGTACTTCGATTACTGACTTAGGTTGCTCTCAACTGTGACTCATATCCCAATCTTGGATAGTACGTCACAATGACACCTATCAGTTTACTACCGCACGAATATGGCGTCCCCTACGGAAAGTTTGGCTTCAGTGCATTTCGCAAAGGAAGTCACCAGATAAAGGCTCGGGTACAAACTTCTACAGTTAGGTTTTTAACTCCTGAAGTTCAATAGGAGCCATTCGATATGAGATTTTAGAAATGGGTTTTGTACCGGGTTCAAAGTCGATACAAAATTCAATATCACACTCTGGGAGTAAGCCAGGAAATTCTTCAGGAAATACGTCAAAATTTTTACTAACAACAGAAATATCATTCAAATCTGACGTATTTTTATTCAAGTCCATGACATGGCTAAGAAAGCTTGACATCCGTTTTTCAATAAACGAATGACTTTACGGCTTGATATGAAAGAGTTTGACTTCAATGGTTTGGTTGCTTGAATTCGAATAACAGGTTGCTTAGGAATATGAAAACTAACAACCTTACGAAAGCAATCAATTTTGGCATGATGAGTAGTTAACCAATCAATTCCTAAAATCACATCAAAAGCAAGTATCTTTAAAGAGATAAGGTCAATAGATAATGTGATAGTGCCAACTTGGATCAAACAAGATTTATAAACAGTGGATGTAACGAAAGTTTCTCCTAACGGAGTTTCAACAGATAAGTCAAAGTCTAATTTCTCCGGAGTCAAGTTTAAACGTTGAGCACAAGCAGGAGAAATAAATGAATGGGTAGCACCGGTATCTAGTAAGGTATAGACTTCGTAAAAATTTATAATTAACTAACCCGTGCTAACTTCGTTGGGGTTCCTCGCATTCTGACCAGCCACGACAAACGCTCTTCCAGGAACCGTTGACTTTGACTTTTCTGGGGCAGCCTTTTGAGTCACCGTCTCCGCTGAACTTGGTTTTGCTATCGTACAATCTCGAGCGATATGTCCTTCCTTTCCACAATTATAGCATACCTTGAACTGTTGTGGACAGTTTGGGCTGATATGTCCCTCTTTTCCACGTTTATAGCATATGACCGGTGGTCGTTCTCCTCCCTTGGAACCAGTTGCTACTGGTGCTGACGTCGTCGTATTATCATTGTTGAATCTCCTCTTTTTAAAATCTCCTCCTGACTCGATTCTTCTATTTTCATAGCCACGATTACCACCAGAGTGGTTGCCGTTCTTGTCTGTACTTTTCTTTCTCCGCTGGTTATCATTGTTCTGATGACTGTTGTCACCGATATGATCCTGGTTGTGGTCCCTCGGTTGACCGTACTCGTTATCTCGCTCCAACAATTGAGCCATGTTGACAACATCTGAATAGAGAGAAAATTTATGAGAAATGAGATATTGACGTATGCCGGGTTTCAAACCTCTCAGAAACATCCGTGTCATACGTTCCTCATTCTCCACCAAATGAGGTGCAAACCTGGACAACTCTGCAAACTTCGCCTCGTACTGGGACACCGTCATGTTATTCTGCTCCAGTATAATAAACTCTACCTCCTTCATATAACGAATACTTTCAGGAAAGTACTTGTCATTGAATAGTTTCTGAAATGTCTCCCAAGACATGCTGAGTGCGGCTGGATGGGTACGCTTCACAGATTCCCACCAGTAGTCTGCCTCGCCACGGAACATAAAGGTGGCGAATGGAACCTTCTGTTCCTCCGTGCATCCCAAGACATCAAATATCTTGGTAATTTGCTTGACCCATGTCTCCGCCTTAATCGGATCCGGCTTTCCCCAGAATTCTGGTGGTCCCAACTCTTTGAACTGTTTGGCTGTGACCAGCTGTGCGTTGCTATTGTTTCTTCCTATATTTTGAACAGGAATCTCCTTCGTCTGATTTTGCATGAACCGCAAAAAGCTTCTAAACATCTCATCGTTCATCGTCTGCTCATTGGTGTTGTTCACAGGAGGAACATTGCCAGCCTGTTGCACGTTCTCCTCGTTGGTGAGTACAGGTGTCTCCACGGTTTCATTTACTCCACTGTTAACATTCTCAGTCGACATTCTCAAATACTGCCATAAAACAAGGGTTAAATTAACAAATTAACAAATCACATAATATCCCTATATTATGACCGACCAACAAATAAGCTTAGGTAGGACACACTAGCGAAGGATTTACTCGTCTCTCCCCTCCTAGTTCTATTCCCCGATCTCCGCCAGAGATCATATCCCTAAGCTCTGATACCAACTGTGACGCCCCCAAAATAGGTCCATTCCATCCAACCTATTCTGAGTCGCCAAATACATGGTATAGAAACAACTACAACTTTATTAATACAACATAAAAACTGTGAGTGTAAATATTGTCATCTAGACAATATCCACACTCAAATAAGTCCTCATTACAATTATTGGAACAATATTTTACAAAAAAAATGGTGAGGACTACTAAAACAACTTCCTAGAACCTTCATTCCATACCCCGACTAGTACCTGCTACATTCTCGCCTCCTGAGAAGAAAATGGAACAACAAGGAAAAGGGTGAGCTCAACTAGCCCAATAAAGAATATTATGACTAAGATAATATACAACAAATTATCGTTAGTGTTCAACAGGGAAAAATTTAATAGAATACAATAGACAACAAGTTTTAATTCATTATTCGCAGCGGAAAATAATAATTCATAGAGAAGTTACGTAGAGAATGAAATCTACGATTATCTATGAATTTAAAAACCCATCATCAACATTTTATCCCTGTAACATCAATCAATAAATATCTTGAATCAAATAGTCATCTTTGCACTACAGGCCAAAGATATCCATCAGTTGGTCATGTTCACCTCAACACCTGTTCATCTTTGCACTACGGGCCAAAGATATTCATCAGAAATTATTCATCATTTAAGACTGAGGATGATGAAAAATATTTTAAAGAAAACGAATCCAGTGAAGCAAAATAACAAATATTAAGGATTCGTATTTCGATTTATCCATGTCCAAAAATACCTTATCATAATGAAGTAAAATTCAAGAATGATCAAAACATGGATACAATCAAAGCTAGTATCCAGAATAGATATTTGGACGAAAAGAAGGAAATTTCATTTTTCGGTAAATAGTAACTCGTGAATAGTAACTCATGAATAGTAACCCCGATATGAAAAGTTCCAAATTTGATAAAAATTCATATCAATACTTCGGCATAATGATATTGAAGAAAATAATATCATTTAAGTAGAAATAACATCCCTTACCTCGGAAAGACGGTACTTCTGACTGGAATACTAGATATAGTGCTGAAGGAAACTTGCACCGTATAACAACACTCAAAGTATCAAATACTCACAAAAATACGCTCGATATATAGAGAGAAATAGAGAGAAACTTGTGTTTCTGGTGTGATTTTCAATTCTAACCTAAGCACCCTATTTATAGGAAAATGCTTAGAACACCAAAGCAGAAAATTTAATATAATAATAATATATTTATCAAATTTTTCTTAGCCCACCTCTAGACATCTGATCTCAACCCATTTATATCACATGTTAGCCCACTTAAATGCCAAAAAAACGTTTTTCTTCAAAATAATAAATAAAACTTTCAAAAATCAATTATTTCGGAACTTCAGAACTTCAATAATTCATAATAAATAGCCCTTTTATCAGAAAATTCGAATCTCGCGAGTTTTTATAGGAAATTCAATTCTCTACAACTTTGCAGAAGAAAGTTTTTCCAAATTCTAAACAGAAATTGACCGAAATTCACAAACGGGCGATTTTATAGTCAATAATAAATTTTCGGTCAAGAATTATGTCCACCAACACACAAAACATGTGTTAATCATTTAATGCCACAAAAATACTCTTCCTCCTCATATACTCATATATCCCACATTCATTGTAAAAATACCACCATCAATATATTATTAAAATAATATATTTAAATGAATTATTTTATCAGAAAAAGATAAAATATAAATTTTCAACAATTGTCACATTAAAAATTTTTTCCATCTATATCCACATAAAATCACTATTTTTCTCGTCATATAAATCAATAATTAATTATACACAAATAATATTACAGAATCACAGTACTGGCAACCAGGCCGTTCCCAGGAAAGAGGGGGCTTTCCAATAAGGATCTCTCCTTACTGACGCGCAATTAGATGACCAAACCTCTCCTTAGACAGAACTTTCTAAACATTGTCAATAATGTTATCTAATAATATTATTCAGATAATATGAATTATTGCTCCGATAATAAAAAATACTGCGTAGTGACAATTATTGAAACAACAGTAATATAAAATATCAACGCAGCAATTATTGAATCAATAAAATACAATATTGAACAGTAATTACTGTAACAATTATTGAGTAGTGCCTTCTTTCGTAAGAATCAATAATTGGTGCAATATCGTGTGCTACTGTGCAACAACGCGTATTACTGTGTTTTAACCACCGGGTATTCCAACAGTATTAACGGTAACAACTACGCCGTTATTTTTAAACAATTTATTTTTATCGTTTTCTTCATCCAATCGCTTCCTGTTATGGGGCCCACACAAGGCTGCACCGTCGTACGAATATTCCCCGACAACAAGAATATTCCACGACCAAACAAATATTCCCCGACAATAATGAATATTTTATGACCACTTGCTTATTTAAAATATTTGCGCATTTTACCCATAACTAACCACATTAATCAAATCAACCCTTACTATTTCAAAATAATAAATAGAGGAATTAAATTTCATTTATTAATAATTTGGGGTCTTACAATATTGATGATTTAAAAATATTTTAAGTTATTAACAATAACTTTAATATTTTGATAAATATAACATTAATATTTTTATATTATTAAATATTAATGATAATAAGATTATTTGATAATTAAATCATTTTAAAATAATTTAAGTATTTGAAAAATTATTATAAATTATAATAATTGTTTATAAATTATTAAAAGCTTCCGGAAAATATTATAAACGATATTTGATTTATCTAAAATAATATTGAAGCTAAGAGACTAAGGTTAATTGACAATCAATGTGTTAATTGTCGGATAGGGTGACCAGAACACCGAGAATGGACCGAAGTCCACCCAAGTCGAACTAGTTAGACTTATTAAGTGTTTATATAGGTTATAAACACTAATGTGGCTATGTGGTAATGTGTCTAGCAGAAGTTTGACTGTAAAATACAGTGTTACGTGTTATGTATGATTGTTCTAATTGTGAGACCGATATTGTTGAATATAGGTCTTACGAACGCAGTTAATTATATTGTGTAGCTGTAATCAACGCGAAAGGCAAGTTTCCTAACTCAACCTTAAGTTATATTCATTCAATTATTTTAATAGTTAATTATTGATAATTGTACCATGTCCAGGGAATTTATTGTTGATTATTCGTAGTTAGTGCATGATTAAAATTCAAATTGAAATACAGATTCGGAAAATATATATTCGTAGAATTACTGTTGTTGAATATTTATATCTGTAGAAACTAATATTGGCAGTACAGATAATTCCTATTTATTGTCAAATTATATTGAGAAATGTCTTAGCTAATTATTCTGGCTAGACGAATATTTGTTAGAACTTGATAAATACGAGAAGAGAAATCAATTGTTATTGATAGATCGATGCTAATTATTTTGACTAGATCAATAAGTAGATAGAATTTGAAATCACAGTATTTCGTTGTTAAATCAAAAATCTTGATTCTGAGACTGAGAAGAACAACCTTTTATATAAAGGGAACATTTTGGGTCGTATATTCGACCATTGCGCGCTGTTAAGTATTATGCATAATATAGGGTACAAGGAGTTGGCCGGCTCTAAGTACTTACAGAGGGGTATGATTTAATCTTTATGGTTATCTGATACACCTGGGTATATCAAAGTCCAATCTTTGATAGTTACTCGAGAAGAGAAGTTCTAGATCTAGTGTGATCACTCAGCATAAATCTGGAAAATATTCTACTTTGCTATTTCGTAGAATTAATTCTTGATTATTCATTGAGTATCGTAGAAACTTTGAAAGCGTTGTACTCTTTCATTATCAGATTATTTTGTTGCCTAGAATACGAGAAGACTTGTTATTGAATAACGATTTGTTCAGCTATTTCAAAGTTCACCGAACTTTGGTTTCATTCTATCAAAATAGATAGTCTGTTTTTATTGATTCGTATACATTTATTGTATGTCTTAACTTACGGGGCAAACTTGTTGCTCACCATTGCTATAAATAAAACTTTTCAGCTAGGGACAAAGTTGCAGAAGGTGCTGCTAAGAAGAACAAGGGAAAAGGCATAGTTATAAATTAGTTATGATGAACAATATTATTATGTTATATTGTATTGTAAACCCTTTTTGTATATCTAAAGGGGTATTTCTGTGATGTTAAGGTTAGTGGACCTGGGACTTATGTATTAACAATATATGTTAATGACTTATGTATTACTATTCATATTTAAATGGGTAGTTAAATGTTATTTATATTGTGGATCGTGAGCACCAAACTCGGGGGTCAGGTAACCCGGATTTGGGGGTGTCACAGGTTAGTATCAAAGCTGTAGTGACCAAGGTGTCACCAGTTAGTAGAAGAGCTGTAGGTTATAAACTTTAAGTGAGGTGGGGGAAAACCCTAGGATTATAACCATACGCGAGATAGAGAAAACTCATTTAGAGTTCTAAGTGAGTGATTGCCGAAGTGCATCAATAGTGAGATAAGTGGACACATAGTGTAAGAATTTTGTACTAATCAAGTTATTTCAACTGATTGTAGGATGTCTGGAGAAGGTGAAAAGAGTTCGAAGATGCTAGCGGCTGTTGCACCGGTATCAGAAGCTGAGGTGCCAGCGCAAAGCGAATCAGTTGAGAAGGTGGGAGAAGATGAACCCATGGTTAATCTCGGGAGTGATCATGATGATTATCCCGAGATGTATATGAGTGGAGATGAGGAGGCAGAGTCTGAGCCAGCTAAGGTGGATTTAAAGAATAAGACTAAAGTTGAAGAACAAGATCAGTTATCTGCAGAAGTCCAGGAACTCCGAAGTAAAGTGTTTCTTCTAGAGGAGTTGTGGAAGACGGAGCGAGCATTACGCGAAATGACTAAAGAACAGAATGAGCTCAAGGCGTAGGTGGACAGAATGAAGGCTGAAGGTGGTGGATCATCTGAAGGAACCAGCAAGAAGGACAAGAAGAAGAGAAAGAGGGAAAAAGGCAGCCTTAATTCTAAAAAATCACGTCCGAAGAAGAAGCATGCATGTAGCAAGTGTGGGAAGACTCACGTGGGAGAATGCATGATGTGGAAGAACGTGTGCTATAACTGCAAGCAGGAAGGACATATTTCTCTGCATTGTACTAAGCCAAATTTGAGGAAGTGTTTCTCATGTGGGCAGACGGGTCACGGATTTAACAAGTGTCCCAACAAGAAGAAGATTGGTGAAGGGAGTGGTCGGTAGACAACCTAGAAATATGTAATAGTATCTTTTGGGTAGAAATTTCTGATATTAAGTATTGTAATATCGAGAACGATGTTTAAGTATATGTATATATATATATATATATATGTTTGTATGAATGAAATCTTTATTTTCTATATGAATATAAGATTAAGATTAATTTGTGTGTTCTTAAAACTCATACTTATGGTAAGTTAATGACTCATAATTATATGAAATGTTTTGAACCCCTCAGCGAATGGACGCCAAAGGTCTGACTAGGATAAGTTCATACACTCATATAATTGTGGCAAGTTCCTGAACTCATAAGTGTGGTAAGTTTGACGAACTGGTAATAACTGTGTGAGAATAGAGAATAGCAACTTTTTGTGTAAAGTTGTGTTGTTAATCCTGATATGATTTAAAAAGGAATAGTAATATGTGTTAAGTACTATGTGCTATTTGAATATATATGCAATTACATGAGAATTATGTGTTGAATTCTTATTGTGATAAGAATTTATGTAAAGAAAGAGAATTAATATAAGATTTTTATTTAAATCAGATCATGCCGCCTAGACGATAGAATCGAAACCAACGAGAAGAACAGTCAGTGAATAACGAAGGAGGTCAAGCTTACCCGATGCAAAAATTTGCGGATATGATAGCCCAAGCTATGGAGAATAGAGCTCCCGCAGGAAGAGGAAGAGTGAGGAATCAGCCAACTGATAGATTGGCTAATTTCAAGGACTTTAAAGCAGTAGGACCGCCTGAATTCAAAGGTACCACAGATCCTATTGAAGCCCAAACTTGGGTGAAGGAGATGGAGAAAGCATTCGTTATTGCCAGAGTAGCGGAGGAACAAAAGACGGCTTTTGCAACTTATCTAATGAAGGGAGAAGCTAATTACTGGTGGGAGACGAACCAAGCGAGAGTGAGTACAGAGGTGGTGTTGTGGACAAGATTTAAGGAACTGTTCTTTGAGAACTACTTCTCGCCGAGTATGCAATCCAGAATGGAAGTCAAGTTTCTAGAACTAAAGCAGGAGAATATGTCTGTTTTAGAATATGCTGCCAAATTCAACGAGTTGGCAAGATTTGCACCTCATCAGGTGGACACAGAAGCGAGGAAGGCGAGAAGATTTGAGAACGGACTGAAGCCAGGAATATTCAACAAGGTAGCAGTATTGCAGATCGACACGTGCGCGGCCTTGATGGAAAAAGCGTTAATTGCGGAAGGAGGGAGTGAGGCTGCGTCTCGATTTCATCAGGAGAAGAAGAAGAAGACAAATGAAGGTGGAAGCAGTGGTGGAAGTAACCCTAATAATAGGAAATGGAATGAGAATACCCAGTCGGGTAATAAAACAGAAGATAATAGGAAAGAAAGGGAGCCATGTGCAAATTATGGGAAGAACCATGCTGGAGTTTTCCTGAAGAAGAAGGGAGTTTGCTATAACTGCGGACAAGAGGGGCATATGTCACTTAATTGCCCCAGTCCGAAGAAAATTCAAGGTTACTTTGGATGCGGATCGACTGATCATATCGTTCGAAACTGTCCGAGGAAGAATGCAGAAAAGGAAAGTGTCAACAAGGGACCCAGTGGCGGAACATTGGCAACTCGAGGACCTGCACAGTCAGGAAGACCAACGGCCCGCACATTCAACATGACGACGCAGGATACGGTGGCTGCCCAGGAGGTGGTAGCAGGTAACAATTTCTCTTTAGAAATTTAAATTACGCGAGAATTATAAGTCAGATATTACTGTGAACTGTTTCCTATTATAGATTCGAGTCACAGGTTAGAATTTGAGACACAAATGAATATTGGGTAGATAAAAATGAATTGACGATACAACTTTAAAAGATTATAGAGAATAAGAAAGCGGTGATTCTGAGGACAGAATCCTTTTAAGGAGGGGTGAATGTGATAACCCGAGATTTCGAATAATCAAAATTTATGAATAAATTTTTTTTTAATTAATATTAATATTAATTATCATTTATGTGACAAGTATCGGTGATACGTGTATCGAGAAAGTCAATTTGTGTATTGACTAATAAATTAGAGTAGAGTTGTGATTAACAGCTTTAGAAAACGTAATCCTAATTTCTGGAAAGGGATTCGATAGAAAATATAATTAAAATAATTATTTTAATGAGTTCGTGTTTGTAATGTATAGAATTTTTGATCAACGATTGATCGGATAATGTTTAAAATTATAAACACTAATAAGAGATTAGAAACCCTAATCTCATGATTAGAAACCATAACGTACCGTTAGAAACCCTAATCGAAAGCCGGGAAACCCTAATTTCATATTCGGGAATTCTAAACCCTAAATTAAGAAACTCTAATTCTAATTGGCAAGCCTAATGTGGGTATTAAACTTAAATATGATTAGAAAACCCTAATTATATTTTAGTTATCTTAATTCCTATTTTACAAACCCTAATTGTAATTTAGAAAATTTATTTTTCTAATTAAAAGCCTAATTCGTGGGTTATAAACCCTAACGATCATTTTGACCCTAATTGCTAATTTAAGCAATTTTAATTAGGAATATAAATCCTAATTAGCAAGATTGAATTTTATGATTAGGAAATATTAATATATTTATCGAATCCTAATTGTAATTTGAAATTATTAATTTTTTATTTTGGAAACCGAAATTTGAAAATTTTGGAAATTAAATTGGAAATCTAAAGGGTTTAAACCCTAAATCCTAAAGGGTCCAAACCCTAAACCCAAACCCAAACCCTAAACCCTAAGGGTTTGAACAAATGATAAGAATGCCATTAATTGTATTTTAGAAATGACAAAAATGCCCTTTTTTTTTATTTTAGAAAGTTAACTTGCAATTTTGGCTTAACTTTAGTTGGTCACCAACTATTTTGACATTTGTGACTTAAAATCTCAGCCAATTCAGCCTCTTAGTGACAACACATTACATCTAACAACTTCATACCATAATATATATATAGGATCTAAGAGAGAGAAAGTTCATAAAATTGCTCATTTGGACAATTTACTCTCACCAACTCCCTCTCTCACTAAAAGCTCCAAAAATTACTAATAGATCAGTCCCTAGATCACCAAGAACAACTAAGGAGGATTAAGATCAAAGATCTAGCAAGAAGAGGTATAAACCCTAGTTTACTTTTGATCTTGTATGCTTGGGAAAAATTTTTATTTTTGTGTTTTTATAAGTGATATATAATGTTTTTAGTTGATATATGATAATCCATGATGGATCCATTGCATCAAAGTTGGTAAAAATCGAAGTTTTTCAAAACTGTCAAGAACACAATTTGTGGTCTGACAAGCTAATGTCAGGCGCCACAGATTCGTGTGTGTTAATGATTTTTGTTGTTTGATGTTTTGGATATGTTGTCTGACATAAGGACTGTAATCTGGAAGTGAAATCACAACCATTACATGTCCAGATTTCTTGTTATTAACGGTCAAAGACCGTTGACCGACGTCGACCGGATGAAATCTGGGTAACCCAGAAACTTGAAATCAGTACCTGACAAGATTTTCCAAGCAACAGATCTGTCAGTTATGATATATGTTGTTGATGTTGCTGTGACCATGTTATAGCCTGTATAATATACTATAGATCTGGGTCTTTATAACGCTTAAAAAAAATCAGCAGATAGATCATGGCAGGTGGTCAAAGTAGACCATTCGCACTATTTTTACAATTCTGGAATTTCCAGAAGACGTATGAACAAAGTTTTTGTCATAGTTTGACCGAGTCGTATCTTGTGGGTCTGTTGTTCATAAACTGACTTGTTGTTATATTCATGTACATTGACACTAGTACTATAACTTTGGACCATAACATAACTAATTCGACCACCGGAGCTGGAAGAGAATTTAACCACAAAGTAGACAGTCGAAGCTGTCTGGGTTTCTAGGAAACCCAGAAAGCCCAAAAGCT
Organism: Panax notoginseng; assembly: GCA_016801055.1. Taxonomy (NCBI): domain Eukaryota; kingdom Viridiplantae; phylum Streptophyta; class Magnoliopsida; order Apiales; family Araliaceae; genus Panax; species Panax notoginseng. Next base: position 189,280,533 of record CM029016.1, read on the forward strand.
TCTGACAGCTACTTTGGGGCTTCAGATCTTGCAAATTTGTTGTTGTATGATCAAGTTGTTGGTTGTGTGTTGTAGTATTACATTTTAGCTACACAATCACAGTTTAAACTAGCCCAGAAACGTATTACACCGAGAATCATGGCCGGTCAAACAAGGCAGGTTGATAGCGAAGCTGTCAGTGTTCTTGAGCTCAAGAACACCAACAGCGACGCTTTCTGTCGCTAAAGACCTACAGCGACGGTTTAAATTATTTTAATTTCTGAATTTCCGGAAAATGAATAAAAAATAGAAATAAATTCTAAAAATTACCAAAAATAGTTTTAAAAATTATTTTAAATTATAAAAAATAATTTTTGACCAATTGGAATATTTTTCTTTAATATTTATAATTATTTAAATATTAAAAGTATTTAATTTATTTAATTAGTGTATTAAATAAATTAAAGAAAAATGATTTAATATTATGAAAAATTATTTTAAATAAAAATAATGTATTTAAAAATATTTTGACTTATAAAATGTGACTTTTAATATTTTTAGAGAATTTTTATTAATAAATTAATATTAATGATATTAGATTTATTTAATTATTAAATTAAATAAATAAGATAAAAATGATTTTAATGATTTAAAAATTATTTTAAATAAGAATAAAGTGTTAGAAAATATTTTAAATTATAAAATATAATTTTCAATATTTTTGGAGAATTCTCATTAATAAATGTTATTAGATTTATTTAATTATGATATTAAATAAATGAATTAAAAATAATTTTATTGATTTGAAAATCATTTAAAAGTGAGAAAAATATTTTAAAAATATTTTATGTTATAATTAATGACTTTTAATATTTTGATAATAATTACATTAATATTTAAATATTAATGGTGATGATTTAAAAATGATTTTAAATACTTTAAAATTCATTTAAGAAGAATATTGGTGATTTAAAAATATTTTAAGTTATTAACAATAACTTTAATATTTTGACAAATATAACATTAATATTTTTATATTATTAAATATTAATGATAATAAGATTATTTGATAATTAAATCATTTAAAAATGATTTAAGTGTTTGAAAAATTATTATAAATTATAATAATTGTTTATAAATTATTAAAAGCTTCCGAAAAATATTATAAACGATATTTGATTTATCTAAAATAATATTAAAACTTAGAGACTAAGTTTAATTGACAATCAATGTGTTAATTGTCGGATAGGGTGACCAGAACACCGAGAATGGACCGAAGTCCACCCAGGCTGACCTAGTTAGACTTATTAAGTGTTTATATAGGTTATAAACACTAATGTGGCTATGTGGTAATGTGTCTAGCAGAAGTTTGACTGTAAAATACAGTGTTACGTGTTATGTATGATTGTTCTAATTGTGAGACCGACATTGTTGAATATAGGTCTTACGAACGCAGTTAATTATATTGTGTAGCTGTAATCAACGCGAAAGGCAAGTTTCCTAACTCAACCTTGAGTTATATTCATTCAATTATTTTAATGGTTAATTATTGATAATTATACCATGTCCAGGGAATTTATTATTGATTATTCGCAGTTAGTGCATGATTAAAATTCAAATTGAAATACAGATTCGGAAAATATATATTCGTAGAATTACTGTTGTTGGATATTTATATCTGTAGAAACTAATATTGGCAGTACAGATAATTCCTGTTTATTATCAAATTATATTGAGAAATGTCTTAGCTAATTATTCTGGCTAGACGAACATTTGTTAGAACTTGATAAATACGAGAAGAGAAATCAATTGTTATTGATAGATCGATGCCAATTATTTTGACTAGATCAATAAGTAGATAGAATTTGAAATCACAGTATTTCGTTGTTAAATCAAAAATCTTGATTCTGAGACTGAGAAGAACAACCTTTTATATAAAGGGAACATTTTAGGTCGTATATTCGACCATTGCGCGCTGTTAAGTATTATGCATAATATAGGGTACAAGGAGTTGGCCGGCTCTAAGTACTTGCAGAGGGGTATGATTTAATCTTTATAGTTATCTGATACACCTGGGTATATCAAAGTCTAATCTTTGATAGTTACTCGAGAAGAGAAGTTCTAGATCTAGTGTGATCACTCAGCATAAATCTGGAAAACATTCCACTTTGCTGTTTCGTAGAATTAATTCTTGATTATTCATTGAATATCGTAGAAACTTTGAAAGCGTTATACTCTTTCATTATCAGATTATTGTGTTGCCTAGAATACGAGAAGACTTGTTATTGAATAACGATTTGTTCAGCTATTTCAAAGTTCACCGAACTTTGGTTTCATTCTATCAAAATAGATAGTCTGTTCTTATTGATTCGTATACATTTATTGTATGTCTTAACTTGCGGGGCAAACTTGTTGCTCACTCTTGCTATAAATAAAACTTTTCAGCTAGGGACAAAGTTACAGAAGGTGCTGCTAAGAAGAACAAGAGAAAAGGCATAGTTATAAATTAGCTATGATGAACAATATTATTATGTTATATTGTATTGTAAAGCCTTTTTGTATATCTAAAGGGGTATTTCTGTAATGTTAAGGTTAGTGGACCTGGGACTTATGTATTAACAATATATGTTAATAACTTATGTATTACTATTCATATTTAAATGGGTAGTTAAATGTTATTTATATTGTGGATCGTGAGCACCAAACTCGGGGGTCAGGTAACCCGGATTTGGGGGTGTCACAATCTGACCAACATGATGCCACGCCACGTCGCCTCAACATATCTATGCAACAATGTCCTACAAGACTAATCAATCCCGAGTGACTATTATACGGGGTAACGGACGAAAGTTGAAGCTTGAAGATCGAAGGGCACCGTCCCATCTTCAATGACTTCGTACAAACTCTAATCCCATGCCATCGTACAACTCTCGACAACGGCAGTCTGAAATAGGTCCTGTATACCTCAAACGGATGCCTGGATTGCACTTCTAAAAATCTGAGTGGACATTACAGTGCCCGAGTGCACGTACTTCGAGACGACCCGACCCGAAAAACCTGGGCCAACCCGGGTTGCCTCTGGTACACCTGTGGCTAATATGCCTATAAATAGAGGGCTTGGGGTGCTTATTTTTTAAGAGAAAATGACAAGGAAGCCCTGTCCAATTTACTTTGCACTCATCCCATGCAGTGTACTTTTCCCTTTTAAACACATGTGAGCTCATATATAGCCTCTTTTGTATCCACAAAAGCCAGTGTTTACCCACTCTAAAGATATAGAAGCCTTTTTTATCAGTCAGCTGTAAGCCTTCTCACACACTTTAGAGTCTTTCTCTTCATCTTTGCACACACCCTTCTACTTGTTGAGAGTCGTGTTGCTTGCTTTTGCCCAGGCTTCGGTCCGTGGTTTCATTCCAGTCTGTATATATATATATATATATATATATATATATATATATATATTGACTAACATTATCGAGTTATGCCTCGATTGAGCCTAGACTTCGGTCTGGAGCGTTTAATTGCTTTTATATATATATATACATTTATATATATGAACTGCGTGTCGAACTCTGTTCGATGAGCCTAGACTTTGGTCTGGAGCATTTAATTGCTTTTGTATATATATACATTTATATATATGAATTGCGTGTCGAACTCTGTTCGATGAGCCTAGACTTATGTCTAGTGCGTTTAATGGCTTTCTTATATATATAATTATATATATGAACTGCTATCGAACTCTGTTCGGTGAGTCTGGATTTCACATCCGGTGCGTTTACTGCTTTAATATATATATATATACTTATATATATTAACTGTTGTTGGACTCCGTCCGATGAGCCTGGATTTCACATCCGGTGCGTTTACTGCTTTAATATATATATACTTATATATATTAACTATTGTTGGACTCCGTCCGATGAGCCTGGATTTTATATCCTGTGCGTTTATATGCTTATATCTATATATATATATATATATATATATATATATATATATATATATATATATATATATATATATTTACATTTCGTCCCACCTAGAGTTTACTTCGTGGTGGTTGACCGTTTTTACAGTTTTCTGTACATTTCGTCCCGCCTGGAGTTTCCTCCGTGGCGGTTGATAGCTTTTACAGCTTTATTTATATTTCTGATCCCCCATGGAGGTGCTTCGTGGTTGGTGATCATGTATGTATATATATATTTACAGCTTTTATATATATACCTGCTTACTGCGTTTATATCAATTGCAGCATCATGTGAGCCTAGGAATCATGTGATCATAGATTCAGTCTCCTGAATCTAGATTCGGTTCCCGTGATGGACCTTTTCAGCTGTAAGCAGCTTGTAAATTTATTTGTGATGTTTGGATTTCCTCAGATGCCTCGCATCTGTCAAATAAAATCAATCAAGCCGAGCACTTAATAAAATGAGAGTGTAAAAGATTTCAATTACTATTGAGTATCAGGGTTTGAAAAAACCTCTTTTATAAAACATCACTGCCATATCTTGCTTAAAATTGAATTTTTACATAAAATTCAAACCCTGTGTATATAGGTGCGAACGAGGCCTCGCATTACTTCCAAATAACAGCACATTGACCCACACACGCACACATTCAGATAACAGTTTCTTGAAAAGAGGTGGTCACCGTGGTAACACGGATGTCGGGGGGTGCCTAACACCTTCCCTCTGCATAACCAAGTCCTTGGTCCCTAATGAATCTCAGTTTCACCGACCCGCTTAGTAGTGGCACATCATTGGGTCAATGTGCAAACCTTTTCTCGGTTGTGTTGGTACAACCATTTAAAAAACTAATTGGTTACTCTTAACAGTCCACCGTAGACATTATACATGTCGGATCTTTTTCACTTGTTTTTTCAAACAAATCTAACCTAAAATGAGAACACCAAAGAACAAGTAACGGAAAAGGATAATTAAAAATCCCGACATCGACAGGTGGCGACTCTGCTGGGGACTCCAGTAAGAGGACTTAAGCCGCTATTACAATTTTTTCAAAATTGTTATCTGCTTGTGTGTGGATGTTGTATTTACATTTTATGATAAATGTGTGCGAATGCATTTCCTTACTTAGTGCTTCGCACTATAAACTGCTTGTGATATTAGTGCTTCGCACCATATCTGCTTGTGATATTAGTGCTTCGCACATGTCATCATTTTCATACGGTAAGACACGATGTATGTGAATGTATGTTGTTTGGTCCCTCCACCAGGAGGATATCCCGTCGGTGTTTGATTACTGGACTTGTGAGAAGACTAATTCTCCGAGGCTCAGGAAAGGCACCACCCAAATTTGCTCCAGTTGAAAGACCGGAATAACTTCCCGTCAAGTAGATTGCGATGATTTGGGAACCTTCATGCCAAAAAGCCACGAGAGTAACCTAAGATAGGTCAGCCTCTGATAAACCCAAAACGGAGGAAAGTCTCTTCATGCTCTCATTTCAAATTACTTGTAAAGCACAATTACTTGTAATTATCTTCCGTATCTATCTCCATGTAATGAGAAATATGAAGAAATGTGTACACATACATGCTACAAATAGCTGATATCCGTTTTGCAGGATAAAATTCCTAAACTGGACACATCACATAGATTGTTATTATCCACCTTCCCTAAAGACTAAACTATGCAAGTCTTTTGCAGGGAATCAATCGGGCCTACCACCCGTTCAAAGTCCAAAAAGGCAACAGGCCTACAGTCAATCATGTCGTCATCCGACCAGACCGAACTTAATCCATTTTCTCGCAAAGAATTCGACGGATTAAGCAAACAGATTACAGATTTGGATGTTCTACTCAAAGAATTACACCAGTCTACACAGGGTCAGAAAATACCCGTACATGCTGAATCCTCCACACAAGGAGGAACCCAGGTCATTACAATACCTAAACTGCAGTTGGATCCGACCAACAAAACTCATGATGCTGCCCATCCCACTGGAGACCCAGACACTGGTGACATCAAAAAGAAAGCCCTCCAAATGGAAGAGACTCTTCGCACTATCAAAGGAATTGGAACACACGGGAGTGTTGCATATGCTGATTTATGTATTTTCCCTGGTATTCATTATCCAGAAAAGTTTAAGACTCCTGACTTTAAAAAATATGACGGGTTAGGAGATCCTTACACACATCTAAAGGTGTTTATTGGAGAACTGGGATCTTATACAGAGGATGAAAAACTCAGAATACAACTGTTCCAAAAAAAGTCTAACTGGAGAAGCCCGTTCGTGGTACACAAGATTAGACAATTCAAAGATCCATAGTTGGGAAGAGCTAGCACACGCTTTCCTCACCCAATACAACTTTCAATCTCAAATGGCTCCTGATCGGTATCAAATTACCAAGATCAAGAAACAGTCTAATGAGTCTTTCAGAGAGTATGCTCAGAGGTGGAGATACCTGGCTGCCCAAGTTAGTCCTTCCATGACAGAATCAGAGATGGTCATAACTTTCATAGACATACAAGAAGCACCTTTCTATGAAAGAGTTTTAGCCGGCATCGGCAAGCCATTTTCTGAAATGGTCAAACATGGGGAGATGGCTGAAATGGGATTGAAATCCGGAAAGATTCAAGACCTAGCTGCACTCAAAGATGTTACTAATCACATCCAATCTGGAAATTATGGGAACAACCCCCGGAGGGTCCATAAAAAGAAAGAGGAGGATGTTTCCCTAATACTACAGGGTCAAAAAGGCAATCAGAACATGCCTGTCCAGAGGAGAAATTACACTCCCTTTCAAGCACAGTCTTCAAATCCTCCAGTACCAAAAGGTGGAGAAGCCAAACGCCCTCAAGTATTCACACCCTTATGGGACACCCTCGAGAACATTCTCAATCTTCTAACAACATAGAAGAAAATTATGTATCTGCTTCCACCAGCCAGCCCTAATGGACGGGGTTTAAATGCTGCTCAGAAATGTGCTTATCTGTCGGGGCACCTGGACATAATACTCAGGATTGTTGGGCCTTAAAACAAAAAATCTAAGACCTGATAGACAACGGTGAAATCGTGGTCACCAAACCCGATCAGCATCACGTTCAAGACAACCCTCTTCCTCAACACAAGGAATAAGAGGTCAACATGATCAATTGGAGCAGCGAACAGAGTTCCAATTTCAGCTGTGAATCCTCCCAGACCCCCAAAGATGGTGATGACAGATGGGATTATGCCAAGTTCCAATTCACAATGGAACGAAAGATAAAATCTCTCTGTAAACAAGTTGAGCAATTGGCAGAACTGGTGACTTATCAGCATCAAGTGAATCGTCAGCTAATCAGCCAGGAGCATACCAGTCTCCTACCTATTGTCATGAATATTCCCTCTTCACTTTTAGAAAATGAAATGTTGGAAGACAAAGTGGCGAAGAGAGCGAATGCTAAGGCCCGTCGGGATTTTGCCAACAAAAGGGAATTCACACATTTGGGCCAACCTATGGAGGAAATCCTTCATATGTTAATCAATGAAGGAAGGATTAGTTCCCTTCTACCTCCAATCAACCCCCGTTTAGGACGATACAACTCTGAGGGAGTATGTCAATATCATTCTCAATCTCGCGGTCACAACACATAAGAATGATGGGCACTCCGCCACCTTATTAAAAATTTAATCGACAGTGGCCTACTGCACCTGGCAGATAACGACACTGTGTTACGGGCAAGTGAGGATTCGGGTCCTACTAAGTGGAAGAGTGTAGTAGCAGTCATATCTGCTAAAAATGATGGGGTTAACAAATCACTTGTCATGTCAGTAATTCAACTCAAGGGAATCAACAATCCTTTGAAAGTGGCTGCTCCCGAGCTAATTAACTTGTCGTGCAGAGCATAATATCCTATTGTTAGCTTGCGAACAGTTCTGTGGAATTATGGAGAAGGTGAAGGATCCACCTCACATACAACTGCTACAGTGTCGAAGGAGAATCCACTGTATGTTCCCCAACGGGTAATGAAGCCTGTCATCAAGTCTAAGGGGAAAGTACCCATTGAGAAGATTGAAAATTTCCTCCGCACTATGGGTCATAACGAAGCCAAGGTGGTTTTAAGCTTGAAAGAAGCTCCACAACAGATATCAATCTTGGACTTGGTCCTGACTTTCGAGAATCACCGGAAGGTCTTGTTAAAGGTTTTAGAAGAAGCCTATCTACCGACATCAGTTGATACGGAAAAGTTTCAACATCTGGTTGATCACATTTTCAACAACAATGTGATATCCTTCACTGATGATGACATGCTGCCCGAGGGGACCGGTCATTGCAAACCGTTGCATATTGTGGTCTTGTCCTTCGGATATATTGTGGCTGGAGTTTTAATAGATGGAGGTTCCTCTCTGAATATCTGCCCATACGCTACCTTGGTGAAGATTAATATCAATCCCAATCGAATTCAGAGTAGCCATACCATTATCAAAGCTTTTGATGGAGCCCGCCGTAACTCGGTCGGAGTAGTTGAACTGCCAATTGAGATTGGTCCTCATACATTCTGCGTATCCTTCCATGTGCTCAAGATAGATTCGGGATACAACCTGATCTTGGGACGACCATGGATTCACATGGCCTCCACTCTTCACCAACAGTTGAAATACATCATCAACAATAGCCTGGTCACAGTTAACGCTGAACCGGAGATTCCTCAGCACAGGGACATGTCGTTCATTAATGCCAATAAGGATGTTGAGCCAATTAGTTTTCATTCTTTGGAAATAAGCAATACCCAATACCATGCTATTAGAACGCCACTGCCCGAACCCCATATTTCTGTCGAGGTAATGTCGGCCACTCAAGAAATGATGTTGTTGGGTCATAAACCGGGACAAGGGTTGGGTAAAGATTGCCAGGGTATCAAGTACCCTATTCGCTTAACCTAGCAAATTGGGACAGCTGGACTAGGCTATTCTACCAGCTCTAGTCACAGGAATCCTCATAAGCATCAGCAGATTCCTTCAGCATCAACCATGCGGCGTTTAGCTTCACCTGCAAGCTCCGAGTCCGCACAACCTCCCGTAAAGGTGCCAGCCAATATAATGGCGATGGAGAAAGAAATCTTTGCTCCAAATCCTGCAGTGGAGGAAGAGGAACGAAGAATCAAGCAAGACGTCATGTGGATGATGTCCGGCATACGCATCATCGTTCATGATGAGCATACCAACAGATACACCCCAGACGATGATTACCCAGACGTAATGGCTATCATTCGGGACAGGGAAGATGATGATAATCCCTCTATCACTACGGTTCACCCGAAATTTGCTCTTGCCAATTGGAATAGCATTCCTTGCATTAGTCGTCAAGGGTAAAGCGGGCAGAAACTCTTTCTACCCTGTAGATGTAATAATTGCTTACTTTTCTGTACAGTATTAGCGGTTTATTTTGCCAGTATATGCTAACACTGTGTATGATCAACACATTTCATATATACTAAGTGAAAGCATATTTTGTTTCAGGACTCTGAATTTAGATGTGCCTGTACTTGCTGATACGGTGCCTCATCTCCACAAGGATTGGACCTTTGATGTAGAGATGAATTCAGCCTTGGTGGATATACAGGATGACATTGAGGTGCCTCTAAAAATTCAAGAATGGGTCAAAGACAAATCCAAACCCAACCTTGATCAAACCACTCCTTTCAATCTCGGAACCTTAGAAACCCCTAAGTTAATCCAGATTGGTACAGACCTTACCCCAAACCGAGGGAATGACATGGTTACGCTACTAACCCAGTTCCAGGATGTGTTTGCATGGTCTCATGAGGATATGGTGGGTTTGTCCACTGACATTGTCCTTCATCGCCTTCCTATTAAAGAGGGATTTAAGCCAGTTAAGCAAAAGCTCCGGCGATTGAAACCTGAATGGAGTTTAAAGGTGAAAGAAGAAATTGTGAAACAGTTTCAAGCTGGCATCATAATGGTGTCTACATATCCTGAGTGGATATCCAACATCGTGCCCGTACCTAAACCTGGAGGGAAGGTGCGAGTTTGCGTGGATTACCGGGACTTGAACAAGGCTTGCTTAAAAGATAGCTTTCCCGTGCCATTTATCCACATTCTCATTGACAATACTGCACAATACGACATGTATTCCTTTGTAGATTGCTTTGCAGGGTATCATCAGATCATGGTTGCCGAGGAAGATCGTGAGAAGACTGCTTTCATCACTCCTTGGGGAACTTTTTGCTATAGACAGTTGTCATTCGGCCTCATCAATGCTGGAGCTATCTATCAACGAGCTATGATGGCTCTTTTCCACGACTTAATGTATAAGGAGATCGAGATCTACGTGGATGACATTATTGTCAAATCCCGGAAGGAGGATGACCATATAGACCATCTCAGGAAGTTGTTCAATAGGTTGCGTAAGTACAACTTGAAGTTGAATCCAGCTAAGTGCACCTTTGGCGTTAAATCAGGCAAGTTGCTAGGATTTCTAGTCAGCCACAAAAGGATAGAGCTGGATCCTGCCAAAATCCAAGCCATCACGGAAATGCCCATTCCTCAGACAAAAGGAAATACAAGGATTTTTGGGAAGAATCAACTTCATTAGCAGATTTATCTCTTAACTCACAGCAACCTGTGAGCCAATCTTCAAGCTATTAAGGAAGAACTCCTCCATGAAATGGAATGAGGAGTGACAGAATGCCTTCCTTACAATTAAGAAACAGCTAATCAAAGCTCTCATCTTGGTACCACCCAGGGATGATGTTCCCCTATTTATGTATATGTCCGTAAGTGACAATGCCATGGGCTACATGTTGGGACAGAAGGACGATAGAGGCCTAGAACGAGCTATCTATTACCTCAGCAAAAGATTCAGCAGCAGTGAACACAAGTACACTCTGATCGAAAAGACGTGTTGTGCTTTAGCATGGGCTTCCATGAGGTTACAGCATTATCTCCATGGTCACACAACCCATCTCATATCCCGCGTGGATCCTCTCAAGTACGTGTTCAACAAACCCATGTTAAATTACCGGCTGTCCAGATGGCAATTGATCCTACAATAATTTGACATCGTATATGTGACTCAAAAGTCCATCAAAGGTCAAGGAATTGCGGATCAACTGGCCGCCGCACCATCAGGGGATTTCAAACCCTTGGAGACATATTTCCCCGATGAAGGAGTAATGACAGTTCAGCAACACCATCAGTACGATACATGCCAAACGTGGAAGATGTATTTCGATGGAGCTGTTAATATGGAAGGTTCTGGAGCTGGAGCTGTTCTAGTATCTGATACGGGGGAGCAGTATCCCGTCGCCGTCAAATTATAGTTTGTCAGCACCAACAATACGGCTGAGTATGAAGGCTGTCTTATGGGGCTAAAACTTACCCATTCAATGGGCATCAGGCGGTTAACTGTCCTTGGAGATTCAGAGTTGCTAATCAGACAATCCACCAGAATCTATCAAACCAAGGAACTATATTTGCTACCTTACCATCGGCAGGTTTTAAAGATGGCTTTGGGGTTCGAAGAAATATCCTTTCTACACATTCCTCGTAATAGGAATGATTTCACAGACGCGCTAGCAATTTTGGCCTCCTTGATCCGCATATCAGATAAGGAACACTTGCCAAGCGTCACAATTTCCCTGCACAAGGCCCCAGCCTATGGGAATTACGTTGGAGAAGTATCGGATGTGCTACCTCCCATACAACATCCTTAGTATTAGCATATCAAGGAATATCTGCGAGATGGATCTACACCCGCTGAGGCGAGCCCGACTGAGAAAAGGCAGATCCATCGATTTGCTATGAAATTCTACCTGAGTGGAGATGCGCTCTACAAAAGAGATGCAGGATTAGGTCTCCTCAGATGTTTAGACAAAGATCAAGCCCAAAGGCTTATGGATGAAATCCATGGCGGAGTCTGTGGCCCCCACATGAGTGGCCCCCACATGAGTGGCCCCCTCCTTGTCAAGAAAGTCCTCAGGACAGGACATTATTGGCTATCTCTCAAAGCTGATTGCAATGACCACGTCAGGAGATGCTATCAGTGACAGATTCATGGGAAAGCTATACACGCCCCTCCACGGGAACTTCACAATATGAGTTCACTTTGGCCCTTCTCAATGTGGGGAATGGACGTTATCGGGCCCATTGAGCCTAAAGCAAGTAATGGTCATCGATTTATCTTCACCATGATTGACTACTTCACCAAGTGGGTAGAAGCAGTCTCCTTCCCCAGGGTTACTAAAGAAGTCATCATTGCTTTCATCAGAAACAATGTCATTTGTCGATATGGACAACCAGAGGTGATTGTGTCCGACAATGCCAAGAACCTCAATAACAAAATGATGGAGGAATTATGCAGTAAATTCCACATCAAACATCTCAACTCAGTCATCTATCGTCCGAAGATGAATGGTGCTGTTGAAGTGGCTAACAAGAACATCAAGAAGATTATGCAAAAGATGTCCACCAATCACAAAAATTGGCCTGACCTATTGCCTCTAACTCTGTTAGCCTACAGAACCTCAATGCGTACTTCCACTGGGGCAACCCCCTACGCATTAACCTATGGGATGGAAGCGGTACTCCCCATAGAAGTTGAGATGGAATCCCTCAGAGTATTGATAGACGCTCAGTTGGATGAAGACCAATGGGTACAAGATAGGTATCACCAATTGGCTTTAATAGACGAAAGGAAAACCGCGGCTATCTTCCATGGTCAGTTATATCAACAAAGGATCGCCAGATCCTACAACAAAAAAGTCCAGCTACGGCAATTCAGACAACATGACTTGGTTTTGAAGAAAATCTTTGACAACCAAGATCAGTCTAAGGGAAAATTCGCTCCTAATTGGGAAGGCCCGTTTATTGTCACGGAAGTATTGACAGGAGGCGCTCTCAAATTGTAAGAAATGGACGGCAATGAATTTCCACAACTCATCAACTCGGACACCGTGAAACGATACTATGTCTGAAGTTGCCATCAAGTAAACATCCTGGTGGTAGACCATCAGGTCACCAGTCATTTAGGTTCTTTAAACCTTTACCACAAACAACTTTTCTACACTTTGCCCCTCAGGGAAACATACCTTTCAAGCCAGCAGCCTGGCTCTCCTTTGCGCTCATGAAACTTAGGTCATCCCACCACGGATTGAACCTCTTGCGTATATAGTTTGGCTACCCATACCTGGGATCAAATTTTTCACCTGCAGTTTATCCTCAACCTAGGATTAAACTTTCTCTTCCCTGCACTCTGACCTGCACACGGGATTACGCTTTTCATCTCGCCCTGAGGGGCGAACTACGTCGACCTGATCTCCTCTTCAATAGGAGTACGTAGGCAACCATTTCATCTGGCCCGGTTGCAATAAAACAAAAATAACAAAAACATTTCCACCCTTTTCCTTACAAAAACAAAAATAAAACAAACATTCCCACACCATTCCTGCCACATACAGCGTTGAACCTCTTACACCAGGTTTGAACTACGCAGACCTGATCTCCTCTTCAATAGGAGTACGTAAGCAGCCATTCATGGTGCGGTCTCACCCCCTACCAAAACATAAACCCTTGTCAGTCGGTACTGGGATCATCCTTCAAACCACTACATTTCATTCAGCTTCAGACCAAAGGGATGGAATTACCTGAACTCCTCCTAACTAGGAGATTCGGCGACCATCTAAGCTGCGGTCATACCATGAAGAGCAACACCAGTCCATAAGAGATGGAATTAACTAAGCTTCTCCTAAATAGAAGTACTGGCGACCATCTGTGGTGCGGTTAATCTCAGAGAGGAAAGTCGTACTCCTCTCCTCGTTTCCATACAGAAACCAGTCCCAAGACACCATAGATGGTAGGGATACATTCAGATCGATGATCCATTCTGAACTATCCAGAGACAACTCAATGTCTATCCACCCAGGAGAAATTCAGAATACATCAAGATCACAAGCTCTGAAGTAGCAGGAAAAATATCAAGCAAGTAGCAAAGCATATCTAAAAGGGAAGTGATCAAAAATATATTTCCCTGTCATATATATAATGTTGTTTGATATACACAATGTAAACTGTATATGACAAAATGGCTAAGCTAGTCTGTGCAGGAAAATACAAGATCATGTACAAGTCAGGGTATATGCGAGCTAACAAGCCCAACATGGCGTCCCTCTCAAAAGATGGAGGTGAAGCTGTGGTCTCCTGTATAAGAATATCCACACGACCCAATAGATCTACAGCCATCTGCATGGTGACCATATGATCATCAATATATGCGCTCATCTCTGCGATCATGCCAGTGGTAAGGGACCTCATTGCAGTGCTATCTGTGATGGCTACATCCCGGGCAGATATGGCGATATCCTGCTCAACTATCACTGCATCTCTGGCTGATATAGCCTTATCCCGCTCAACGACGGCGGCATCTCTACGAGCCAATGCCTCGTCTCTCTCTAATAGAGCGGCCTCCCTCCCATCAAGAGCAGTCGACATCATAGATTGAATCTGATCTCTCTCAAAGGTCATCAGATGAAGACTCTACTCTAAGTACTGTGCCGAGTGCTGAATCACAACAGTACTAGTACTAGGAGAATCCGAAAGAAATGATGGCAACCCAGCAGTGGGCTCCTCCTCGATGTAGGTATCAATGTCCTCCATGGCCTCTACATCATCTAACTCAAGCTCAGGTACTACAAATACTGTTGCAACCGATAAAATCTTTGTGTCCGTCCACGCGGAATACTCTGTGGAATAACCAGGATGACTGACAGAAAAAGTTGCTATCTCGCGCTGATCCCAGAAGGCGTATACCCGAGATCGGTCCTCTGCTGAGAGGTACCGAGAAGCTGAACGCTGACCTGTCGCCTCCCTCAAAAGGATGAAAATCCTGGAACTAGTCGAACTGCGACATCACGACCAATGGGTGATAAGTGGTCATTCCCCTCAAACCAGCCAGAGGGAGATAGTCCATGCCCGGAGCATGAGTAATGAAGCTGTATGGTGAGCTAAGCCCCGAACACGGCAATATGCTGAATGGATCTCTGATATCTGCCAAGAATGTGGACCAGGACAGAGCATCTATACACTCTGATGGCTGAAAAGAGTATGACATAGCTATATCATGGGTGAAGCAGTACCCATGCCGTCTAAGAGTGCCAATCGGTCTCAAGTGTGACATGAACCACACATATAGCATGACTGAGCTACCTGTGTACACTCCTGTAGGATACGTGCAACAATACGATGCCAACCGCAACGTCTCTGCTACAATCATAGGTACAATGGTATGACCCTCCCTGAGAGCTCTCACGGCCATGATAACGCCTATATCTATCTCATCCATATATCGCGGCATATACACATATGACAATACACATATGACAATACACATAGCATTAGTACGTCAACTCTGGCCAAACACCAATGATCCTTCGGTGCGGTGAAATCCCCAGAATGTCGTGAATAGCTATCCTCTGAGCCAAATCTGTCGTACAGAAAACGCTGGGATATCACGTGGCCAGATGTCAACTCATCCTGTACTACTCTGCGCCTCAATCCTGTGAGAGTCATGAATCGTCTGCTCATGTCTCCCAAAGCCAGATGCACGCAAGGTCTGTCTAAAGGCAGCATCGTCAAACGTGCATACTCCTCCAGAGTGGGAGTCAACTCATGGGTGCCGAATCAGAATACATGCCTATCCGATAGCCAATGCTCTATCATCCCGTCCACAAATCCTGCGGGAACCTGAAAAGTCAAAAAGGTCATGGTATGCTGCAATAAATGATCTACAGTCACCCTGTCTAGTGGTGACATGCTATCATACCACGATCGCATACCCGACGCCACCACTGACGGTGGGGTATGATCTATACGGCTAACTGTCGAAGAAGACATCTGTGTGGGCCGTGTCATAAGACCATCCAGGGGTCAATGCCGAATATCTCTGGACATACATACATATGCATAACATGATACATGCATAACAGATAATAGATGGTAATATGATATAGGGAATGGAAATACTGTGCATACATTCCTAAGTATATCATCATCTAATACATCATCTCTGTACAGCTACAAATATAGGGAAATGGGGCACAGACGCCCTACTACTAACAGAGGCCTATCAAAAGATATAGCGAGAATGGAGAACAGCCACCCAATATCTAACAGAGGCCTATCAAAAGATATAACGAGAATATACATCAGAAGAAGACCAGGGTCTCGATATCCACATCATCAATCCTGTCCACCTGATGTAACTCCTCCTGAGTCACTGGATCTCTATCAACAGGGATGTCAAGCCTATAAAGAGGAGGATCTACGCCGGCAAAACCGAATGGGTCGTCCGATGGGCCAGCTCCTGAGCTGGAAGGAACAAATGACTCCGCCTCTGCTGGATCTCTGCCTAAATATCGGATAAATATATGTGCCTGATCTAACTATCAGGTCAAGCCATCAATCTGGGTCATATGAGTCGGAGCTCGGACACAAGCTACCCAATCCGTCATCATCAAGGATCCTAGAACCATGTCCCCCATAAACTGTGTGGCGCGGGACTGGGCTCCAATAGTGCGAGGGAACCACCAACGTTGGAATGTCTCCTGAGTGCATGGACCCTCTGACAATACAAATCCGTTAACCCCCAACAATGGGATATCAATGGCGGGTGACTGTGATACGGGCCAATAACGCCTAGCAGGAGGTAAGATCGAGATACGGATCTCCCCTGTGGTGCTCCTGATAGCATGCTCTCCTAAATAGAGCTCCCAGCCTCCATCCATGAAGAGAGGAACTCTCCTGGTGGAAATCGCATACTCGTCTCCTGTCGGGTATCCATCCTCAAAACCCACGGTCTGGTGTTCCCAGAAATAGGGAAGCCATGTGATGGTGTCGGCCGTCAGTAACTCCAGCTGCATACAGCAATGAGTGAATCCCTCAGCTACAGGGACCTCTGGCAGAATCGAATGGTGCCATCGTCGTCCTCATGGATAGGTGTCTAAACCTAACACACTCACAAGACGCAAGCATGGAAGCCTCTCATAGGCCCAGAACTGCCAATATAATTAAAAAGTATATCTACTATCAATTAACACTCTTAACCTATAAAGAGGAAACGATAAGAGAAATACTTACGAGCAGAAACGGGTAAAATCCTAGCCAAGCCTCAGTCAAACCCTGTGAGCGCATACGCATGCCCCGGAGGAAATAGGCAAAGGTATAGGAGCCCCAATCATACTCTCCAATACGGTCCATATCACATGTAGCGCTGATCAAAGCGAAAGATACCGTGGAAGAGTTATCTGCTATGAAGCAACCTCGAATGATCATCAGGAACAATCACCGCAGAACGCGATCCCTGATCCTGACATCATCAGACATGGGCTCATTCGATGGCCCGCTCATAGCATCTAAGCTCAAAGGACATGAACGGATAGTCCTGCCTTTGAGCGCCGTTGCCGGAACTCCTAATAAGGATATAACGGCAGTAGGGGTAATATTTGCCATGCAAGGCATTGGCTCCCCTCCAAACTCCATACCTGTGATAAATCGCCAATCCATAGGCGTCATCATCACCTCGCAATCTAGAAGATGGAGTGACTGAGTCTGATGAAACCATCGCTCAGACAATGCCCTGAGATAACCCCAGGGACAACGACGGGGAAGGATGGAGAAAAATGCCCCAAATCCCCACTCATGCACTACCGCTCTATAGTCAGGATGAAGCGCCTGGTACATGGAGTGAATGTTGAACCAGTTCCCTCGAGGCTATGTAAAACCAGGGACCTGCATGAAATACAGATCAACATCAAAACCCTTTAATCCTCATCAATAGGAAAGAAGGAAGATCAAAGTCTAACGCCATACCTCATTAGCATGCAAATACATTGATGGATGTCTGCCCAAATCACCCAGCAACTCTGGGTTCACCACCTGAATGCTCGGAAGCTCCCTACGAGGGACATGTGCAGCAGGAGCGAGGTCCTCTATCAGAATATTCGCCTCCTCATCCTCAACGTCTGGAACATCTACCTGAACAGGACGTATCACAGCCTCCACCAAACGACGAGGCTGTCTGACAGAACGAGGACGAGGCACTTCAGAAGCCCTCCGCCGTATACCAGAAGTAGTCCTATAGGAACTGCTCGGCTGATCTGGATGCATAATATCTGGACAACAAGTCTCCAAATCACCTCAGAAAGGGTGTGGTATTTCCTTACCTAGAACTTTCTAAAATGCATTCTATGACTATATGCATGCATGCATTTACTTTAACATATAATAGAGTTAAAAATGCATGACCACCCAATGCCTACATTTGGAAAATTTTTGCCATAGTCCCCTTTGAAAATAGGACTATCCACATGCATACAGGCATGTCTAGGTGGCCGTTCAGTAGCACACCTACCCCAAAGTCATATATATAATATATGCATTAAAAATTAAAATCATCATGCATAAGGCCAACCTCAATACTAGGAGTACTTTGCATTGCTACCTTATGCTCATTTGGACCTCAAATAGGATAAAAAAATAGCAGAAAAAGGTGCCAATTTGACTGTCTCAAAAGTCAAATTTTTTTTCACATCATTATGTTCAGCATGGTTTAATACTAACATTTACTATGTTGAATATTTTTTATCAAGTCATTTGTGCATACATAATCACTACTATGTGTTTAGATGCATTTCATGCGATAACTCAAAATCCAACGGACAGAAATGAGAGAAAATCCAAGCATATGTTACCAGGATAGTGTAGAACACTTGTACGGTGACAGAATTTTCATAAAGCAGCCCGAACTCAGCAGATCTGAAGATGGCTCGCAGTTTTCTCTATGCGAAGCAAGTTGAAAGTGACTTGTGAAGACCAACCTGCAGGATTTATGATCCACGGTTAGTCGCAGGCCCATCTGCAGCTGCAGTAGATGCACCTGTGGTACCCCTATGTGGGACCCACCCCTCCAGCTCGGTCCAGTTTGAGATTAGCAAAGTCAAATCAGAAATAAAAACGTCATGCGATTGAGCAAAACTGCATACAATCCTGGTCCTCTCAAATTAGACTTTGAATTTGTACATCACTCATTGGTAGTCACCTGAGTACAAGGTATACCCTGCCAATGATCCCAGTTCTCATAAATTACAGACGATAATACCTTATACAGGTCTGATGCCACTAACTCTGGGTCATTACCCTACGTGAAATCCCCGACGGGGTTACAACGTGAGGTCCCCGGCAGGGGTTACAACGCATGCTCATCCGTTGACACATAAATTAACGAAGGTCAAGCAGCCTTGACGTTGTTTCAGTCGATGGCAAGTTCATCGAAGCATGGAAAGTTGTTCAATCATTGCGTACGTTTATATTCATCACTCACCAGTGGATCCCCGACGGGGGTTATAATATGAAGTCACGACAGGGGATTACCACGTACATTCAAGCTGTTGACACGCATATCAACGAAGGTCAAGTAGCCTTGACATTATTACAGCCGATAGCGATTTAAACCTATCAGAGCTCTAGAGCTATTCGAGGTTTCCACACCCGACCGCTCGTATTCCCCAGCGGATCCCCGGCGGGGGTCACAACGCACTGTTCCGGTGATCTACACGACAGCGGATGTCAAGCAACCTTGACAATCTACCCACAAAGTTTTAGTCGTTGATTCACACGTCGATGAAGGGAATGTCAATAAAGAGGATAGATGATGGAATATGTTATACACATCCTCAAACAGATCAAGCTTCATCCCCATAGATCTCTAACACATAAGAGATACATCTTCAGGATCAAGTCATAATCGAAGACACCGGACTTTGGTGATAACTCTAGCATCAACATCCTAACAGATTCGTATTACACATCAAATCTGGTCATCGTTGCCAACCCCGAGTTGAAGCAACAGGGAGCCAGCAATCATCCCAAGCATGTTGGGCTACAACCCCGTACACATGCATGATACATTTGCATCATGTTGCTATCCATAGTACCATATTCGTCTTTTTACATTTCAAGTGTCTAGGATTCTTTATCCTACCCATGCATCGCCATGCATGAGTAAGATAAAGAGGGGAATCTGTAGACACTCGAAATTTTCTGTACTACTGTCACTAACATTGCAAGAGAGTAGATTCGTCTTTTTAGAGGGAATCCTGAAAGACGATCCATATCCATACCAGATACTACTGGAAGTTCAGCATCAACCCCAGATCGCAATCTGGGAGTAACAATTTCAATCTTGGAGATAACCCCGAGGCATATAGATCAATACCGACACACACACCGGAGAAGACCGATTAATCTCGGAGATAACCCCTAGGTATCCAGTCTCAGTCCCAACCATGAGAATAGCCACCAACCTTGGTCATAACCCCAAGGAATGCAATTTTGGCAATAACCCCAAAAATGCTTGTTACAAGTGCGACAAGCTTCAATCTCGGCGCTCACAGCGAGATCCACTGTACCAGCCTGGCGATAACATCGGGAAGACAGACACACCTCAAGGATGACAATGAGGACCTTCAACTAATTACAGCAGTCCAATCCCAGCGAAGCTGAGCAACGTCAGCTTTATCAGCCCAATCCGGCGATAACACCGGTGAGGGGAAACATCGTCATCTGACCAACACGATGCCACACCACGTCGCCTCAACATATCTACGCAACAATGTCCTACAAGACTAATCAATCCCGAGTGACTATTGTACGGGGTAACGGATGAAAGTTGAAGCTTGAAGACCGAAGGGCACCGTCCCATCTTCAATGACTTCGTACAAACTCTAATCCCATGCCATCGTACAACTCTCGACAATAGCGGTCCGAAATAGGCCCTGTATACCTCAAACGGATGCCCGAATTGCACTTTTGAAAATCTGAGTGGACATTACAGTGCCCGAGTACACGTACTTCGAGACGACCCGACCCAAAAAACTCAGATCAACCCGGGTTTCCTCTGGTACACCTGCGGCTCAGCCGCAGGTACACCTACGGCTAATATGCCTTTAAAGAGAGGGCTTGGGGTGCTAATTTTTTAAGAGAAAACGGCGAGGAAGCCCTGCCCAATTTGCTCTACACTCATCACATGCAGTGTACTTTCCCCTTTTAAACACCTGTGAGCTCATATATAACCTCTTTTGTATCCACAAAAGCCAGTGTTTACCCACTCTAAATATATAGAAGCCTTTTTTAGCAGTCAGCTGTAAGCCTTCTCATACACTTTAGAGTCTTTCTCTTCATCTTTGTACACACCCTTCTACACGTTGAGAGTCGTGTTGCTTGTTTTTGCCCGGGCTTCGGTCCGTGATTTTATTCCAGTCTGTATATTATATATATATATATATATATATATATATATATATATATATATATATATATATATATATTGACTAACATTATCGAGTTATGCCTCGATTGAGCCTAGACTTCGGTCTGGAGCGTTTAATTACTTTTGTATATATATACATTTATATATATGAACTGCGTGTCAAACTCTATTCAATATGCCTAGACTTCGGTCTGGAGAGTTTAATTGCTTTTGTATATATATACATTTATATATATGAACTGCGTGTCGAACTCTGTTCGATGAGCCTAGACTTATGTCTGGTGCGTTTAATGGCTTTATTATATATATAATTATATATATGAACTACTATCGAACTTTGTTCGGTGAGCCTGGATTTCACATCCGGTGCGTTTACTGCTTTAATATATATATACTTATATATATTTACTATTGTTGGACTCCGTCCGATGAGCCTGGATTTTATATCCAGTGCATTTATATGCTTTTATATATATATATATATATATATATATATATATATACATACATTTCGTCCCACCTGGAGTTTACTTCGTGATGGTTGACCGTTTTTACAGCTTTCTGTACATTTCGTCCCGCCCGGAGTTTCCTCCGTGGCGGTTGATAGCTTTTACAGCTTTATTTATATTTCTAATCCCCCATGGAGGTGCTTCGTGGTTGGTGATCATGTATGTATATATATATTTACAACTTTTATATATATATACCTGCTTACTGCGTTTATATCAAGTGCGGCATCATGTGAGCCTAGAAATCATGTGATCACAGATTCAGTCCCCTAAATCTAGATTCGGTTCCCATGATGGACCTTTGCAGCTGTAAGCAGCTTGTAAATTTATCTGTGATGTTTGGATTTCCTCATATGGTTTTCATACCCACGAGGAATTCAGCACCTTTTTGTACATTTATTTTTGTACAGATGCCTCGCATCTGTCAAATAAAATCAATCAAGTTGAGCACTTAATAAAATGGGAGTGTAAAAGGTCTCAATTACTATTGAGCATCAGGGTTTGAAAAAACCTCTTTTATAAAACATCACTGCCATATCTTGCTTAAAATTAAATTTTTACATAAAATTCAAACCCTGTGTATATAGGTACGAACGAGGCCTCGCACTACTTCCAAATAACAGTACATTGACCCACACACACACACATTCAGATAACAATTTCTTTAAAAGAGACGGTCACCGTGGTAACACGGATGTCGGGGGGTGCCTAACACCTTCCCTTCGCATAACCAAGTCCCCGGACCCTAATGAATCTTGGTTTCACCGACCCGCTTAGCAGTGGCACATCACTGGGTCAAAGTGCAAACCATTTCTCGGTTATGTTGGTACAACCATTTAAAAAACTAATTGGCGACTCTTAACAGTCCATCGTCGACATTATACATGTCGGACCTTTTTAACTTGTTTTTTCAAACAAATCTCACCTAAAATGAGAACACCAAGGAACAAGTAACGAAAAGGGACAATTAAAAATCTCGACGTCGACAATTGGTCCCAAAGAAAGATGGCAGTTTGAAAATGTTTGTTGATAGCTGAGATATTAACAAAATAATAGTCAGTTACAACTTTCCAATTTCGAGATTGGATGATATAGTAGATATGTTGGAGGGTACAAAGTTATTCTGCAAAATAGATCTACGAAGTGAATATCATCAGATTCGAATTAAACCTGGAGATGAATGGAAAATAACTTTCAAAACAAAGGATGGCCTTTACGAGTGGGTGGTCATGCCTTTCGAATTGTTCAATGCGCCTAGTACTTTTATACGACTTATGAACCAGGTATTGCAACCTTTCAGTAGGAAATATGTTGTCATTTATTTTGATGACATACTAATTTATAATCATAATGAGGAAGACCATATGGGGCACCTTCGGGCTGAGTTAGAGGTGTTGTCTGAAAACACGCTCTTTATCAATTTTAAAAAATGTAGCTGACTGGCCGAACAATTGTTATTCCTTGGATATGTAGTCAGTTCGGAGGGTATAATGGTTGATGAAGAAAAGGTGAGAGCTATATGAGATTGGCCTACTCACATGATAGTAGGTGAGGTAAGAAGTTTCCATGGGTTGACGATGTTTAATCGTTGGTTTATCAGAGATTTTAGTAGCATTGTGGCACCCATTACAGAGTGTTTAAACAAGGGTAAATTCCAGTGGGGAAAAGCAGCTGAAACAACTTTTGCAGTCATCAATGATAAATTATGCATTACTCCTATTCTTGCTTTACCTAGTTTTGAGAAGCTATTCAAGGTGGAGTGTGATGCTATTGCAATTAGAGTTGGAGCCATTTTTTCACAAGAGAAGAAACTAGTGGCATTTTTTTAGTGAAAAACTCAGTGATGCACGGCGAAAATGGAGTACGTATAACCAAAACTTCTATGTTATTATTTGTGTTCTAAAACATTGGGAGCACTATCTGATTCAGCGTGAATTTATTTTGTCCACTGATCATCAAGCTTTGAAGTACCTGAACAATCAGAGAAGCTTGAGTAATATGCATGCTCGGTGGGCAGCCTTTTTCCAGAAATTTGCTTTTATTTTAAAGCACAAATTAATCTGGTGTTCTAAATAAGGTGGCAGACGCCTTGAGTCGGCGTGCGAGTTTATTGGTTACTATGCAGTAAGAGTTTATTGGGTTTGAATTTCTGAAGGAGCTATACTTGGATGATGAATATTTCTCCAAAGTATGGGAGAAGTGTGTTCAAAAACAAATAGAGGGAGAGTTTCATGTGGTTAATGGCTACCTGTCCCTTGGAAATCAGTTATGTATTCCTCGGGGTTCTTTGAAAGAGAAACCAATTCGAGAACTACATGGATGACGTATGTGTGGACACTTGGGACGTGGTAAGACCATCAGTGGAGTAGCTGAATAGTATTATTGGTCTCAATTAAAATGCGACGTAGGTAATTTTGTTCGCAAGTGCTATGTTTGTCAGACTGCTAAGGGTCAAGTTCAAAATACAGGTCTCTACATGCCTCTGCCAGTACCGAGTGGTATTTAGGAGGATCTATCGATGGATTTTGTTTTGGGTCTTCTACGGACTCAGTGGGGAGTGGATTCTATATTTGTGATGGTTAACCGATTCTCTAAGATGGGGCATTTCATTCCTTTTCGAAAGACATCTAACATATCCCATGTGGCTTAGTTGTTTTTTTGAGAAGTGATTCGTTTACATAGGGTTCCTCAGTCTATCACTTCTGATAGGGATTCGAAGTTCCTTAGCCATTTTTGGATCATATTATGACGGCAGATGGATACTACCTTGAAGTTTAGTAGCATTGTACATCCATAGACTAATGGACAGACTGAGAATCTAAACTGAAAGCTAGGAAATTTGATTTAGAGTATTTGTGGTGATAAGCCGAAGTAGTGGGATGTGGAACTGGCACAAGCTGAGTTCGCATATAATAATGTAGTTCATACTGCTACTGGTAAATCTCCTTTTTTTTAGTATATCGGTAGTCTCCTAAACATATGTTAGACCTGGCATGTCTTCCCAAGGTTGTTGGAACCAGTGTTGCTGCCAAAAATTTGGCTGAGCAAGTTCGAGATGTTCAAGCTAAAGTGAAAGCTAGGTTGGAGGAGAAGAATGTGAAGTATAAAGCCGTAGTAGATGTTAAGAGGCGTCCGAAGTTGTTTGATGAGGGTGATCAAGTTATGGTGTTTCTGCGTAAGGAAAGGTTTCTATTTGGATCTTATAACAATTTAAAGCCACAGAAGTATGGTCCATACAAGGTGATCAAGAAGATCAATGATAATGCCTACGTGATTGACTTGTCTGCTGATTTGAACATCTCTCGTACTTTCAATGTATATGATCTTTATGAGTTTTATGAAGGTGTTTTGCTTTATCCATATTATAACTCGAGGTCGAGTTCTTCGCAGGTAGGAAGAACTGATGTAGGATAACTAGCTTTGGAGTTTGAAGAAGAGTTAGATAAGAAATGTGGAAGGAGAAATGGTTCGAAGAAACGACCATAATTCTTGAAGAGCTGAGATAATTCCTGAAGAGCTGAGTTTGATCGGCTTCAGGAGAGGTCTTTGGGTTCGAAAATGGCGCCATGACTTCAGGAGATTAGAACTTCTTCAAAAATGGCATCACGACTCCGGGAAGATCGAATTGGCTTGAATATTAATTATTTTTAATTATTCTCGTTTTTAGATAGGTTTGTTCGTGTTTTAGTAGGAAACAAATCTTTTATGATATTACGTAGTTGAGTTGTTAGGACTTTCTTACCATATTAATTAGTTACCTATTAGGAGTTTATTTCCATAGACGTTATATGAATTCTTTAGCTATAAAAACTCAGTTTGTGGGTTGAAGGATTCATTAATAATTAGTAGCTTTTAAAATTAAAATTGTATTGTTTTTCTGGTGGATTCCAATTTGTGTTCTTAGAGCTTACGTTGGTAAACTCTTTGTGCTTTCGTTCTGCATCGCATGGAATTGGGAGAATGGCCATGAAATAACATAGACGTTTTATGATGATGTGTATAATCAAAAGGATCAGAAGTACTAGCACTACACCAAAAAGGGCATCTAGTGAAAAACAAATCCTTCACAAGACATAATATATCACTCATAAGAGATTTATTGCGCAGAAATATTTTCTTTACATGATTGCTTGCATAAGACCTCATCGCAATAGGGTATCCTTCGCTAAGTAGTAAATAAATATTTTTTGTGAAGGATATATTGTGAATAACTTTTTATTTACAAATTATATTTAGTAATAGAATATTGTTATTTTGAAGTATCCACCGGTGGGATGGAAGCCACTGCTATAGCCCTTTCCTCTTGAAATGCTCTCAACTCTCATTCAAGTTCGACCATGAGACGTCGAAGACCTAAATTTGAGGAGTCTGGACTGTAGGAGTCTTCATGAGATGCTTCCACCTTCGTTGTTTTCACGACTCTTTAAGCCATGTTCCGTCCTTCAACTATTACTATGAGGGGGGCTATTACTTCCCCTATAGTGTGTCTGATAGGTTTGAGATTTTACTTCGTGCTAAGATATATCTGTGAGGCCGAGTTTGTGAAGTTTCATTATTCCTTTCACGGATTCTATGGTAGGAAGGAACACTTCTTCAGCTAGCAGAGGGCTAGTGAGTTGGTGTACGCACAGTTTGTGCAAGTGACAGATCAGCACGATTTCTACAACTCACAGTGGCTTCAAGTTGTGCTATGCGGTCTACTATATTTTCTTACTGAGATCATAAAGCCATAATTTTTGGGAAAAAATCACCTCCCAAATACTGTTGTCTTTGATAAATTAAATAGATAAAATATCAGTATATGCCAAACAGATTAAATCCGTAATTTCACCAAAATAATAACCACTGCAGGAAATAATGAGTAGAAAATATCCAACCACGAGACACCAAGATTTTTACGTGAAAAACTCTCTAAAACTAAGAGGTAAAAACCATAGAACAAACATCAAACAATTCACTAGAATAATATGAGAGAATACAAAGATATCTTAATTTGAGTACAAACTCAAATTACTTCACCACAATAACTTATGTGATGAAACCCAAATAAAATACCCTTTTATTTGAACTATTTTTCTCTCTCTAAATTTCTATCTCTAATTTTTCTAAGCCTTAGAAAAGCTTTCATTTTTCTCTCTACTCTCGGATGAGAACTTGTGTTGGTGTGAATTTCCCTTAAGCTTTGGCTGCCTTTTATAGAAAAATATGAGGGGAGGGAACAAAGAAATGGGGAGGCCAAAAAATTCAAGGTCCAGGGTGTGACGCCCCCAAAATAGGTCCACACGACCCATTCTGAGTCGCCAGATATCACATTACAGAAATCAAATACAAACTTTATTTATACAACTATTGAACTGTCGTGCAGAGTACGACAACACATAAGCTGTGAGTTTTAATACAAATATATGTAACTCTCATGAGGCCTTGACCACGACACCTTACAATGGTACTTTATATAAAAGTACAGTCAATAACTGTTTTAGAAATCAAAATCTTTGGAAGGAAACCTTCGTACATGGAAGGCCATGCATCTAAGTTATGATAGATATCATATGACTCGAGAATTATCCTTGGTTGACCCAATAGACCCCAAAGAAAAATAAGAAGATTGCTATCATTTTCTTTCCAATGGTGAGTCTTCTCTTGCCATATAAATATCTTCATGGTCTTCAATTGAGAATTATATTTCAACCAAACTCCAAGATTATATAGGTAGTGCTCATAGATATAATCAGCAAGTGGACGTGCATAACCCTATCTTATGATAACACGAAATCGTCTGTCATTAGACATCTTGTATGATAGTGGCAAAACATATTTCCAAAGTTGGGTTCACCTCACCCTATTCGGTTCACCAAAATCAACGGTTAAAATGACGTATAAAATATGACACACTTATCTAAAATTCTCAATAAAATTATTTCCATATTATTTTAGAGAAACCTCAACAGCTATCGACCACCATTCTATTCCCCTGTTACCCCCGCTCAACCCAGCTAAACTCTTATTATCTAAAAGGAATTGTGAAACAAAAGGGTGAGCACAATTAGCCCAGTAAAGAATATCACGACTAAAGATAATTAAATTATCAATAGCTTTCATCAATAATGAATCAAAGATTTAGATCATATGGTAGATGATAAAACTTTTCAACAATAGTTGCAGCGGAATGAGCAATCTATTAAAAGAGTCAAATAGACCAAAAAGTCTATTATCTTCTCCATGTTAAAAGTTCACCAACAATGTTTTAACCTTGTAACATCAATCAACAGTTCATGTCCACAATCATGTGGATAACTCATAATCATAATTGTAGTTCTAAATTCCTCTTCGCACTCAGGACGAAGATAATTTTCATCACCTGTCTTTACCTGAAACATCAAAGATCATGGTTATACCAAATCACAGTTCATGTTCATAATCATACTAATAAATTCATCTTTGCACTACGGGCTAAAGATATTCATTAACAGTTCATCTTTGCACTACATGACAAAGACATACAACTGTATTTTAGAAGAGTCAAGTAGAGCATGATATCTATTATCTTCTACGAATTAAAAGTTTATTATCAATATTTTATCGCTGAGACTTAGCTCAATACATCACCGAATTATTCATGCACTACGGCCAAGGATATTCATTAGTATTACGACCACGAATTATTCATGCATTACGGGCCAAGGATATTCGTGTTTTCACCAATGGTCATGATTATGCCAAACAACAATTCATCTTTGCACCCTTGGCCGAAGAGAATGCATGGTTATGATCATACCAACATATGTCCATCAATGCACTATGGGCCAATGAGGACTTTTACCACATCATTTGTAACATTACGGTCATGATTATACCGAATAATCTCTGGTCATAATCATACCAATCAATAGTACATCTACAAACGTAAGCCACATATGACTTTTATCACAATATAAGCATGAGGATGATGATAATGATATAAGAATTCAATTAAAAGAAACAAATGATAAATTTTTAAAGATTTATAATTTAATTTATCCAGTATTCAATAACGTCCAAATTGTCAACATGATACTGCTTTGTGGAGTAAAATTCAAGAATAATATTATATCAAAAGTAATTTGGACCGAAAAGAAATCAATTTTTGTCAGGAATAGTACTCCGGGTGAATAGTACCCGAGTGAATAGTAACCAGTGAATAGTACTTTGGGAATAGTACCCCGACATAAAAAATACCCCGAATACCCGAGTGAATAGTACCTAAGTGAATAGTAACTCATGAATAGTACTTTGAGAATAGTATCCCGGCATAAAAATTGCCCCGAATACCCGAGTGAATAGTAACCCATGAATAGTAACTTAGTATGAAAAGTATCCCGAATCCACAGGTGAATAATATTCGAGTGAATAGTAATCGAGTGAATAGTAACCCATGAATAGTAACCCGGGTGAAAATATTGATATTTAATAAGAAAGTTCATATCAATATTCCAATGAAACGATATTGGATAAAGCGCAAAACTCAAGGATATTTCACTAATTTCAAGAATTATAGAAGCAATACTTACCATAGTAAGTTTAGATTTAAGAATATGAAAAGAAATAATATACGAAACTACAAATGGATTTTCACCTGTCATGCGGTAGTCCGCGTAGACAGATCATTTCCACAATTTAATAACAATAGAATACGAAGAGTTATTCACCAGGCATGCGGTAGTCCGCGTAGACAGGTTATTCCAATAGAATAATAAAGAATGGAATAACATAAGAATTTCACCATGTATGCGGTAGTCCGCGTAGACAGGTTATTCCAACAGAATAATAAAGAATGGAATAACAAAAGGATTTCACCATGCATGCAGTAGTCCGCTTAGACAAATTATTCGAACAGAATAATAAAGAATGGAATAACAACCCTTACGAGTATTGAACGAAAATAACTCTCTTCACGAATACGAAAGAAATAATACACCTTACGAGTATTGAACGAAGATAATATTCTTTACGAATACAAAAAATAATATTGTAAGCGAATATGAAATAAATAGCACCCCTTACCTTAGTAGAAGATTGAATACTGAACTAGGATAGTAGCAGAATACTCCTCTTCTTTCTCTCTATAGTTTCTCCCTCTAGAGTTTCAGTAAATTCGTAAGAAATAATGAAGGAATGAGCTTCTATTTATAGGAAAAAAGATTGAATAGTAACTAATTCATGAACGGCACAGATTAATTCACTTTTAAACGGACGGTCTATATTGATTTACTATTAAAACTTAAAGCAATGGTCCATACTGATTTACTTTAAACCAGCGATCTATATTAATTTACTATTATAACTTTCCATCAGCGGTCCATATTAATTTACTATTATATCTTAAACCAACGATCCATATTGATTTACTATTATAACTTCAACCAACGGTCTAAAAAATTAGCATATCTCCTCATGGAATAATAAGTCAAACTTATAACAAACACATCATGACAAACCCCTTTATTTATATCAAAAATTGAATAAATATTTACCACAAATCAATTATTTTTAATCAACACATTTTTAATTTATTAACAATTATTCATCATTAATCTTATAACTCACAATATTTAATAACCAGATTATTTCCAGGAAAGAGGGGGCTTTTCGATAAGAATTTCTCCCTATTGGCGCGCAATTAGGTGACCAAACCTCTCCTCGACAGAACTTTTTAGACATCGTCAATATTATAAATAATAATATGAATAACTTTGTTATCTCAATTATTGATTAAATAATATAAAATATTATGCAGATGATACTGTGACAATAATTGAATCAATAATATGAGAGATATTATGCAGCAACTACTGTAGCAATAATTGAGTATAACTGAGTGACTTCTCATGTAAACATCAATAATCAATAATGTGTGCTACAATGCAACCACGCGTACTACTATTCTTTTACTACCGGGTAGTTCAACAGTTTAAAAATATTTCAGTCATTTTCTAACTACGACAGTACCTTCGTTGTGGGGTCCACCAATGATTGTGTCGTCGTACGAATATTCCCGGCTAAAATGAATATTCCCCGACCAATCAAATATTTCCAGACACAACGAATATTTTATAACAACTTGCTTACTTTGCAAAATTTTCAAATATCATCCTTAACTTTAAACTTTTTTTAATTTATCCATTTACTAAATAGAATAACAATTATCAAAAAATTGAATACTTTCATTTCATAAAATTTAGGGTCTTACAATCTCTCATCCTTATGAAATTTTATCCTCGAAATTTACGTACCTGGTAGTTCGAAGAGATGAGAATACCTTGCTTTCTTTTCAGATTGCACCTTCCCAGTTATTTCCTATGTAACATGATTTTTCTATTGCTCATCTCCTGTATCTCAGATATCATTCTAAAATATATCTTCAAAACAAAGGTTAATTGACATATCACAATTTGTCAACTTATCAAGTAAAAATTTCAGCTTAGGTAAGTTACACACTAGCGAAGTATATTACTCGTCTCTCCCCTCCTAGTTTTAGACTCATATCTTCGCCAGGAACCATATCCCTAAGCTCTGATACCATTTGTGATGCCCCCAAAATAGGTCCACACGACCCATTCTGAGTCGCCAGATATCACACTACAGAAATCAAATACAAACTTCATTTATACAACTGTTGAACTGTCGTGCAGAGTACGCAACACATAAGTTGTGAGTTTTAATACAAATATATGTAACTCTTATGGTGCCTTGACCACGACTGTAAGACCCCAACTTATTATAAATAAAATTAAATTTTCTCTAATTATTATTTTGAATAATAGGGTGTTAATTTAATATAATGGTTTGGTTATGGGTGAAATGTGCAAATTTTGCAAAATAAACAAGTGGTTATAAAATATTTATTTTGTCGGGGAATATTCGCTTGGTCGTGGAATATTCTTGCTTTCGGGGAATATTCGTACCACGACGCAGTCATTTGTGGGTCCCATAACAAAAAACGGTCGGATAAAAAAAATGACAAGTTTGAGCTTTTATAAATAACGGCGTAGTAGTTACTATTAACACTGTTAGAATACCCGGTGGTTAAAATACAGTAATACGCGTGGGTGCACAGTAACACACGGTATTGCATAGTATTGTTAAATTATTGATCCTTACGTAAGAAGCTCAATAATTATTATAGTAATTACTGTTCAATATTTTATTTTATTTGTTCAATAATTACAGCGTTGATATTTTATATTATTGTTGTTTCAATAATTGTCACTGCACAGTATCTCTATTATCAGATCAATAATTCATATTATTTGAATAATATTATTAGATAGCATTATTGACAATGTCTAAGGAAGTTCTGTCTAAGGAAAGGTTCGGTCACCTAATTGCGCACTAGTAAGGAGAAATCTTATCGGAAAGCCCCTTCTTTCCTGGGAACGACCTGGTTGTCATAATTGTGATTCTGTAGTATTATTTGTGAATAATTAATTATTAATTTATATGATAAGAAAATATTTATTTTTATGTGGATATAAATGAAGGATTTAATTTTGAGGTGTTTTATCAGTATTTTGTCAGAATGGAGGTTTTAAAAATCAAAATAATGTTCTGAAAGTTCTATTGCGTGAGTTATAATTTTAATCCGACCGTTGGATCGTTGTAATTTTTAGATATATTATACATATATAAGTTGAGTATATGTCCACAAATTTTGAACCGTTAAAAATTAATGTATAATTTGTTATGAATTTTATGAGGTATTAAAAATCATTCGTTAGTGAATTTCGGATATTTTCGGTTTGGAATTTAGAAAAACTTAAAGCTACAAAATTGTAGAGAATTCGATTTCGAGTGGAATGGACATGAGATTCGAATTTTTCTAATAAAAGGGCTATTTTATATGAATTATTGAAGTTACTGATTATTTAAAATATTTTGAAAATTTCTAAAATTGGGGGGCTCCACTTTTGGTTGGTGAGAAATGTGCTAAAATTTTATTTCAAAAGTGGTTGGTGGGAATAGTAGCAGGTAAAGCCATCATGTAGCAGGTTAAGTCTGTTTCGACGTTCTAACATTTTCCTATAAATAAGGTGCTGAGTTAGAATTGAAAATCACACTAGAAACAAGTTTTTATATATATATATATATATATATATATATATATATATATATATATATATATATTATCGAGCGTATTTTGTGAGTATTTAGATACTTTGAGAGTTGTTATTCAGTGCAAATTTCCTTCAGCGTCATATCCGATATTCCGGTCAGAAATACTGTATTTTGAGGTAAGGGATGTTATTTTTTTATAACTGGTATTATTTCTTTCAATATCATTATGCCGAAATATTGGTCTGAACTTTTTATCAAATTTGAAACTTTTTGTGTCGGGGTTACTATTCACTTATACGGCACTATTCACGTATACGGCACTATTCACGAATACGGCACTATTCACCAAAAAATAAAATTTTCTCTTCTTTTTCCCAGATGTCTATTATGATTACTATCTTTGATTGTATCCATGTTTTGATCGTCATTCTTACATTTTTCTCCATTATGTTTTATTATGGAGTATTTTTAAACTTGAATTATCTAAAGTACGAATATCTAAATTTTGTCCTTTTATCGTATAGATTCGTTCTCTAAAATGTTTTTCATCATCCTCAGTCCTTAATAGTGATACTTGATGAATATCTTTGGCCTGTAGTGCAAAGATGAATGATTAGCTAATGAATATATTTGGCCCGTAGTGCAAAGATGAACAGATGTTGAGATGAACATGACCAACTGGTGATACAAATGAATATCTTTGGCCCGTAGTGTAAAGATAAATATTTGATTCAAAATGTATATTGATTGATGTTACAGGGATAAAATATTGATGATGGACTTTTAAATTCATAGATGATAGTAGATTTCATTCTCTACTTAACTCTTCTAATGAATTATTGTTTCCGCTGCAGTTGTTGATCTAAAACTTGTTGTCTATTATATTCTATCAGATTTTTTCCTGTTGAAGACTAATGATAATTTGTTGTATATTATCTTAGTCATAATATTCTTTACTGGGCTAGTTGAGCTCACCCTTTTCCTTTTTGTTCCATTTTTCTTCTTAGGAGGTGAGAATATAGCAGGAACTAGCCGGGGTATGGAGTGATGGTTCTAGAAAGTTGTTTTAGCAGTCCTCACTATTTTTGTAAAATAGTGTATCAATAATTGTAATGAGGACTCCTTTTGAGTTTTAATATTGTCTATTAGACAATATTTATATTTAAACTCACAGTTTATGTGTTGTCATAATTTGCACGATAATTGTAGTAATGAAGTTGTATTTGTTTTTGTAGCATGTATTTGGCGACTCAGAATGGGTGATGTATACCTATTTTGGGGGCGTCACAACGACACCTTACAATGGTACTTTACATAAAAGTACAGTCAATAACTGTTTTAAAAATTAAAATCTTTGAAAAATGCTCAAGGAAACCTTCGTACATGGGAGGCCATGCATCTAAGTTATGATAGATATCATATGACTCGAGAATTATCCTTGGTTGACCCAATAGACCCCAAAGAAAAAAGAGAAGATTACTATCATGTTCTTTCCAATGGTAAGTCTTCTCTTGCCATATAAATATCTCCATGGTCTTCAATTGAGAATTATATTTCAACTAAACTCCAAGATTATATAGGTAGTGCTCGTAGATATAATTAGCAAGCGGATGTGCACAACCCTGTCTTATGATAACACGAAGTCGTTTGTCATTAGACATCTTGTATGATAGTCGCAAAACACCCTTCCAAAGTTGGGTTCACCTCACCCTATTCGGTTCACCAAAATCAACGGTTAAAATGACGTATAAAATACGACACACTTATCTAAAATTCTCAATAAAATTATTTTCATATTGTTTTAGGGAAGCCTTAATAGCTATCGACCACCGTTCTATTCTCTTGTTACCCCCGCTCGACCCAGCTAAACTCTTATTACCTGAAAGGAATTGTGAAACAAAAGGGTGAGCACAATTAGCCCAATAAAGAATATCACGACTAAAGATAATTAAATTATTAATAGCCTTCATCAGTAATGAATCAGAGATTTAGATCATATGGTAGCTGATAAAACTTTTCAACCATAGTTACAGCGGAACGAGCAATCCATTAGAAGAGTCAAATAGACCATAAAGTCTATTATCCTCTCCATGTTAAAAGTCCACCAACAATGTTTTAACCCTGTAACATCAATCAACAGTTGTGACACCCCCAAATCCAGGTTTTCTAACCTCAGATTCGGTGCTCACGATCTATCATCATCATAAGCATTCTATAACTATTATGAAATAATAAACATACATTGTTCATTATAATAAAATTTCATAACATGGTCCCAAGGTCTTCTTAACCTTAACTTAAACACACCATTCATATTACAAAAGGTTTACATAAGAAATCCCATTAGATAATAATAATCGACATTCATTCTAAACTATTCCTGGATCTTGCCCTTGCCCTTGCCCTTCGTATTGGATCCTTCAGGCTTAGCTGAAATAAATGTCATGATATAGCAAGGGTAAGCAACTAATTTGCTTAGCAAGTTTATATACAAGGGAGATATATCATGACTGGAAAGAAGTTTTGCTTTCAATGTTCAACAATAGTATAAGATTGTGTAGGAACATGAATTAATAATCAACAATTGAATATTCGAATAATTGAATAATGTGTACTGAGTGGTTTTGAAATAACCATGAACATTTACCAAGGTTCTCAGTCATTTAAACTAGACCTCTTAATAAGTTTTGGTATTCAAGGGGATCAGCCTTTCATACCCCGTGATTTATGCATAAACACTTAATAATCCGGCATCGATATCATGCCTTAATCAAATTCGTCCTTTTTCAGTCAAGAGTTCTTATCATATCAATTTAATAAGAACAGCTTTTTAAAACACATTTGATTTAACAAATTTAAACATGTTTGATCTAGCTGATACAATTAGCATAGATCTATCTCATAAACAGTTCATGAATGAAGAACTTTAATTTAATTCGCAGTTCAATAATAATAGAACAGGAATTCAATTGCATCAAGTGCGAATCTCAATAATCAATATAGAGGTGAATAATCATCAATAATTATTCACTAACATGCTTTGAAAATAATAACTCGAGTTTGAGTTAGGAAACTTGCCTCGTATGTAGATTACGGCTACGCAATTAATTTATATCCACTATGCAGTTAAATTATCTTCATTTGAGAGACCTATAGTTAATCTTTCAATTAGTCATAGTATAACAATAGATTATGTAATCACATAAATATTATACATTACATTTAGTTCTTATAAACATTATTCTATCTTGATAATGTTACTATTAAATAACAACTTAATATTATTAATCTTGATAATATTTAATTCATCTCTTAGTATTATTACTTCCCTAATAATTTTGCTTACTAATATTATTAACATCTCAATAATATTTTAATACATTACTGATATTATTAATCCTCTTAATAATATTTTAATTTAATATTATTACCTTAATAATATCTTACTTATGCTTTAGTTTCATTAATCATTTAACAATACTTTTAATCATTTGCTAATATTTTATTTATTTAATAATATCTTATTTCATTACTAATATTATTAATCATTTAATAATATTTTATTCCTTTACTAATGTTATTATATTTTTAATAACATTTTATTTAATCTCGAATATTATTATTTACTCAATAATAATACTTTAATTTAATATTAATAATCTTTTAATAATATTTTAATCTAAGATTAATATTTTAATCTAATATTATTAATCATTTAATAATACTTTAATCAATTATCAATGCTTAAATCAAATATTATTAACCATTTAATAATATTTAAAGAAATTTTAATCTTAATATTTTTATTTACTTATCAATAACATATTCTAATATTATTAATATCATAATAATATTTTAATAATTTATTGGATTAATAAACAATTTATTCTAATTGTTCACCCTTTATTAAACTTCTTATTTAATACCCTTAAAAGGTCATAAATAATATTTCTCATCATAAATTACCAAAGTGCTCAAAGGTAGTCAGGATATGATATATTATGAGTATTCAAGCATAAAAATCATATTTTTCTTATTAAAGATATCATTTAACTATTTATTTCCTTTTATTCATAACTTAATCATTTTTAGAAAAAATAGCAAACTGATTCCAAAAATTCTCATCTTCTGGATATTGACAGAATATGAACCTACAAGGATCCCCAAATTTTTTTGGAATTTTAGAAAATGATTTACTATTTTTAAAGTTCCCAAAACACTCGGATCTTGCTTCATTTTTCATAAATTGAGTTTTGCTTAGAAAAATCTAAAATTTTTAGGGTATGCTCTCCTAACATATATGAACCTACTGTAAAAATTTTGGAATTTTTCAGTATATACACAATGAGATATTCGAATGTAAATATTTAGGAGTCCTTCACGGAAATAGTCATTACGCACAATCTATAACTCAAAACGTGTCTGTTCTTTTTCCTACACGTAGATAACTTCTCAAGGTACCTGTGTGATTTTTCCCAGAATTTTAAAAGACAAGAAACTGTCCGAAATAGTCCCAAGAAAAACAAGACAGAAGCTATTTTAGGGTTTTTGAACCTTTAACATTCCAAGTGGACTGTTTTGGGGAAAACAGCCCCAAGGGTTTCAAAACTTGCTAGATTTGTGTTCTATCACTTGGGTTTACTAGATAACTTATGTATCTAGAACCCCCCTTTGACGGATCACAAATCTAAGTTAGAAAACTTGAGTTACACAAGATTTAGTGGAAGAAAACAAGAGTTTTCACCCTTAGAGAACATATGCTCATATTCTTCCTCTAAGCCCTTGATCTAACACTCGAGATACTTAGTTCCATACATGATGATATGTAGGACTAGGGTATCTTGAGTATTTGTTCATAACTCTAACAAAGCTCAAGCTATAAAATAAAGTAGAAGAAGAAAATGAAGGTTAGGTTGTACCTTGATTTAATGGCAACCTTCCTTGATTTACCAAAGTAAGTGATTAACTTAGGATGCATGACCAAACTAGCACTCCTCTCTCTCTCTCTATATGGCCGAACCTCTCTCTCTTTTCTCTCTCTTAAAGTTGCTAGCTTGGGAGAAAAATTAGAAGAAGAAGAATGAGAGAAAGTGGAGTATTCTAGCAAATGGAATGGATGATTCCTTATTATCCCCCATACTTTCTTTAACCCATGGATAAGAGCTTTGCCTTATCACTTTAATTAGTCTAATCATGATTAAAGATGCTTAATAAAGTGGCAACCAATGGGAGCTTGACAACCATGTCCTTGTGTGTAAGAGTTACTACCTATGGAACATGATTAGCTTAATATTCTTGCCTTAAAAAGGCTAATGTGGCCAGCCATATATATGCCCACTAATTCCTTTATTTAACTTTTATTTTAATGCATAAATTAGATAAATCAAAGGTCTAAAATACCCTTAATCAAGTGGGTTAAGTTTGGGCTTACATTTTATTTCTTTTGGGCTTCTCCTTTAATTGTTTTGGGCTATGTAATAAACATAGTCTAGCAATTTTAATATATATTACCCAATTGGATTAATTAGTGTTTTCATTCCTAATCTTATGAAATTTAATTACCTATACATGTGACTTTAGCTCATAACCTAATTAGGTTCACAAGAATTAGGTTTAAAATTATTAGTCACTTGAAATAATAAAATTATCCACTTAAGTTAGTATACATATTAAATACTAACCTCTCCTTATTACCATAACCCTTAGGTTATTTAATTGTTTCACCTAATGTAAAATTAGGTTACGAAGCTTTCATTTTTAATAAAATCTATAAATGTATATATCCATAACTATAGTATATATGTTAATTGACTAATGCACCACTTCACATATGTTGTCATATATTAACTCACTATATAACACAAAGTTTTAAAAATCAATCATGTACATACATATATAGTGACTTAAAATTCACGGTTATTACATCCTCCCCCCTTATAAGAATTTCGTCCCCGGAATTACCTATAGGGTTACTCAAAAAGATTTGGATAATTTTCCCTCATCTTTTCTTCAAGTTCCCACATAGCTTCTTCAGCATTGTGGTTCCTCCAAAGAACTTTTACAGAATGTATAACCTTATTTCGCAATTTCTGCTCTTTTCTATCTAAAATTTCAACCGAAATTTCCTCGTACGACAAATCCTTTTCGACCTGAATTGGCTCGTACGATATCACGTGCTTGTAATCAGGCTTATATGGTCGTAGCACTGCCACATGAAACATATTATGAATATATTCCAGTTCAGGAGGTAGAGCTACCTCGTACGCCACTTCGCCTATCTTCCTCAAGATCTCGAAGGGTCCAATAAATCTCGGACTCAGTTTACCTTTTTCTCCAAACCTTATCTTCCCTTTCCAGGGAGATACTTTCAAAAATGCATAGCTTCCCACTTCAAAATCTCTCTTCTGGCGATGTAAGTCTGCATACTTCTTCTGGCGATCTTGAGCTGCTACTAGTCGGGCTCTTATCACCTTGATGATCTCTATAGTCTGCTGCACCAGTTCTGGTCCCAACAGTCGACGTTCACCCACTTCATCCCAGCATAAGGGTGTTCTACATTTCCTTTCATACAGTGCTTCGTACGGCGGCATTCCATTGCTGGCGTGATAGCTATTGTTGTATGCGAACTCTACTAATAGAAGATGATCCTCCCAGCTACCCTTGAAGTCCATCACACAAGCTCTGAGCATGTCTTCAAGTGTTTGAATCGTTCTCTCGCTTTGCCCATCAATTTGCGGATGATACGCGGTGCTCATCCATAGTTGCGTCCCCATTCTTTCCTGAAGACTCTTCCAGAAGTTTGACGTGAAACGCGGATCCCTATCCGACACAATAGATACTGGTACGCCATGTCTCGAGATAATTTCTTTGATATACAATTTGGCTAGCTGGTCCAAACTATACCTGATCTTGATCGGCAAGAAGTGAGCTGACATCGTAAGACGATCTACAATCACCCATATGGCGTCGTGTCCTTTTTGCGTTGCTAGAAGTCTCACCACAAAATCCATCGTGATGTGCTCCCACTTCCACTCTAGAATCTCTAAAGGCTGTAGTAATCCACTCGGTCGTTGATGCTCTGCCTTGACTCTCTGACAAGTTATACATCTGCTGACGCATTCGGTAACCTCTCTCTTCATGTTTGGCCACCAAAAGTGTTAACGCAAATCTTGATACATTTTTGTGCTTCCTGGGTGTATCGAGTACCTCGTACTGTGCGCTTCTTACAAAATCTCTTCTCTTAGTTCTCGTACTAGCGGTACCCAAATTTGCCCTTCGAATCTCAGCAGTCTGGTGCCATCAACCTTGTATTTCAATTCATCCCCTTCAGCTAACCGCTTCTTGATATTGTTGTAATCTTCGTCCTTCTCTTGAGCCTCTTTAACCTTATCTAATAAAGTCGAGCTCGCTGCCACTGTAAATAATTTCTCATTGGTCTCCATCGGATACTTAACCTCTAAGTCTAGTCGTTAAAAATCTTTCACCAATTCTTCTTGAATAGTCAACTTCAGTAACTTCTCTCTATCTTTTCTGCTCAGGACATCTACCACTACATTTGCTTTGCCTGGATGGTACAGAATCTCACAATCATAATCCTTGATCAATTCTAGCCATCGGCGCTTCCTCATATTTAGCTCTTTCTACATGAAGATATACTTCAAACTTTTGTGATCCATATATATCTCACACTTCTCGCTATACAAATAGTGCCTCCAAATCTTCAAGGCAAAAACTACTGCTGCTAATTCCAGGTCATGAGTTGGATAACCCTTCTCATAGTCCTTCAGCTGACGTGAAGCGTATGCAATGACCTTGCCATGTTGCATCAGTACACAGCCAAGACCCTTGTGTGACGCATCACTATACACTACAAATTCTCCCGTGTTGTCAGGTAAAGTCAACACAGGTGCCTGACTGAGCCTCTTCTTCAATTCCATGAAACTCTCTTCACATTTCTCTGTCCATACGAACTTCACTGTCTTTCTGGTAAGGTTGGTCAACGGTGATGCTATCTTTGAAAAATCTTGGATAAATCTCCAATAGTATCTTGCTAATCCCAAGAAACTCCTAATTTTTGTCGGCGTCTTTGGCTGTTCCCAGTTGATAACCGCTTCTACATTTGCTAGATCCACCGAAACACCATCCGTGTCGATAACGTGGCCCA
Source organism: Panax notoginseng (assembly GCA_016801055.1). Lineage (NCBI taxonomy): Eukaryota > Viridiplantae > Streptophyta > Magnoliopsida > Apiales > Araliaceae > Panax > Panax notoginseng. The sequence goes on from CM029016.1 coordinate 189,321,563, forward strand.
AAAACTGCACTCTCCGCAACCAAAACTCACACTTGGAGAACTTTGCATACAACTTCTCCCTCCTTAACGTCTCCAACACTATCCTCAGATGTTCAGCGTGCTCTTCCTCTGTCTCTGAATATACCAGAATGTCATCGATGAACACGACAACAAACTTATCCAAATACTTTTTAAACACTCTGTTCATCAAGTCCATGAATGCTACTGGCGCATTCGTCAATCCAAAAGACATTACCAGAAACTCAAAGTGTCCATACCGAGTTCTGAATGCCGTCTTTGGAACATCCTCATATCTCACCTTCAGTTGGTGATAACCGGTCCTTAAGTCGATTTTTAAAAAATATTTTGCCCCCTTCAACAGATCAAACAAATCGTCGATCCTAAGCAACGGGTACTTGTTCTTAATGGTGACCTTGTTCAACTCCCGGTAGTCGATACAAAGCCTTAATGACCCATCCTTCTTCTTTACGAATAAGACTAGTGCTCCCCACGGTGATACGCTTGGTCGAATGTATCCCTTATCTAACAATTCTTGTAGTTGAATCCTCAATTCCTTCATTTCTACTAGAGCCATACGATACGGCGCTTTATATACCGGTGATGTCCCTGGTGCCAAATCGATAACAAACTCTATCTCTCTATCTAGTGGCAATCCCGGAATCTCATCTGGGAAGACGTCAACGAATTCCCCTACAATAGGTATCTGACCCAGTTCACCCTCGACTCTGCGGGTATCCACAACGTGAGCCAAATAACCTATACAACCCTTCCTAAGCAACTTCTTTGCTTGCATCATCGTCAGACAACAAGATTGTCTTGGCGATTTACTGCTATGAAATACCACCTTTGACTTATTCGGAGTCTTTAGGTGTACGCACTTTTTCTTACAGTCAATGACCGCCCCGTGACTTGATAACCAATCCATCCCGAGGATTACATCAAACTCTCCAAGACGAATCGGTATCAAATCCACATTAAGCTTAAACCTTCTTACATCAGCACAACAGTTCTTATGGATGTAGTCTACAGGGATAATTTATTTGTTTGCTACTTCTACATTCATTGGGTGTTCTAATAGTTCATGAGGTAAACTTAATCTTTGAGCAAATTCATCAAATACGAAAGAATATGAAGCTCCCGAATCGAATAACACATAGGCATTTATATCGTAGATCGGAATTATACCTGACACCACCTCCCTGGATGCCACGACATCTTGCACTGTCATATTAAACATCCTCGCTGTCGGCTTGTTTGGCTGGGCTGGTCCTCCACTGGTTGTCCTAGTGTTATTACCCCTGTTGCCGTATCCACCATCCATGCTTTTCTTCTTTGGGCAATCCTTAATCCGATGTTCTGCTTCACCACAATTAAAACAACTTCCCTTCTTCACCTTAGGACAATTGGGTGAGGTATGCCCTTCTTGTCCACAGGTATAACATACCATTTTTCCTTTCAAGCACTCTCCCGAGTGACCCTTTCCACAGTTTCCACACACCAGCTTCTTTTGTTGCACACTACCTTGCTGACTCTCCAAATTACTACCCCCACTGCTCCATTTCCGCTTCTTGTTGTTGCTACCGCCATTGCTAACATTCTGATTTCCACCTACTACTTTCTTCTTGTTCTTCTCCCGATTGTACTTTGAGACCGCTTCGCTTCCACTTCCGCTATGAGAGCTTTCTCTAACAGAGTTGGGAATGACGTGATTTGTAAAACCGCTACCTTACTATAAATCCACGACTTTAGTCCATTTTCAAATCGTCTTATTTTCCTCACCTTCGTGTCCACCTGATGTGGAGCGAATCTGGCCAATTCATTAAACTTTGCGGCGTACTCTGACACTGACATATTCTCCTGTTTCAATTCCCAAAACTTGATCTCCATTCTCGCTTGTGTACTCTCAGGGAAGTAGTTCTCAAAGAACAACTTCTTGAACGCTTCCCAAGTCACGATTCCAGTCCCGACTTTGTTCTGGTTGGCCTCCCACCAATAGTTAGCCTCATCCTTCATTAAGTAGGTAGCAAAAATTGTTTTCTGTTCTTCTGCTACTCTAGCAATAATGAATGCCTTCTCAATCTCCTTCATCCACGTCTGGGCCTCTATCGGGTCTGTTGTTCCTCTAAACTCTGGTGGTCCTACTGCCTTAAAGTCCTTAAAGTTGGCTAATTGGTTTGGTTGAGTTCTCGTTGCATTATTAACTGACTCTTCGATCTCTTGGTTCCTTAGTACTCGTCTGGGCGGCATTATCTAGTTAAACGAAATTCTAACACGTTACTCGGGTTTTATTATCATATAAGTACTTAGCATACAATACGCTACTGTATTCAAACAATCACATGATTATTATGTGAGAGTTTTAAAATTACCAAGATTTGGAAGTCTTTCTCCCTGATTAGTGGGTTAAGTTTGCTTTTAAAAAAAATTTCAATTCAGTCTACTGGATTCACATAACATTAAATAGACAATTCCAACACATATCATAATAACGCATTTATATGCATATACCAATGTTTTAATACAGACTGACTAAACATCTGGCATACTTCTATAAACGCTCAAGGCATAAACTGCCCACCACCAACTATCCTTAAATGGACAAAAAATAAGGATTCACTACCATCTACCCCTCTATCAAAATAAAAGTTGGGGTCTAACTACCATCCTATGCATACAGCAAGGCATAAGGATTTACAACAACTAAACAGTCCCTATTAGAAACAAAAGTGGGACTATATCTAACATGAATACAAATCAACGCCTGTTCTCACTGCTGGAAGGCAGCTCCATCCACTCAGCGTCGAACTTCATAAAGGCGATGTCTAAAGCTTGCTCCAAAGTGTATATCCTCGCTTCTTTAGCTTCCACCTCAACTCTCAACTGTCCTAGCTATAGCTCTCTCTGCTCCAACCTCCCTCGTAACTCGGCTAACTCAGCCTGTGCCTGGTAAGCAGTGTCCTTGTACTGCTGCTCTAAAATCTGGAGGGTGTGGTTCTGTGCCTCCACTCGCTTAACCCTAACCTCTAGCTCGACGTTCTTTGCTAGCAAATCTCCTATCAGATCATGCTCCATGGACTCCTTACTAGAGTCCCTCGACTCTTGGTTCACTGAATAGCTGTCTTAACCCTCGTCAGCCATCCTATGACCACAATAAATAATCAAAACAACATCAGTACCACAATAAAATATATTCATTGATAAAATGAAATAATATTTTATTAAGTACAACACAAACTCGATGAATTTCCACAATCCATCTCCTAACATACTCTATAAGAGTTTTCCACTAAGGTTATAACATATGTTTCGCATTCCTAATGTTTATAACCTACGGCTTTGATACCAACCTGTGACACCACCAAATTCAGGTTCTCTAACCTCAGATTCGGTGCTCACGATCTATCATCATCATAAGCATTCTATAACTATTACGAAATAATAAACATACATTGTTCATTATAATAAAGTTCCATAACATGGTCCCAAGGTCTTCTTAACCTTAACTTAAACACACCATTCATATTACAAAAGGCTTACATAAGAAATCCCATTAGATAATAATAATCAACATTCATTCTAAACTATTCATGGATCTTGCTGAGTGTACTGAGTGATTTTGAAATAACCATGAACATTTGCCAAGGTTCTCAGTCATTTAAACTGTACCTCTTAATAAGTTTTGGTATTCAAGGGGATCAGCCTTTTATACCCCGTGATTTATGCATAAACACTTAATAATTCGGCATCGATATCATGCCTTAATCAAATTCATCCTTTTTCAGTCAAGAGTTCTTATCATATCAATTTAATAAGAACAGCTTTTTAAAACATATTTGATTTAATAAATTTAAACATGCTTGATCTAGCTGATACAATTAGCATAGATCTATCTCATAAACAATTCATAAATGAAGAACTTTAATTTAATTCGCAGTTCAATAATAATAGAATAGGAATTCAATTGCATCAAGTGTGAATCTCAATAATCAATATAGAGGTGAATAATCATCAATAATTATTCACTAACATGCTTTGAAAATAATAACTCGAGTTTGAGTTAGAAAACTTGTCTCGTCTGTAGATTACGGCTACGCAATTAATTTATATCCACTATGTAGTTAAATTATCTTCTTTTGAGAGACCTATAGTTAATCTTTCAATTAGTCATAGTATAACATTAGATTATGTAATCACATAAATATTATACATTATATTTAGTTCTTATAAACATTATTCTGTCTTGATAATGTTACTATTAAATAACAACTTAATATTATTAATCTTGATAATATTTAATTCACCTCTTAGTATTATTACTTCCCTAATAATACTTTCATTCGCTTACTAATATTATTAACATCTCAATAATATTTTAATACCTTACTAATATTATTAATCCTCTTAATAATATTTTAATTTAATATTATTACCTTAATAATATCTTACTTATGCTTTAGTATCATTAATTATTTAACAATACTTTTAATCATTTGCTAATATTTTATTCATTTAATAATATCTTATTCCATTACTAATATTATTAATCATTTAATAATATTTTATTCCTTTACTAATGGTATTACATTTTTAATAACATTTTATTTAATCTCGAATATTATTATTTACTCAATAATAATGCTTTAATTTAATATTAATAATCTTTTAATAATATTTTAATCTAAGATTAATATTTTAATCTAATATTATTAATCATTTAATAATACTTTAATCAATTATCAATGCTTAAATCAAATATTATTAACCATTTAATAATATTTAAAGAAATTTTAATCTTAATATTTTTATTTACTTATCAATAACATATTCTAATATTATTAATATCATAATAATATTTTAATAATTTATTGGATTAATAAACAATTTATTCTCATTGTTCACCCTTTATTAAACCTCTTATTTAATATCCATAAAAGGTCATAAATAATATTTCTCATCATAAATTATCAAAGTGCTCAAGATAGTCAGGATATGACATATTATGAGTATTCAAGCAAAAAAATCACATTTTTCTTATTAAAGATATCATTTAACTATTTATTTCTTTTTATTCATAACTTAATTATTTTTAGGAAAAATAGCGAACTGATTCCAAAAATTCTCATCTTCTGAATTTTGACAGAATATGAACCTACAAGGATCCCCAAATTTTTCTGGAATTTTAGAAAATGATTTATTATTTTTAAAGTTCCCAAAACACTCGGATCTTGCTTCATTTTTCATAAATTGAGTTTTGTTCAGAAAAATCTGAAATTTTCAGGGTATGCTCTCCTAACATATATGAACCTACTGTAAAAATTTCGAAATTTTCCAGTGTATACACAGTGAGATATTCGAAGGTAAATATTTACAAGTCCTTCACGGAAATAGTCATTACGCACAATCTATAACTCGAAACGTGTCCGTTCTTTTTCCTACATGTAGATAACTTCTCAAGGTACCTCTGTGATTTTTCCCAGAATTTTAAAAAACAAGCAACTGTCCGAAACAGTCCCAAAAAAAAATAGGACATAAGTTATTTTAGGGTTTTTGAACCTTTAACATTCCAAGTGGACTGTTTTGGGGAAAACAGCCCCAAGGGTTTCAAAACTTGCTAGATTTGTGTTCTATCACTTGGGTTTACTAGATAACTCATGTATATAGCACCCCCCCTTCGACGGATCACAAATCTAAGTTGGAAAACTTGAATTACACAAGATTTAGTGGAAGAAAACAAGAATTTTCACCCTTGGAGAATATATACTCATATTCTTCCTCTAAGCCCTTGATCTAACACTCGAGATACTTAGTTCCATACATAATGATATGTAGGACTAGGGTATCTTGAGTATTTGTTCATAACTCCAACAAAACTCAAGCTATAAAATAAAGTAGAAGAAGAAAATGAAGGTTAGGTTATACCTTGATTTAATGGCAACCTTCCATGATTTACCGAAGTAAGTGATTAACTTAGGATGCATGAACAAACTAGCACTCCTCTCTCTCTCTATATGGCCGAACCTCTCTCTCTTTTCTCTCTCTTGAAGTTGCTAGCTTGGGAGAAAAATTAGAAGAAGAAGAATGAGAGAAAGTGGAGTATTCTAGCAAATGGAATGGATGATTCCTTATTATCCCTCATACTTTCTTTAACCTATGGATAAAAACTTTGCCTTATCACTTTAATTAGTCTAATCATGATTAAGGATGCTTAATAAAGTGGCAACCAATGGGAGCTTGACAACCATGTCCTTGTGTGTAAGAGTTACTACCTATGGAACATGATTAGCTTAATATTATTTTCTTAAAAAGGCTAATGTGGCCAGCCATATATATGCCCACTAATTCCTTCATTTAGCTTTTATTTTAATGCATAAATTAGATAAATCAAAGGTCTAAAATACCCTTAATCAAGTGGGCTAAGTTTGGGCTTACATTTTATTTCTTTTAGGCTTCTCCTTTAATTATTTTGGGCTATGTAATAAACATAGTCTAGCAATTTTAAAATATGTTACCCAATTGGATTATTTAGGGTTTCCATTCCTAATATTATTAAATTTAATTACCTATACATGTGACTTTAGCTCATAACCTAATTAGGTTCACAAGAATTAGGTTTAAAATTATTAGTTACTTGAAATAATAAGATTATTCACTTAAGTTAGTATACATATTAAATACTAACCTCTCCTTATTACCATAACCCTTAGGTTATTTAATTGTTTCACCTAATGTATAATTAGGTTACGAAGCTTTTATTTTTAATGAAATCTATAAATGTATATATCCATAACTATAGTATATATGTTAATTAATCAATGCACCACTTCACATATGTTGTCACATAATAACTCACTATATAATACAAAGTTTTAAATATCAATAATGTACATACATATATAGTGACTTAAAATTTACGGTTATTACAACAGTTCCTGTCCACAATCATGTGAATAACTCATAATCATAATTGTAGTTCTAAATTCCTCTTTGCACCCAAGACGAAGATAATTTTCATCACCTGTCTTTACCTGAAACATCAAAGATCATGGTTATACCAAATCACAGTTCCTGTTCATAATTATACTAATAAATTCATCTTTGCACTACGGGCTAAAGATATTCATTAACAGTTCATCTTTGCACTACATGCCAAAGACATACAACTGTATTTTAGAAGAGTCAAATAGAGCATGATATCTATTATCTTCTACGAATTAAAAGTTTATTATCAATATTTTATCGCTGAGACTTAGCTCAATACATCACCGAATTATCCATTCACTACGGCCAAGGATATTCGTTAGTATCACATCCATGAATTATCCATGCGCTACGGACCAAAGATATTCATTAGTATTACGACCACGAATTAATCATGCATTACGGGCCAAGGATATTCGTGTTTTCACCGATGGTCATGATTATGCCAAACAACAATTCATCTTTGCACCCTTGGCCGAAGAGAACGCATGGTTATGATCATACCAACATATGTCCATCAATGCACTATGGGCCAATGAGGACTTTTACCACATCATTTGTAACATTACGGTCATGATTATACCGAATAATCCCTGGTCATAATCATACCAATCAATAGTACATCTACGCACGTAAGCCACAGATGACTTTTATCACAATATAAGCATGAGGATGATGACAATGATATAAGAATTCAATTAAAAGAAACAAAGGATAAATTTTTAAAGATTTATAATTTAATTTATCTAGTATTCAATAACGTCTAAATTGTCAACATGATACTGCTTTGTGGAGTAAAATTCAAGAATAATATTGTATCAAAAAATATTTGGACCGAAAAAAAATCAATTTTTGTCATGAATAGTACTCCGGGTGAATTGTACCCGAGTGAATAGTACTTCAAGAATAGTATCCCGGCATAAAAATACCCTGAATACCCGAGTGATTAATACCCGAGTGAATAGTACCCGAGTGACTAGTAACCCTTGAATAGTACTTCGGGAATAGTACCCCGGCATAAAAAATGTCCTGAATACCCGAGTGATTAATACCCGAGTAAATAGTACCCAAGTGAATAGTAACCCGTGAATTATAACTCGATATGAAAAGTACCCCGAATCCTCGGGTGAATAATATTCGAGTGAATAGTAACTCAGTGAATTGTAACCCATGAATAGTAATTCGGGTGAAAATATTGATATTTAATAAGAAAGTTCAGATCAATATTCCAATGAAACGATACTGGATGAAGCGCAAAACTCAAGGATATTCCACTAATTTCAGGAATTATAGAAGCAATACTTACCATAGTAAGTTTAGATTTAAGAATATAAAAAGAAATAATATACAAAACTGCAAATGGATTTTCACCTGTCATGCAGTAGTCCGCGTAGACAGATCATTTCCGCAATTTAATAACAATTGAATACGAAGGGTTATTCACCAGGCATGCGGTAGTCCGCGTAGACAGGTTATTCTAACAGAATAATAAAGAATAGAATAACATAAGAATTTCACCATGTATGCGGTAGTCCGCATAGACAGGTTATTCTAACAGAATAATAAAGAATAGAATAACATAAGAATTTCACCATGTATGCGGTAGTCCGTGTAGACAGGTTATTCCAACAGAATAATAAAGGATAGAATAACAAAAGGATTTTACCATGCATGCGGTAGTCTGCGTAGACAGGTTATTCTAACAGAATAATAAAGAATGGAATAACAACCCTTACGAGTATTGAAAGAAAATAACTTTCTTTATGAATACGAAAGAAATAATACCCCTTACGAGTATTGAACGAAGATAATATTCTTTACGAATATAAAAAATAATATCGTAAGCGAATATGAAATAAATAACACCCCTTACCTTAGTAGAAGATTGAATACTGAAGTAGGGTAGTAGCAGAATACTCATCTTCTTTCTCTCTATAATTTCTCTCTCTAGAGTTTCAGTAAATTCGTAAGAAATAATGAATGAATGAACTTCTATTTATAGAAAAAAGGATTGAATAGTAACTAATTCATGAACGGCCCAGATTAATTCACTTTTAAACGGACGGTCCATATTGATTTACTCTTAAAACTTAAAGCAACGGTCCATATTGATTTACTTTAAACCAACGATCCATATTAATTTACTATTATAACTTTCCACCAGTGATCCATATTGATTTACTATTATATCTTCAACCAACGATCCATATTGATTTACTATTATAACTTCAACCAACGGTCTGAAAAATTAGCATATCTCCTCATGGAATAATAAATCAAACTTATAACAAACACCTCATAACAAACCCCTTTATTTATATCAAAAATTGAATAAATATTTATCACAAATCATTTATCTTTAATCAACACATTTTTAATCTATTAACAATTATTCATCATTAATCTTATAACTCACAATATTTAATAACCAGATCATTCCAAGGAAAGAAGGTGTTTTCCAATAAGGATTTCTCCCTATTGGCGCGCAATTAGGTGACCAAACATCTCCTCGACAGAACTTTTTAGACATCATCAATATTGTAAATAATAATATGAAAACTTTGTCATCTCAATTATTGATTAAATAATATAAAATATTATGCAGATGATACTGTGACAATAATTGAATCAATAATATGAGAGATATTATGCAGCAACTATTGTAGCAATAATTGAATATAACTGAGTGACTTCTCACATAAACATCAATAATCAATACCGTGTGCTACTATGCAACCACGCGTACTACTATTCTTTTACTATCGGGTAGTTCAACAGTTTAAAAATATTTCAATCGTTTTTTAACTACGACAGTACCTCCGTTGTGGGGTCCACCAATGATTGTGCCGTCGTACGAATATTCCCTGCTAAAACGAATATTCCCCGACCAATCGAATATTTCCTGACACAACGAATATTTTATAACAACTTGCTTACTTTGCAAAATTTTCAAATATCATCTATAACTTTAAACTTTTTTCAATTTATCCATTTACTAAATAGAATAACAATTATCAGAAAATTAAATACTTTCATTTCATAAAATTCGGGGTCTTACAATCTCCCATCCTTATGAAATTTCGCCCTCGAAATTTACGTACCTGGTAGTTCGAAGAGATGAGAATATCTTGTTTTCTTTTCGAATTGTACCATCCCAGTTATTTCCTATATATCATGATTTTCTCATTGCTCATCTCCTGTATCTCAAATATCATTCTAAAATATATTTTCAAAACAAAGGTTAATTGACATATCACAATTTGTCAACTTATCAAGTAAAAATTTTAGCTTAGGTAAGTTACACACTAGCGAAGTATATTACTCGTATCTCTCCTCCTAGTTTTAGACTCATATCTCCGCCAGTGACCATATCCCTAAGCTCTGAAACCATTTGTGATGCCCCCAAAATAGGTCCACATGACCCATTCTGAGTCGCCAGATATCACACTACAAAAATCAAATACAAACTTCATTTATACAACTGTTGAACTGTCGTGCAGAGTACGACAACACATAAGTTGTGAGTACGACAACACATATCTAACCACGAGACACCAAGGTTTTTACGTGAAAAACTCTCTAAAACTAAGAGGTAAAAACCACTGGATAAACTCCTAACAATTCACTAGAATAATTTGAGAGAATACAAAAATATCTTAATTTGAGTACAAACTCAAATTACTTTACCACAATAACTATGTGATAACTATGTGATGGAACCCAAATAAAACATCTTTATTTGAACTATCTCTCTCTAATTTTTCTAAGCTTTAGAAAAGTTTTCCTTTTTCTCTACTCTCGGATGAGAGCTTCTGTTGGTGTGAATTTTCCTTAAGCTTTGGCTGCCTTTTATAGCAAAATATGAGCAGAGGGAACAAAGAAATGGGGAGGCCAAAAAATTCAAGGTCCAGGACATAAGAAAAAGGGAAGGCTAAAGTAAATGGGTGAAGACTTATTGACCAACAATAATCTTGTTGTTGTGTCGTTGAGTCAACTGCTGGTGTGCGTTAGAATTCGCACGTGACGCATGCAAGCTATTTACATGGCTCATAGATCATTGTTTGAATGGCTCGCCGTTCCTCTGTAAGGGATGTGAGTTATTTTGAGCATCCATGACTAGTCAATAGCAGTTTGTAAGGTGATTCAAGGATTTGAAACTCAAAACGAGCTTTTTCTTCTAGCGTCAATGTTAACATTCGATTTATTTCACTTGCTTGAATCACATACGATGGACCTGTAACCTTCACAATGAAGAAAATCACATGTGCTTGACTGTGAGGTGGGGCTTGATAATTGCTTCGGTGTGAAAATATGTGAAAGCTTGAGCAATGTTAACGATAGAAGAAATAGCGTTTGTGTTTGGAATTGCATTATCCCTTGCATATTTGCATACAGAACTATATTTTAGAACCAATGGCCAAAGGACATATGTCCCACTAAGCTTTTCAACACTAACTCCTTGCTCCCCCACACCCCCCCCCCCCCTCCCTCCAAAAAAAAAAAGCCAGATGGGTTAATTGTGCTTTCTTAGTGTTCAATCCCAGTGACAAGTGTCATACTAACAGTCACTTGCTCGCATAGATGTCCCACTTAACTATTTTTGTGGTTGTCCTATTGATGTGTCAAAGAGGTTACCAATTTAGATATTGACGTGCAAGAGTACCATTGGCTGAAGCCAACTCATAACTGAAGCACACTTCGGACAACTTGAGTCCGAAGGCGGATTCAGCTTTAAGGATATCTGCTATGCAACTTTCTTCAGTTATTATGCTTTGGAAGCTGAAGGATTCGTTCTGAAGAACTCTTCGGCTTGACGGCTCCAGCTTTGGATGTATTCCCTATCATCTATGAACTTAACTATTTCCAATAACATGATGGCCAACGACACATTAACATAGTCATATAGTGATATATGGTGCCTGGTTGGTTGCATAACATTTGAACCGTTTGACAGTATTACCAAATAACTTATTTCAAATGTAATTTATTTAACTAAAATATAACATTGAATAACAACGCACCGGTGTGATACATTTAATTAGAGGTCAAAATGCACCAAACACTATTGAAGCTGAAAACACTAGTAACCAAACAAAACGACAATATATCATCATAGCAGCAGCAATACTAACAGTAACAGCATCAAAAGCAACAACTGTTATTTACACATTAAGCATGAAATACAAATAAGCATTCATGCCAAGCTTTTATCATCAAAGTGTGCCACAATCATATTTAGTATGACCACTAGCATTGTGAAACAGAATTACCATAAACATAATACAAATGAGCTTCACTAGCAGCGAGGAATTCTCCGTTAACAGCATACCAGTAAGGTAAGTTTGTGTAGACAAACGAACAACCCTCGTCCTGCGCTCTTTCACATATTCATCGAATGCTTCTCCAATATTTCTTAAATCAGTTTGACTATTCGTCATTTTTTGTGCCAATCTTCTCGCAAGTACAATTGCATCTTCTAAACCTGCTGAACCACCCTGTCCAAGGAACGGGCCCATTACATGCATAGCATCTCCAGCTACTGTTACTGTTCCTTTCCGGAACTTTCCCAGTAATAAATCCCATGGAGCACGATATCTCAAATGCGTGGAAGACAATGAATCTATTTGACTGTTTCTGATCATTTCTATGATGTCTTTTGGGAAACCTTTGATTGATTCTAGGGTGGATTGCATAATGAGGTCCGGCTCCTGTGGAATCTTAGCATCTGTTTGTGTAAAGAACAGATCAACAGACGTCAAAATTAAGATATGAGCTGCCATTCCTCACAGGAACATTACCTTCCAGAAAATTAGTCCTAAATAAAGAAAAACTTCCGGCCACAGCCGTGGAATAATTGATCAGTGAGGTTATTTTCAGTAATTTCACTCCTAAATATGTATGGAAGCACAAAAATTATAGGCACATTATTAGTGTGTGATGACTGATCAAGGAAAAAAGGAAGTCAAATTTGAGTCAACATAAACAATTTATATCCTTAAACGACTAGATTGCCCTTTCATTTTGAGTCATATGACTTGTTCCGACAAAAAATGCTAAATCTGGTGACCAGAAGATTTTATTTTAAAAATCCATGGATATTAAGGTTCAATATCTTAAAATTGAAACATTAGAACTTAAGTACTAAAATGCAACAAAAATAAGGGTTTAAACTTTAAGTGTATTAAGCCGATCTAAATTGAATGTTCAAAAGATGAAACTGGATCAAGACTAGTGCTAGAAACTTTAAAATTTGGAATAAAAGAACAAGAGTTTACCTGTTTGCCTCCATTGCTGAGCAACAAACCAGTAAACCAGAGTTCTATCAATTGGAATTCGACCCACTAAAATATTGTCTCGCCTCATTCGGACAAACTCATGAGTAAATGGGTGACCATTTGTATAGTTGGTTAAACCTCTAACGGCACAAAGAGCAAAAAGTTTTGTAGGCTTCAGCTCAAGGAAATCTGCAACCACTGAGTTGGCTCCATCACACCCAATTAAAACCTGACATTGGAGAATAGAAACATTAATTACACATATCCTACCATAACTAAATTAATAGCTAAACAACTAAATAATCTTACTCAAGATAGGAAAATTAAATTATTGAGACACCAAATTATAATATATGATCGTCACGGCAATCACATAATCAAGTATTAACCAGGGGGAAAATATTTTAGGCGTGCCCGAATGTTGGATGCAATATTATGGAACGCGCACTCTATCAATTCCAAAATTAGAGATACAATTTGATTATTTTTTTTTGGTTTCCAAGAATTCTTGCAAAAAATTGTGGTATTAAAATTTCAATTTGCTCAATACATAGTCACTCAACAAAAGGAGAACTCTACACAAACATTACATTTTGGCACAATTTTCATAAAAATAATTGTGTTTCAATGATTTCCATAATTGCAACAGAAGTGAGTCCGATAATTTTATATATACAATTTTATATATATATATATATATGTGTGTGTGTGTGTGTGTGTGTGTGTGTGTGTATGGGGATAACTAGGCGCGTAAACGGATATATACGGATTCTGATACAGTAGTATCCGCATCCATTTATTTGCGGATACTTTTAAATTGAATACGGATAATATCGTTTTTTTCCGAATACGAATAATATCCGCTTTTTTACGAATACGGATGCGGACGAATACGAATTTTTCGGTTACCATTTACAGCCCTAACTATAACTAGAATAAAAAAATAATGAGTTTTAAAATATAGTTTATTAAGAAATGAATGTTAATATATTTTTTTAATAAATATTTAAATACAAAAATCAATGTTTTAAATTACAATTCAAATAAGTTTTCATCATTTTTGAAATCCTAAATTTCAAAATGAATGCTCTACTTATTAATGTTTAGATGTCTATTTTATGTGTATGGAGTAAAATTGTAGTGTGTACGAATATTTATAATTTATAATTTATAATTTATAATTAGATTCAAAAATTTACATTGAATATTTAATTAATTTTTCTCAAATACTTGATTAAAACTTTAATAATATGTTTATGGGAACTTTTATTTATAATTTATCCTCAATACATAGATTATAATTTACATAGTTATAAAAAGTTTATTTTAATTCATTATATTTATGGAGAGTGCAAGTTATAATGTATATGTCACAACTGACAACTCGTTAATCCAACTTGATCCAAATTTACTTTGGACTTACTTTAAATATTTAGACTTCTAATTTTTAAATAATTGGAAAAATAAAAGTGATAAATACTTTCTCCACCCGAAAATTTATAAACGTGAATTAATTATTCAACCCCCTTCTAGATTAATTCTAAATTAATTCGAACTTAACACATTTTAACAATAAAATTATATTGTTCATTGTTCCCGCCTCCCAACATTGCAAATAAGTTTTGAAAATAAAAAACTTATAACAAGCTAATAACTATAATTTTGTTCTTCCAGTATATAATTTTCTTGGTAAATGATACATTTTAGATATTTTAACTTTATAATAGCAAAAATCTATTAACTATACTTAAATCAATTTATTTCAGTTTATTAATATTATAATAAGTGTTATTTTCTACTTTTTAGAAGTAAAATGATATATTTTTAAAATAATTTTCGTATGATAGTGAAAACTAATTATTATATAAGGAATGTCAATTTAAAAAATTTATTTTGCTTATTATTTAATAATTAATATATATATATATATATATATAGTTATTTGGATACGAATTCCAGATACGGATATGAATTCGGATATCCGCTATCTGTCGGATATATTTACGGTCGGATGTTAAACGAATATGAATACGCCTATATCTGTATTCGTATCTGTTTATTTGAGGATACCTTTAAACCGAATACGGATATATCCATTTTTTTTTAATACGAATAATATCCGTTTTTTTTCGAATACAGATGCGAATTTTTCGTTTACCATTTACAGCCCTAGGAATAACATATTTGTGGTATTTATAACTAACATGGTTGTAAGCATTAAACTAAGGATAATTTTAGTTCACTTATTTCAGTAAAGAAACTTTTGTCATTTCACCTTAAACTCGAGCAAAACTACATCGGTTTGGGTGATTACCGCAACCAACTGGTTGTGACAACCACACTTTTTCATAGATATGATATTTAGGAACTACAATGCAGATAGATGACAAGATGTCCTCCTATAATGGAGAAAATAATCTCTTTTCAAATTAAAAAAAAAGAAAGAAAAAAAGGAAACAAATGGAAAAGACATTCTGACGCAAACCCTATATATGTAAATCTTCTAGAAAAACATAACAAAGTGCCTCGAAAAGCTTCAATGGATAAAGTTAAAGCCAAAGAGATGCATAGAAGGACACTCTATCCTTTGAGCCAAAACTAGTCACCCACCCATAAAAAGTCCTTGCTTACCTAACTGTGAATACAGCCCACAAAACAAGCGCACCTCAACAGAATAAACCTATTCTTTGAATTCCAAAATTATAAATTTAAAAATAAATTTAGTCTTTCTACAAAGAAAATGTTTGTGATTAAAACTAGCAAATGTCGCAAGTGTTGCACTACCATATCGTAGTATATACTTAGAAGTTGTCCATTGCTCTGACATTAACTCTCCCTGTTCCACAAAAATAGTCATTTACAAATATTGAGGATATATTTAGGTTCCGTGTTTACAAAAAATTTAGATTCATTAGGCCATGAGATTGAACAGGTTTAAAATATCTTAAATGATTTTTGTCAAGAGAAAGTAAGTAAATGAATATGATATAACTGCTCGATACCTTGGCCACAACAGAACTTCCATCCTGAAGCTGAAGCACTGGATAAGAATTTTGAGGGTCCAGTTTCACCGAAACAATCTGATGTCCAAACTCAATCATATTAGGTGGCAAGGCATTGTATAATGTGTTAATAAGATCGTTTCTTCTCAAGCAACGAGCTTCACTAGACCTATCAAAACGAAGAAAATTACTGCCTCGTCCCATAAAAGATGGCCTTACGTACACTTATACACAATTTAAGAAAAATAGAAGTAGAAGAGAGAGAATAAATAAGTTCTCATTTTATCCACAATTTATCCACAATGGAACCCACATAAGTACACTAAAGATTCTCTCTTTTTCTCAAAATTAGTAGACCCTACTTAATTACTTTCGGGGGTAAAAGAGACCTTATATAACATATTCCATTTGAATTGTGTACTTTAGACAAAAAAAAAGAATTTGTTCTTCAATCGTCTCTTATGGGACGGAGGGAGTAATAGATTTTGTGAAGTGGTTATATATGTGAGATTATCTACATTAAACAATTGAAAGAGATGGCATATATTATGTTTGTGGGCGAAGTACTGTTAGTTGTTAGCTAATATGAACTGACATGGTGTGCTTCATAGGAAGATTTAAGATCTAATAGGGTAATAATATACAAATTGCTTCAATCGTGAAAATTTCAAGATTGAGGGTATGGAGCCAACGTCGCTTCAAGTATAGCAATAATTTAGCGTTCCCCAAGATTTTATTTGTGTTATGTCTCTTCGACAAATTTTGAAATTAAGTTGATAAATGATATAACTTTAATTTCATTTGACTATGCAACTTTTATTAATTTAAAATTAGTCTTTAAATTGTGATGAACATCTCTCTCTTAAGTCTAAAGTGATGCATACGTGCATAGTTTTAATATTATGTGAAGTCACCAAACTACTCTAATAGCTCAAGTTATCGGAGATGACATATATATCATGCTTTAGCATTCCCAGCTGCACAAGGTCATACTAATCATTGTGCACCATAATGCATAAATAAACATAGTGCATACTGGGATAACATAAAGGAAAATCAAATTAAAGCGGGAAGACGTGAACACAAGATTGTGTGAAATTCAACCTTTGATACCATGTGATTCAAGGGAGAGTAACGAATTCTCCAAGAGAAAACATAATAATATTGATAATAATTGTAAAAAAAAAATACTTCCAAAACCCTTAGATAACATATTTATAGCCTAAAATTCTTTCCAACCCTAATTAGAGAAGATAAATAACGAAAAATTAAAATTCAAAATAATCCAAAGTTTGACCTAACATTGATCATCAACTAGTATGCTTTAAATGCCTTTTCTGGCTTAAATACTTGTTGATCAGAAACTTTAGATTGTGAATTATGTAAGCCTTGTTGATGCCTTTGATTTGATATATTATGGGTCCCATAACTCTTTTCTAGTTCTAAAGTTAAGCTCGTTTTTAAGTTTATCCGACGAAAACTCGCAAATTACTCCACTTCCAACTCCGTCCCTACATAAAGAGGGAACAAATACAAGAAGAAAAACTTGAACCCAAGCCCTTCATAAATCACTAACACCATGTCAAATCACCAATTGCTTAAAAGTGATTGTTGTTAAAGAATGAACCCAAAATGTGAAGCATACTTTGACAATATCAAATTGCATCATAAATGAACTTACATGAACGGCATTTCTCGAAGCTTATTCTTGTGAAGCCATATATCTTGCGACCTGGGTACAACCACCAAAGCAAAGAAGCATTAGATGCACGTTAAAGTTTTTTAAGTATAGGGTATAACTATATAAATTATTTGCATTACAAGGATCATCTACTAATAAGTTGGAAATTCTGACTTACCAATATTAAGACTACAAGTCTATAACACAGTAAAAGACTGTTATTTCTTAATCAAGCATACTAGATGATAAGTAGGTTTTATACCTACTTATTGGGTGCTAACTCACTGGAATTATGCTCATCTCAAGTAGTTTTTGTTATATTTTATTTGCATTTTATGTTTATTTTGCAGTATTTGTAGCTGGAACCCCTATGGCAAGGAAAGGCATGGAAAAGCAAGAATTAGCATGGAATGGCATTAACATGGCATGGTGGCATTAAACTAGCAAGAACATGGCAAGCTGAACATGAGCAGGTGAAGAACTGGAGCAGTGGAGGAATGAAGTGCAGAAGAGAAGAAGTAGTAGAAAACAACAAAAAGCAGCAGAAGACACAGTGCAGTAGCAGCACGGCCGGGGCCCAACAATACGGGGCTTTGGCGCGCCCACGCCAAGACCTCGGCAGACATGCTTATAGCGCGCCCGCGCCCGTATTGCATTATAAACTCGCGCGGCCGCGCGAGTCTTCTTCAGTTAATTTTGCTGACTTTTTGTAATTTAATTGGAGCGCATTTAGCTCAACTGAAACGATATGGTTAGCACCAGAGACGTGTTTTGAGTTCAAATGAGTTTTCATATTATCATTAGGGTTCTTAGGTGTTAGCTACTCTAGAGAGGATTTTGAGCATTTGATTATTACATTTTGCTCTACTCTTAATCTAGATTACAAAATAAAATCTAGTTTTCATTTCTGAAGATTGTTGGTGAATTAGACAAGCCTGGAACAGAACTTGCAGCAGGATTGCAGATTTGATTCTCTCATTTCTTCATAACTTTTTGTTTGCATTTTTATTTTAATGGTTTGTTGTAATCCCATAATGGCTTTAGGTTCAAAAATGAACTAAACTCCATTATGGGATTCTAATGGATTTTGATGTGTACTTTAAATAGGTATATCTGATTGTAATGTTGTATATTTATCATTGGATTACCAATTATGATTGAGCTTAATGAATGAATGTTTGATCACCATTCACACTTTGTGCTTGTATGGATTTGAAAAATGAAATAGAAGTATGGATTAGATCATAATGGCATATGTTCATACAACTTATGGCTGTTAGGCTTTGTGATTCATGAACCGGATAGGCATATACCGTTTCATCATGTGTAGTCATTAAAAGAGCTTGCGTTTAAATCATATTTGCTTTAAACTCACATAGAAATATAGTGAATTTGGTAATTGTGATGCTTACATGATTTCTATCAAACGTGGAGGTTATGTGAATTGGTCATAGTTCATTGAAAAATGGTTATGTCCACTTTTGTGCTCTTGACTAGTTTTCCATGATAAATATTTAAACATTACATGAGGGTTGCAATTTAGATGAAACATTAAATGAAATTAGAATCACATTCTTCTCCAATTTGATTACATCACTTTAGTAATTATAATTTTTATTTCATAAATTAATTTAGAATTAAATTTAATTGTGAGTTGATCGTTTAAGCATATAAAAATAGTGATATAGTTGTTGCATGATAATTTAAATTTAACACCTTTCTTCGTGGAAAGATACTTTTCTTACTCTGTACTACTTGTTGACCAATGTATACTTGCATGAGTTAGAGTTCTTTTTGTTAGACTAAAAAGGAGGCAACACTAGAACAGGGCGATTTTATGTGAATTAAAACTTAACAGTACTTAACATTTGAAAGTAGATTTACATCAGCTCCAACCAGCATGATATGTCTCATCCACTACTTATCAAAAATAAGTATCCATCCCCTACTTTAACTTATAACATCTGTGGAGAAATAGAGAAGGGAAGATATTTTCAATTATATATCTCACAATACACAATAGAGAGCATTTATATAGACTTAGAACTGCAGTACATTTAGAAATTAAATCAATCATCTCTTAATCATGCAATCTCCCTTTAATCATGCAATCCCCTAATCATGCTATTAGAATAATATACTAGAATCTTCTAGATTATCTACTAACAACATCGTTACCAGGAAAGCTCCATCGCTTCACCTAACAACACGACGGTGATCAACTAGATGCGCACAATGAAATCAAATACGAGAAATGTTGTCTATGATAGAATACACGAGGCATTTAGTTCTCGTACCACGATTTAGAGTGATAGTACCCGGTACGTCGAACACGGTGCAATAAGAGTTCCCTAGTAATCCTGACTTGAAATAAGGGAATTATGACTCATGACTATGAAAATTAAAAATAAAAGAAATTCTGCTAGTCGTTCTTTGGTACTAAAGGTACTCTGAGTGCATCCAATAAGTGTTATTCAAATATGTACATTCTAGAATTTAAAAAATAATGATATGAACTTGAGAATTTTTAATAATAAATGTTAACATGCATTAACATGTTGCTTATTAATGAACTAAATGTAGACCTACAAACATCTTAATTGTTACAAAGGTTATGTTGTTTCTTCATTTCTTTGTTTCCCCTTTTTTCATCACTACCACAAGTTACATTGTCCAAATTAGGCATTTAAGATTTATCTTCCTCATGTTTTATGCCCCCCCTGTATCTTGTAATTTTGTTTCATTGTGTTATACACTAGGGCCATGTTTGTTTACAAAAAGCATGCGATTGAACTATTTGTCTTAATTTAACAATATTTTGAACTATTTAATCCTTTGATTAGTCTCTTAATGTTGGACTTTTAGTCCAATAAAGTCATTTGATAGTTTAAAATGGGGGACAATTAATCTCACATTCATCATCGGATTTATAATCCATCATAAATAGCCTTAGGAATGACAAAAATTAGTCTACAAGACTATTTAAAGAACTATTAATCCCCATCATGGGATAAAATAGTCTGAAGTAATATTAAATTAAGATAAATAGTTCAATCTCAAGCATATTTTTTGCAAACAAACATGACCTAAGAGTTAAAATTTGACACATTGACAATATATACACGAGCGGTATCAAAACTATGACACATCTTTAATAAAATACCTATGACCTCTCGTGTATACACTGACAGTGTATCAATAATTAATATAATAAACCCACTTAACAAAAATAAAACTAATGCAGTTTGTCTAAGAATTGAAGCTACACCAAGTTGATCTAGTGCACACCAACCGTTTGGAATAATACCAATAGTTGCCCTAGTAGTACCCCACCTATGTGGAACATGGTTCCCTAGTAATCTTGACTTGAAACGACGAAATTATGACTTATGACAATGATTTTTTTTAAGAAAAAATTCTACTAGGTGTTCTTTGGTAATAAAGGTACTCTGAGCGCATCCAAGAAGTGTAATTCAGAAAATATACATTCTACAATATTAAGCTAAATTTCTCTACCTAAAAACATTGAACTGCTACACAGGTTATATTGTTTCTTCATTTTTGTTTTTCCTTCTCTTTTTCATCACTACCACAAGTTACTTTTTCAAACTAGGCATTTAAGATTATCTTGTTCATGTTTGTTGGGGCATGATTATTTGGGTTCGGGTGATTCGGTGGGCCATGATCCACGTAGAGGAAGTCTCCCCACGTAGGAACCTGTTTGGGCAGTTTGAGAACTTTTAAGGAATCAAAGATTTCTAACTATTTAATTTCTAAACTCCTAAGGAAAGTGTTGGTATATCCGACTTCCTTTCTTTAAGGAGATTCAGTTTAATCCCATTAAGGAATCATACCTAATGAGAAATCTTCTTTTTATATGGGGAAGAGCTTGGAAGAGGAGGTGTGGTCACTATAAATACAAGGTTGCACCCTAATTATCAGGTACAACATTATTTTTACAGCATTAGAATATTAAGCCTCCATTGTTAAAATTTATTCAGCCTGTACTTATTCTCACACCGGAACTATCCCCCGGCGGCACAAGTCGTCAAGTTTCACGTGTTATTTCGTTTCTGTGCAGGATTGGACGCGCTCTTGGTGATTGAGACGCGTGGACGAATCTTGACGTTAACATTGGCACTATAAGGAGGGTCACTTTAGTGTTACATAGTTTTCAATCACCCAGGAGCATGGTAACTAGTAAGGCGAAAATGGTCTCTGCACGAGATCAATCCACGGCTGATCCCCCTCCTCAACCACGGGGTTCGACCAAAGACATGTTGGAGCCGTCCCTAAGTGCCTCGCAAAGACTTGGGTCTCAAGCCAATTTTGTGGCCCCACCGAATGAGAAGGCAAATGCTATCCGCCATCGGCTATTCTCAATGTATAGGGAAGAAGCAAAAACCAACAAACGTGTCGAGGACAACCCGTCCCGAACACACACCCAGGGGGACCTAAACTCGAGGCGAGATGATCGGGACGAAAGGCGGTTGATTCTGACGAAAAAGGTTCAAGAGGCCAATGATACTATGAAGGTCATACTTCTTCAACAAAAGGAGTGGGATGCTCAGTTGGCTGTTTTGGATTGTGAGGACAGTGTTTCCAGCCATAACTGAAGGCAGAAGCGTTCACCAGGGAACCAGTCCAGGACACATCATTCAGACGGTTCTCGGCAAATCGAGAGCAGACACCGAAGCCGCTAGCAGGAAAGGAGCAGGCACCGAAGCCGCTCACAGGAGAGGAGCAGCCACCGAATCCGCTCGCAAGAAAAGAGCAGGCACCGAAACCGCTCGCAGGAAAAGAGCAGGCATAGAAGCCGCTCCCGAGAAGGTAGATCTGAATAGAGAAGGCAGGTAGCCTCGCCCCCTCAGATAGATGGTGTCAAGGCATTGGCCCAAAAGTTAGCAAATTTGGAAAAGAGATTAGTTGAAGTCAATAAGGAGAAAGAGGCTACGGTCAATTCATCATTGCCATTCTCCCCAGTGATAGATCGAGAATAGGTCAACCCGAATAAGAAGACCCCACGTATGGAGATCTATGATGGATCCGAAGACCCCTATGAACACAGCCAGGCTTATGACCGGCTGATGAACTATTTTGACTACTCTGATGCTGCCAAGTGTCAGATGTTCATTACGACCCTGAAAAATGATTCTCGACAGTGAATGATATCATTAGCTCAGAATTCAATCTCGTCATGGAAAGAACTCTGCGAAAAATTCCACATTTGGTTCGAGAGCAACAAGAGAAGAAGAAAATCGACCGGGTTCTTAGTCCAGATAAAGCAATATTCAAACGAGACATTGGGTCAGTATGTTAAAAGGTTTCGGGACGTGATCGGTCAAGTTATAGATCTGAATGGTTCTCAGGCCCTCGGATACTTCCAAATGGGTTTGAACGTCGTAAAGTTAAAGAAATTGGTGAATGATTTGATGTTCAATCACCCGAAGGACTGGGCTAAAGCATTTGACAGGGCCGAAGGCTTCATAACAGTGGAAGAGGTAATGAGCAGCCTGAAGTCGAGCACAATAGAGAAGCCGAAGGATCGGGATAGGAACAACTATTCCAAGAATGATGATAGTAATAGAACAGATGGACAACAGAGGAAGTATAGCAATAATAATGGGGGTTCGAGAGGAGGCCGTCAACCCTAGGGTCAACAAGGTTTATACTCCTCTCAACACTGATCGGACCACCATTCTGGAACAGATGAAGGATAAACCATACTTTGAACCGGCCAAAAACAACACAAAATCGAACAGAGGAAATCAAAACAAGTACTGTGACTATCATGGGACGGATGGGCATTCTACTAAAGCATGTTGGAGTCTGAAAGATTTGATCGAGAAAACGTCCAGAGCGGGGAATTGGTTCAGTATGTTGCATGTTGTGATGCTTCGAGGGCATAGCAAACGAACACTGCCCTAGTACAAAACCCGACCACCCAGCCCCAACAACAGGGTCAGACCCAGGCAGCACACCGGGTGGTGGACGTGATCACGGGCGGGTCGGTCGAGAAGGTTACAGGGAAGAAGAGGCGTGGATTGTTAAAAGTTCTGTTCTCTATGTTTGATCAGCCTGTTAGGTGAGAACAATATCCAGGCACAATCAATGTCTTTTTCGGATGAAGATTACCCTTCGAAAATAATCGAGCCGCATGAAGGAGCACTGGTTATTACTGCACAAGTGGGTTCGGTAGATATGAAAAGGATAATGATCGACAACGGCTCATCGGTGGATATATTGTAGGCCCATGCATATCAGAGAATGGATTTAGAAGGTAGAAAATGGAGATCGGGCAGGAACTTCCCTATACGACTTCATCAACGAACCGGTTCAGGTAGCAAGGACGATCGAACTGTCGGTCGTCTTCGGGATAACTCCTCAGCAAGTCGAGGTAATGTGTAGATTTTTTGTCGCCATTCTTGGAAGACCGACTTTAACAGCGTTGCAAGCAGTGACTTTAATCCCACATTTTAAGATCAAGTTCCTTATACCGAATGGAGTTGGAAAGGTTGCTAGGGACCCTTAACTTGGCAAGAAGTTGTTATCGGAACACTTTAATCTCCAGGGGTAGGGGTCAGTAAACATAAGCAAACAATGGCGACAGAGATTGAGTCATTTACCGAAGGGATTACAGAGCCCCTCGCCATGCCTGCGGCAGATGTAATAACCCAATATTTTCTATATAAATAAATGAGAAATTTTGCATATAAATTTTTTTTTATTTTAAAGAAGGAAATATGTGCCAAGAAATGTGTATGTATTTATGTGATAAATAAAATTAATTTATTACATGAATAATTTTAAATAATTTTATTTTAAAATTATTGATCATTATAAAGTATATACTTACAATAATTAATTTTATAGTAGAAATGTCTTTATTATTTATTTTCTATGAAAATATGATTTTTATATTATTTAAATAATATATGAAATGATTATTGGAATTATTATAATTACTATTTTATTATATGAATTTTAGTTCAGATTATTAAGTTAAGTATTTTAACTTAATTAATAATGTTATATATGAAAGATAAATCAGATATGGAATCCAAACCCTAATTTTAGATTTTGAGCAATGAATGAGAACAATAATATTATATTAAATATAATATTATTTTTCATCGTTATAAATATATACTGTATGTGTGTATTGATAATCATTAGTCAATTATGGTGTATAATGTTAAAACCCTAACATCAAGTTATTAAACCCTAATTGTTAAACTCAATTATGAGTTCAAGACTGTGTAGTAATTGTGTTATATGAATTATGTAGCATATTATAGAATTTCTATTAATTAGGAAAAACCCTAATTAATATTTGAAAACTCTAATTTGCTAATTAGGAACCCTAATTGCTAAAATTAGAAACTCTAATTATTATTTTAGTAAATTGAATTGTTAATTTGGGAACCCTAACGATATTAAGGAACCCTAATTTTCTATTAAAACCCCTAATTTTATTACACTTGAGTTTTAATTTTTCAAACCCTAAGAATTATTTGAGAAACCTTAAGGTTTAAAATCTAGTGATTAAACCCTAAATTTAAGTACCTTGGACAAGAATACCATTAAAATTAAAAGACAAATGACCACTATACCCTTTTTGTCCCATTCTTGCATTATTGTTAGGAAATCTTGCCAAATCTTGGCAAAATCATTACCCTAGTCTAGCTATGAGCTATAGCATTCCAGCAAATCAGATTCAATTCACCAGCCATGTGCCTTGTACCATTATTTGTATAGATCAAGAGAGAAAAAGTCACATTTATGCTAATTTGTTCACAACTCTCATCCTAGAACTTCTCTTTCTAAAACCTCCTAATTTCATTGCTAATATCAGTCACAAACCAAGCCCCACAAATACATATAACCAAATCAGAAGTCAGAATCAAGATTTTCTTAGAAAGGTATAAAACCTAACCCTAGAAGTTGATCTTTAATCTTATGTTAGATTTTGTATTTTAGTGTTAAAATATGTTGTAGGTAGTGTATAATGATGATCTGAGTTGCTAGATGTTAGATCCATAACATCTAGAGGCTCGGATTTGAAGTTTTATGAAATCTGGAAATCTGGAAAATGAAGTCTGACAACCTAATGTCAGACCTCATAGATCCGTGCTCGTTAATGATTTGTATGTGTTTGTAGTATGTCATGTGGGCTTTACTCTAAAACTTGAATCAGGATCAGATCTGCTATAAATTGAAAGTTATTGATGGTCAAACTATGTTGACCGGCCACGACTTGACCATTCTGGGTAACCCAGATTATTGCCCAGAAATTACTAACAAGAAATATATGGACGTAGATCTTTCTGTTGATTAATTCTTTGTTATGTATGTTGTAGTTTGTTACTTGGACTATAGTTTCATGCTATTAGAACACCTTAACTTAAACCAAGCAGAATGTTCACGACTTACGTTTTCTGGGTAACCCAGAAAACTCAAGAGCGTGACGTCTGACAAGGTTTGACCGGCCAAGATCTGTTTATGTATTTGTTGTTTTGTGTTTTATGTTTTAGAATATACGCTTGCAGGTTGGCTACAGATTTTATCCATTAGATCACTAAATCATTACCGGGATCACAAGTTGTGAAGGCCCAAATATGCAATGTTCTAAAAGGCACTAGGCGGGCGGCCGAGGGGGGCCTAGCGCCTAGGGGGCCTAGGCGGGGCCTGGGCGGGGCCTGGGCGGTGCCTAGGTGGGATATTTTATTATAAGGCAATTTTAATATTTTATCTTACATTTATCCAAACAAAATAATAATATAAAGGAAAGCAATCTATAATAAAAATAATAAAGGCATTTTCTTAAAGTTCAAACACATTTTCATATTGCTAATGTTAAAGTTCAAATACATATCCATATTGATAATGTCAAAGTTCAAACACAAACATTCAATTGTTCAAAGTTTTAACATATTTTTAACGTATTAGTTTTATTTATAAACAAGATTGCTATTAAATAATAAATTTTAAAATTTCAAGAATTTAATTCAATATTAAAACTTAAGAAACTAAACATAAATTTAAGAATTATAAAATTGAATTAAACTAAATATTATAAATGTATCCTCATTTATATAATTTGAAATCGGTACAAGTTCAAAAAATTACAACTATAATAAAATTATCCATTTTGACTTGATATTTTTCACTTCTTGTTGTGATTTGATATTCTACAACCTGTATTATGAATATGGTAAATCACTAGAAAAATAAATATATCAAGATTTGGTTTGGGTAGTTAATAAAATAAAAAAAATCTCTCCGCCTAGAACCCGCCTAATTTTCTAGAGGGATTTTTTTGTCGCATTGGACCTAGGTGAGGCGCCTGGGGGGCTTAGAGGCGCCAAGGGGGGCCTAGGTCCTAGGCGGGGCGCCAAGGGGGGGCCTAGCGCCTAGGCGGGGCCTAGCGCCTAGGCGGGGCCTAGGCGGACCTAGGCGGGAATTTTTAGAACAGCAAATATGCTTGCACGAACTGTTCTTCATTTCTGGGTAACCCAGAAAATGAAGAACAGTTCTGACAGTTTGTTTAAGGCCTTAGATCTTGCTCTTTGTTTATGTTTAGATTTGACTAGTGTTCAATACATGTTCTCTGTTAGTTTCTCTGCAAAACCCGACGTCTAAACTACCTAATACATGAATAGATTGATAGATTTAAGACCACCAAGGTCGTTGACCGGCCATGACCAGATTTTCTGGGCAGCCCAGAAACGCGATGAACACGTCTGACAGTTAGTTTGCTGGCTTATAACTTTCATGTGGGATGTTGTATGACCTTGTTAGTGCTGTTTCATGTAGTGTTACATTAACACTACAAGATCTAACTATTAGTTAGCCCAGAAGCACAGTACACAATGAATTAATCATGGTCAAACGTGGTCCCTCAAAACTGACTTATGAAGGTCTGGGTTTCTCAAGAACACATTAGACTACACTTTCTGTCGCTAAAGGCTATAGCGACAAACCTTGTAATTTTATTTAAATTATTTTTCAAAAATCATTTAAAAATAGAAATTTATTATTAAAAATTCAAAAATAGTTTTAAAAATTATTTTAAGTTATAAAAAGTAACTTTTAATAATTTGACATATTTTTCATAAATATTAATATTTAATTGGATATTATTGATATTTTATTTATTTAATAAATGCATTAAATAAATTAATTAAAAATGATTTTATTATATTAAAAAGGCTTAAATATGTTTTACTATCCTAAACTATCTGCATATTCTACTTTGGTGATTCACCTTTAAATTTTTTCAATTAGATGATTGAACTATTAATTTTTTTCAATTTCATCCAATTAAAACTGCCACGTCAGAAATTGCTGACGTGGCTATTTGGGTGGGCCATAAATGAACTGATGTGTAAAAAAATTATTTTTTATTTTGAGATTAAACATTATTGATATATTAAAGGGTAAAATAGTCATACCCCTAACATTAATACACTCAGACTAAATCAAAACCCTCAAAACTATCAGAATTTATCGAAGAAAAGCCCAAACTCTTGTTCATCAAAACTATCGTGCTTCTTTGAAACAGATTGTTGTTCCTCTTTGACTAAAAAGAAAAAAACACAAATCCTTGTTCCTCATCTTTAGATACCCAAACCACAACAAAATAAAAAAACAAAACATAAAAGTACCAAATGTTGATCTTCACATCTAACAACCAGAACATCCAAGTCCAACTATCCACATCTCTAAAATCTTAATCATGCATCATCATGTTTACAAAACTTTGGCCCAATCTTTGAGATTCAGTGGCGATAATGGGATAAATTTGTAGACGCCAAAAGATGACGATGAACTCAACAACAACAGTCTTTAATGGCGGATCTTCCTGGATTTCCGACAAGTTGGAGTCTCTGAAGAGCCGGATACCCTTCCAAAACAACGGCGAAATAAACGCCGACAAGTTCCATAAAACGGTTGACTACGTTCTGCTTCTCCGAACACATTTCTCACCAATCGTCACATAAATTCCAATCTTCCACAACTTCAGATTTTAGGTTTGTCTTTTTGCAACTTAAGCGAGATCCCACATTTTTTGCAATTTCAAAATCAACTGGAGGTATTATACCTTGGCTTCAACAAAATTCATGGCCAAATACCACAATGAATCTAGAACATAAGTGAAACACTGGAGTCAATTGATTTTGCTAACAATTCCCTAACGGGATTTGAACAAAATCCAATTAAACTTCAAGGTGTTGGTTTACGCTTTTTATTCCTCGACCGCAACATGCTGCAAAGAAATCTTCCAGTACCACCACCAAATACAGTTTCTTACCGCGTCTCAAACAACAGACTAATTTCTGTCATTGTCAACAAATTAATGGAGAGAATTTAAAGGAACAGGTGGTTGCTCTGTATTTCAGCTATATAAGTAGTAGGACATTCAGGGTTGTAATATATGAGTCGCAAAGTCGGAGCCGTGGAGGAGGAGGAGGCGCTGGAGGAAGAGGAGAGAGAAATAGCGAATTTTGATTTTCTAAGACTAAGGTTTCAGAATGTATTAATCAAAGTTTTGTACCTATTTTAGCCTTCAGTATATAACTAATGTTTTAATCTCAAAATAAAAAATATTTTTTTTCACACATCAGCTACTTTATGCCCCGCCCAAAACGTCAGAAACGTCAGCAATTTCTGACGTGGCAGTTTCAAATTGGATCAAATTGAAAAAAATTAATAGTTCAATCATCTAATTGAAAAAATTTAAAGGTGAATCACCAAAGTGGAATATGTCAGATAATTTAAGATAGTGAAACATATTTAAGCCAATTAAAAATCATTTTAAATGATAAAAAAGTATTTAATAATATTTTAAGTTATAAAATATAACTTTCAATATTTTAAGACAAATTTCATTAATTATTTAATATTAATGATATTAGATTTATTTTAATAATTATATTAAATAAATTAATTAAAAATAATTTAAATATTATAAAAATCATTTTTAAATGAAAAGAAATAGTTTTAAAATATTTTAAGTTATAAAATATAATTTTTAATATTTAAAGGTAAATTTGATTAATAATTTAATGTTAAATGATATTTGATTTCTTTAGTAATTATATTGAATAAATAAATTAAAAATGATTTTATTGATTTAAAAATCATTTAAAAAGGATATAAATGAATTAAAAATATTTTAAGTTATAATAAATGACTTTTAATATTTTGATGAATAATACATTAATATTTAAATATTAATGGTAATTATTTAAAAATAATTTTAAATGTTTTAAAAATCATTTAAGGATAATAAAAATGTTTTAAAAAAAAATATTTTGAGTTATTAAAAATAACTTTAATATTTTGGCAAATAGTTTCATTAATAGTTTAATATTAATTAAATATTAATGATAATAGAATTAGTTAATATTTAAATCATTTAATAATGATTCCGATGTTTGAAAAATCATGATAAATTATAATAATTATTTAAAAATTATTATAAGTCATTTAAAAATAATATGACCGATATTTACAGTTATTGAATTACTGAATGGAGTTTTGGACTCGTTAATTACCCGGTAAAGCCGTAGGCACACCGAAATATTTCAAAAATTAATCCGGACTTAGATAATTGGACTAAACACGTATGTGCTTGTGAATCAATAACTATGTGACAATGCGATTAGGTTGTGTTGACTGCAAATAACAGTACTATGCGATATGATATATTATTCTAATCGAACGAATGATCTTATTAATGATAAGTTTCGATATAAAAGATAAAACTAAGTTGCGTTATTGTAAGCAGCAGCTCAGGAAAATATCCTAACTTTGCATTTACTTTATGCAATGGACATGAGTAAGAAAGTTTCATAATCATATTATTGTGCCAGATTATTAACTCTATTGTTATTGATTATGTATCCAATTATTCATATTCATACAAGTTCTTAAATTATCCGATCATTATTTATCAACACAGTATTAGTGCATAATCCAGATATTTATTCTGTTCGTTAGTTTCTAAATATGGTTATACAAGTGTCCCCACTTGAATAATCATTGTATTTAATCACATGTTGATACATACTTATTGATTTCGAGTATGTATACGTTGACTTAAAAGCCGTCTAAGCTATTTGATTTGGCTAGACATAAACTTAAAAATATTGTTGAGCAAGATAGATTTTATTGTATCCAACCAAATTGTTTTGGTTCGGATTCCCGACTAAGTATGAACATCCCGAACATGGAAAAACTTTTGTGCACCTAAGGTGAATAAGATGAACGATAATATCGTTCTTGCATGCAGTATTGATCAATACAGGGCATAATGGGCTGATCACTCCCATGCCTGTAAGTTATGACGGTCTGCAGATGAATTTCTGTATACCTTTTTGAGAACAGAAAACAATGTTCATAGTCTGTTGACTGATCTTCAGTTATAGTCAGTACGTAGTTTCAAAAATTTCATATAGAAGTGATATGTTGTTATTATTGATTCAGCTTACTTCACAACTGTTGATTCATTGTAGAAGTGTCATTCAAAGAAGACATTTAATTCTTTCAACTAATATATATATTTGTTATTACTTGTTGGGCAATCAAATGCTCATTCTTGCTTTAAATTTAAATGTTTTCAGCTAAGTATGATCAACCAGAAGGTTCAGGCAAGAACAAGGGAAAAGGAAAGCTGTTCGAATGAGTTTTATAATATTCTATGTAATAGTTAAGGTTTATTAAAACAATGATATTTATTATCTATGATGTAATGAATGTTTAAAGGTCGCGTACCTGGGATTTAAACTTTGATATATGTAAATTAAGTTTGATATTTATATTATTGTTATTATTAATAGTATTATTCCGCTCATAGAAATGGTATCGTGAAGCACCGAGTTCGGGTTTCAAGTACCTGAATTTGGGAGCGTCACAGCAGAGACAGAAGACGAGCTGAAACCTAGGAAAAAGGACAAGACAATCAAAATCGGATCGAGACTGTAGGAACCATTTCGGACAAGTTTGATAGAACTACTTCGGGGTTATGCAAACATCTTTACATGGGTTCCTAGCAATATGCTTGGGATCGACAAAAAGGTTGTTATGCACAGACTGAACGTGGACCTTGCCAGGAGGTTGGTCCGACAGAAAAGGAGGATCTCTGCCCCAGAGAGGCAAAATATCATTGATGATGAGATAGCAAAACTATTGGCAGCGGATTTCATTTTTGAGATTAACTATCAAGAGTGGTTGGCGAATGTGGTGTTGGTGCAGAAGCAGAACGGGAAATGGCGGATCTGCATTGACTAAATGGATTTAAACAAGGCATGCCTGAAGGACTTTTACCCCCTTCCACACATCGACCAACTCGTCGATGCCACTTCTGGGCATGCCTTACTCAGTTTCATGGATGTCTTCTCAGGATACAATCAGATTTCGATGCATAAGGAGTATATCCCGAAGACGACTTTCATTACTCATCGGGCGATTTATCCGTATCGAAAGATGACCTTCGGACTACTGAACGCTGGAGCAACATACAAGAGGATGATGAATTATGTGTTCCAGAGACAACTGGGTCGGAGACACCCCCAAAATCGTGTTACTTTTACCTCAGTTTTGGTGTTCACGTTACTATCATATCTATTCATTCCATTATAATACTGACTTAAACATGTTTTGGATTACATGATAATTTTAACATAAATCTCAGGTTATATAGACCTTTACATAGCTAAATACCACAAATATAATACATGTATTTATTACAATGACTTCTTAAAGTTCCTTAAGCACAGGTGCTTAATATTAAATTACTCCGCAACCTTGCCCTTCCTTTTATCTTTCTCTGATGTACCAGCTTTCTCGGTTTTAACTAAAAATTATATTCAACATAAGTGTGAGTAAAACTTGCTTAGCAAGTATAAAAAGAACAGTTGAATATAACATTATTCAAAAAAAAAAGTACAACTTGTAATATACTGAACAAAACAGTTCTGAAGCATTTCAAAATATGAAATCAAACTTTTATATGCTATAAGGTCAGGTGACCAGTGAACTCATTACTATAATTGACAGTGTTGAAACTGCAATCCATGGACATAAAAATTGCTAAAAACTGAATACATCTAAACTTGTACTTTAGGTAATCAGTCCAAGTACCCTATATTGTGCACAACATAACAGACAAATGACACATTACATGTCCTTCGAAATCATATGTTCAGTATCATATGCCCCTATAAAAGGGTTGGTCGTTCAAAGCATTATATAAGAGTTCGCACCACAACAAAATGGTTTTGAGAACTTTTAATGAGATTTTCATGAA
Source organism: Panax notoginseng (assembly GCA_016801055.1). Taxonomy (NCBI): domain Eukaryota; kingdom Viridiplantae; phylum Streptophyta; class Magnoliopsida; order Apiales; family Araliaceae; genus Panax; species Panax notoginseng. The sequence goes on from CM029016.1 coordinate 189,354,812, forward strand.
TGAAGAATATCAATATATCTCAACATTTGTCTAGTCGAAATAATGGCATTGACATACTCTCAATATCATAAGAATAACTGAATTTGTAGTATTACAGTTCAATAATTTGAATAACTTATTTAAGAAAGAACGTTTGATATACTTGTCTTTCGCGTCGTTTAAACTTTTAATAGAGTATCTTGCCACTGAATAGCCTACATATATACAGTGTTGGCTTACTTAGTTATCTTATAGCACAAAGTCTACATTTATTGATACACATAGCTCCTCTAATAACTATCATGTATGTTACTAACATTAGACAAGTATATAAATAACTTTTATTTGCAAATACAGTTAAGTACACATAGGCACTAAGTTTATCACAACACATTCTCACAGCTTAGTATATACATAGTACTTTTACATAGCTAGCTCACATAGACACACAACACATAGCTTTCAGACATCCTAAGCATACAAGTTTTCAATCCAGACATAACATGATATAAATCTTAGATCATAGAACACTTTTATTATCTCACTTAGTCATGTTAAGACATTTACATTTCTTAATCTTCACTTTTGCAACATAACTCAAAAACACCAAAAATATTATTTTTGAGGTGCTTTTAAGGATTTATAGGAATTTCTGTAGTAGCCTTTTTAGTCCCTCACTTGTGCAATCCTATAGACCCCATAGCACAGTATTTTATTTATGGTTTAAGTCTTTAAAATTATTAAATTAAACAATTCAAAAACAGGCCCCAACTAGGCTGTTTTACACATTTCATTCATTGGTAAAATTTCAATTTTTAGTTATTTTCTAGGCTACTTTGATTAAGCTTTTAGACCTGAACCTTGGACATACTTATAGACCATATATCAAAGTATTTTTGTACTGGTTTAGGTTCTCAAGAAAGCCATTTAAGTTTCTTGAAACTGATGTCCAACTAGGTTGTTCATCACAGTTTTTAGTTTTCCTAACTTTGGTCAATTCTTGTCAATTTCATTTCTGACCACATGGGCTCATTCCAACACTTGAATTATTACTAGTTAGGACTAGTTTTAGCATTCCCCTACCTTTGCTATGCATAGATATGGTTTTAACCCTCTAAACCTAGTATTTTCATGGTTTTACATACTAATTTCTCATTTTCTTGTATGTATTAGCATTCCAACACTTGCAATAGTATAACATACTTCTAACTCACTTTTTTAAGAAGTTAAAACTGATCTTTAAGCAAAATGACAAAATCTCAAATTTCACACTTAGAAAATTGCATAAACTGCAGTTTTAGTGATTTTACTAGCTAGTTTGATGATTTGTTTGAATTTCGGGTTAGGTTCTTGGCTCAACCATTTAACCCTACTTTTAGACAATACATCAAGGTATTTTAATCAAGGTTTAGGTTTCTTATTCATGTCAGTTAGGCTTCCCAAAACAGGGGCTCAAACTGGCCTATTTCTCACTTTTTCGCAAAAATTGTTTTTGATACTTTTCCAAATTTTTTTAGTTTTGGCTATTTGGATAGTCTAGGCATATGTATTTTAGTTACTTAAGGCTACTTTTATCATCACCACACTTTAGTTAATCATCTAGCCAAATTTGACCTATTAAAGCACACTTTAGGTTTATAAGAGAGATCCTAACTTGGTTTTCTTGTTAGCTTTTGTCTTGGCCAAGATTAGGAATTCTTACTAGCATGTATTAGCAACTTTGTATAAGCTCATTACAGTTTGTTAGGGTCAGGTACTGAGATTTTCCCAAAACAGTTCACTTTTGGCTTTAAAACATGATTTTCAACAAGTCTAACTCTCAAAACAGTCTAGACTTGGTTTAGCTAGCTTGTGTAGCTTTTAAACTTGCCTACATGGTCCAGGTATGGTAATTCTATAGTTGGGTATTAGTTGACACTAAAAGCTCACTTTTTATAGCTTTTAAACATAAAATTTGGATGGTATACAACATAGACCTAAACTAAGTTAAAGATCACATTTTAAATGTCTTGTATGGACAATATAGGGACTCCTCACTGACTGCTAACTCCATTTTCCATATTTGACTATAGCAGTCCCCTTTTCTAGAGTTTTTAGCATAGTTTTGGCTATTTAATCACAAACAGTCCCAAGCTAGAACTAACAGGGTCTCTAAGCATTTTTATGATCTTTAAACTATCATCCAACTCATGACCACACACTTTAGCATGTTTGCAAAGGTTAGTTCAGTTGTTAGCACAAAACAGCCCCTTACAAAGTATATTTAAACATGAATTTGCACTACTGTGCTATAACAGTCCCAAGTATTCAAATACAAGCATCATTACATTATGTTTTTACCATATAGACTATATTCACGCTTTAAATCACAAGGGTGCAAGGTTTTAGTTCAAAACAGCCCTCTAGGCTTTAAATTCCATAAGAAGCATGGTTTAGCAACATGTCAACAAGGATAGCATGATTATGCAACATGTAAGCATGGACAAATTGTTTTCATGGCATTTAACATATAGAGTCTATATCCGGATGGCAAAGAACATATCACACCTTAACAATCCTCAACAAGCCATTTAAGCTAGCATTCAAGTTCTCAAAACAGTGGCTTGGTTTGGCCTGTTTCAAACAGGCCCGGACTGCCCCTGAAAATGATACTTAAGTTTCATTATTCTTAGACTTCAATGTTTGGTACTTTAGACACCATATTATAGCATGAAAACCACATTAGAAGCAAGACATCAGTTATAAACAATCTTCTTATAACAGCCCCTTTTTGTTGGTTTAGCTCATACATAGACTAGTAGGATATTCAAGTTGCCTTAAATCATATTACATTAGCATAGAACATACAGCCATAACAATTGGTCTTTCTACCAAAAAAAATGAAATGGGAATGGAATGGCCAGAGTTTGCATACCTTGTTAGGCTTTGAGAGAAGGTAGTTTTGATGCTTAATTCTCCTTTCCTCCCCAGCCGGAGCTTTACCACTCTCTCTGTATGACTGCTATAGTATAGAACTTCAGTACTTTGTTATGGCTAGCTGGTCTCGGGTGTAAGGCTTGGCGATTTATGGCTGAGCTCCTCCTGAAGTCAGTCCCATGGCCTCACCTAGCTATTTGCCATTATTACTCTATTCAGCCCCTACAAAGTCTTCTACAGCTAAGCCTATTTGGCTCCTATATTGGCTTCCTGGCAGTCTACTTTTGAGCAGTCAGTTGGCCCCTATATTGACCTCTATTAGGCTCAACTGCTACATCACATAGCAGCTTAATTGACCCCTAATACTTCCTGACACACCCAACTCTTGCAGTCTAATTGCCCTCCTGAATTGGCCCCTAGCAGCTACACTCCACCTTATAGCTACTAACCAAGTTACCATCTAACTGATTAATAAACCATCTTACTGTTCAATGACAAATAATGAACAGACTAAACAAAACCAACTCACTGCCTGCTCAATTGAATTGGGCTAAACAGCCCCCTGCTACTCACTATGTGGTTGTCGGATTGGCCAAGTAACAAGGCAGGGTCTAGTTATAATTTGGGCCTCATAACACATCTCTTAGTATAGCAAGAGTCCAAAATATTAGAATCAATGTAGCACATTTGCAAACACACATAGCAAATTTAATGTGGTCCAATAATTGAATATGGACTCACATTACATATTAATATACATGGATTTTTATTCAACACATTTATTTAGGCTAGCAAAATAGTTGGCACATATATCATAAAAAAAAATGATGTTTCCATGCAATTTAAATACCCATGGTAGTACACACTCTTTTCCTTATTTGTTACTAAATAACACTCTTGAATGAATTTAATCATATCATAATATAATTATTTCATTGACCACATAGGTAGTTTCATGTCAATTGTATTTGCTTTCCTTTTCATTCTTGATATTTATATACCATTATAAAGTATATTCAATCTACCTCCTTTACCATACATAATTTGAGATACTTAATAAATTATTAAATAGTAAATAATTCTAATGCCACAATAATTAAGTATAACTAAAATAAATAAAAATTATACTCAAAATTTGTCATTATAATAATCAAATATTATATGGAATTTTTCGTGTCATTACAGTATGGAGGTATATGTTGATGATATGATCGTAAAGGTCATGTTTGTTTGCAAGGATTATAATTCTTGAACTATATATAATCTATAGGATTATAATCCCAAGACTATTAATCCTATGATTAAATAGTCCTACTCACATGTTTGTTTTTTATGGGATTATTCATAAGATAACTTAAAATAATCTCATGTTATGTTTGTTTTTTATAAAATTAATTAAATGATTAGATAAAAAATATCATTTGGACTATTATACCCTTACCAATAATAACATATTTTAAACTATAATTTAAACTTGTTTATACATCAAAAAGGCGCCTTTAAATAAAAAAAATTATTTGAAACATATCACGTGTACATACTAGAGTCTAGAGGCAATTATGATGAAACTCGTCATGAAAAAATTATTTTAAGAAAAATAAATGATAAACTTTTTAATAGAAAATGTAGATGTATTTTCAAAATAAGTTTTTATTCTCATAAAACAAACTTTTTTACTCAATATATACTATTATTAACCATAATCTTTAAATATTATTTTGAAGCTTTTAAATTTTGTAAGCTTTATAAAGGTTATTTTAATATTTTTGTCCATAAATTACATAGAAATAAATAAATAAATTTGTTTTACCTACGCAATTTATGTATTTATTTTTCCAGTCACTTATTTTGTTCGCTTTCTTGTTCCAGCCTAACTTTTATGTGAATTTCTATTTTTCCTCCCACTTTTCACAAAAGTTATATTTTACAAGAACTGAGTGCCATATTATAATTAATTTTACAAAGGTTAGTATTTATTAATTAACCAATATTTATGTTATGCTTGCATGTACTGTCCAGAATTAAATTAAAGAGAATAAATTAAATCATTTTAATTAACGACCAAATAGACCTTGCTTATAACAGCCATTACTTTCTTCTTGAAGTGATAGACAAGTCCATACTAACGGAGTTAATTCTAATAACAATAGTAGCAGTGGCTAGGTACCAACCACCACACGCCATTTTCCAAAATACAAGAATGCAAATTCTCCATTCTCATACATGTTGGTTATGCTCCAAAATTCATAATTTTGACAGTCTCATATTGTCTATTTTGAAAACATTCTTTGTGCAGTACATGTTGGCTTGGGTTTAGTAACTTGGTTGAGGAAATAGGGATGGGCTCGCGCACATGAGGATGGCTAAGGAATTGGGCTAAGCCAAGCTTGATTTTTGGACTTTCGATCAGAAAACCTTAGTGCGTGTGTGCGCGCATTACGCTCGCGCAGGGGGGGTGCCAATCCGGTGGAATATGCCTCGCGGGTGCACCCAGGTAGCCCACGGTTTTGCTTAAATCCCTAACTTTTATTTCTTTTTATACCAAGCCTAATTGTCTAATTTAATACCCTAGCCGTTTTTCATTAGCGTTATTTTTTCCCCAACGTTCATTAACGTAAACGCTATTTATTTCCCAAACGTAAACCTTATTTATTTCCAACGTTCCTTTTACCGTTGTTCCAACGTTCTTCTTCTCCCTTATATAAATACCAATTGTTCTTCAGAGAATACACAGTAAACAATACATACAGACTATCTTCTTCTTCTCTCTACACTCTGCTAATATATTCTGGGCAATCCACAAAAACAAGTCCACAGTCTCCTTCTGTGAGTACACACGATTGGAGGTTTCGCCGTTGAATCCTGGAAAGTGACCGTCGGCAGCCCATTTGTACCTGAGCTTATTAGCAGTGGGGACGAAATCACTTTTTAGGACAGTAGCTTCGCTACGCCTCGGTTTTTATCGTCTACGAGATAAGTTGTTCCAATTTTAATTTTCAGTTAATCTTGCTAATTCTGCTCTATATTCCAACAATACAAGCCACTCTTTCTCATTCACAAAGGTTACAGTACCTCATTTATAAATGTTAGTTTTGTCCATAAATTTTTAATCCCGCATGATGGGATTATAAGACCTAGCTAAACATGGTATTAAATAGTCCCCAATCTTAAGTCATTTTATAATCCTTGAACTAATAGTCACAAGTCCAAATTTGAAAACAAACAAGTCACTTGGGATTAATAGGCCTATCCCAAGTGTAATCCTTGCAAACAAATATAGCTAGAGAGTTTTTTTGTTCAGGGACATTTAGATGACCTAGAAGATTGCTTTCAGACCGTCAGACACTACAACATCAGGTTAAATCCAACGAAGCGGACCTTCGGTCTTGGAGCAGGTAAATTTTTGGGTTATCTGATAAGCAAAAGGGGGATCAAGGAAAACCCAAAGAAGATAAGGGCAATTCTGGATATGAAGTATCCTCAGTCGTATAAAGATGTTCAACGATTAACTGAACAAATTGCTGCTTTTAAGAGATTTAGGTCTAAATCGGCGAAAAGGTGTTTGTCGATTTTTGATACTTTAAAAGGGCCGAAGAATGAGAAAACCTTTCAATGGACTTCAGAATGCGAGGACGTTTTTCAGGGAATTAAAAGATATCTATCTTCGGCCCCTCTGTTGGTGAAACCGGTTCCTTCAGAACCTTTATATTTGTACTTGCCGGCAAGCTCATTGTCGGTTGGAGATGTTCTAGTTCAGGAGATAGGGGAAAGCAGTTCCCAATGTATTGTGTGAATCATGCTCAGGGAGCAGAAACTAGATACCCAAACCTTGAGAAGTTTGCCTACGCCCTAACAACGGCTAGTCGGAAGCTTCGACATTACTTCCAAGGGTGGTTGATTGTTGTATATACTGATCAGCCCTTAAAGAAGATTCTAAACAAGCCAGACGTCTCAGGTCACTAGCAGCTTGGGCAATGGAGTTGACATAGTTCGTTTTGAAGTATTATCCTTGGACTGCGATAAAGGGTCAGGCCTTGACCGACTTTATGGTAGAATGCTCATTTTTTGAACCCGACACCGTAGACCAGGCAAGAGAGATAGTTGGGTTGGTCTCGGATGCTCGGCATGTTCAGATTTCGTGGACATTGTATGTGGATGGTTCTTCATCTTCGGATGTTAGTGGAGCTGGGGTTATCTTAACAAGTCTAGAAGGGTTTAAAGTGCAGCCGGCTATTCACTTCGGATTGAAGGCAACCAATAATGAAGCAGAGTATGAAGCGATTTTAGCAAGTCTTCAGTTGGCAAAGAGTCTTGAGGTACAGAGGTTGATCATCTTTAGTGATTCTCAATTAGTTGTCAAGCAGATTTCATAGGAATATGAGGCCCGAGGGGCAAAAATGTCCAAGTATTTGGCCGAAGTCAAATATTGTCTCCACTACTTCAGTTCGTTTGCCTTTCAGGGGGTTGATAGATCAAATAACACTATACTCGATGCTTTGGCAAGGTTGGCTACGACGGATGCAAGCTCATTTAGTGGATCGGTCTATCTGGAGGTTTTAAATTCGCCAAGTGTTCAGCGTTCGAAGTTAATGACGGTGGAGCGGTCGAACTGTTGGCTTACGCCTTATTTGGACTATTTGGCAGATGGCGTCTTACATTCGGATCGGATGATGGCAAAGAAAATCAAGTACAGAAGCTCAAATTTTGTGCTCATTGATGGAGATTTATATCGAAGGGCACACTCTTCTCCTTTGTTGAGGTGTTTGGTGTCATCCAAAGCTGAATATGTTATTCGCGAGGTTCGCGAGAGGATCTGTGGCGATCACATGGGAGCATAGGCGTTGGCAAACAAAGTGCTTCGACAGGGATATTATTGGCCAATCATCTTTCAGAAAGCAAAGGATTATGTGCAAAAGTTTTCCAAGTGTCAGTTAAATAGCCTTATTCCTCATCAGCCGCCTGAAGAGTTATTCTTTGTTCTGTCCTCGATTCCATTTGTTGTATGGGGAATTGATATATTCGGTCCACTACCGAAAACAAAGGGTCAGGTTAGATTTATGGTAGTGGCCATTGACTATATGACCAAGTGAGTGGAGGCCAAATCGCTTCGACAAATTACAAAGCAGGAATGCTTGAAGTTTTTTAAGGAGTTAGTGGTTTTCTGATTTTGGATTCTTAAGTATTGGTCTCGGACAACGGCAAACAATTTGTGGGATCTAAGTTCGAACAATTTTTAAAGGATTTGGGGATTCAACATCGGAAGATTTCGGTGACTCATCCTCAATCGACCGATGAAGTAGAAGTTTCTAATAGGACTCTGATAAATGGAATAAAAAGAAGACTAGATGAGGCTAAAGAAAGGTAGCCTGAAGAGTTGCCCAATGTGTTGTGGGCATATCGGACTACTCCAAGGACAACAACATTATTTTTACAACACTAGAGTATTAAGCCTCTATTGTTAAAATCTTATTCAACATGTACTTATTCTCACACCGCAGTTATCTTCGGTGGCACAAGCCGTCAAGTTTCACGTGTGATTTCGTTTATGTGCAGGATTGGACGCGTTATTAGTGATTGAGGCGCGTAGATGAATTTTGGCATTAACAATGTTTTATATAGTTGTATCTTTAATTTTGTCCCATTGCATTATATACTAAACCAACTTAAAAATAAAAATAAAAACTTTCCTTTTATTATTTGTTTCTGAAAGTAAGTTACCTGCCCATATAACAAATTTTTTAAAAAAATGAGCTAATGGGTCACATAAATACACATACCCAAGTATAGGAAAAGCAGTTTGTCTAAGAATTGAGGCAACACCAAGTTGATCTAGTGCACGCCAACCGTTTGACATAATGCCAATAGCTGCCCCAGCCGCTCGCAAACTCTCTGATCTTTCAAAAACTACGCATTTGATGCCTTTCCTGTCAATAAATACCCAATTCTTTCCTTAATAAGCTTAATTAACACTAAAATGATGACTTACTACCCATTTAATTCCGTAAAAGAGTCTCATTTATAAAATTTGAGAATATTTAGAATGTATTATTTTATTCCATGTTCAGAACCTAGAAGTTCTATGTTATATGGACTCATCAACCCCCAAAAGATCTTAAAAGAACACAATACGGATAAATTTAATTTTTAAATATTTTTGTTCATCTTCTACATTGTATTCCTACCCTTGTCGTGTTGATACAGATACTTTTTTAATTTAATAGCAGTAACACAAAAATAAAATTATGACGATAAATTTAAAAATAAAAATTGTCATTTTATACTACGTAAACAAAAAGAGAGACTATTTTTGTTACTCTTTTTAGGTATATAAAAAGCACGGAACCTGTGAAGAGCAAGGGCTGTAGCAAGACCGCATATTCCACCACCAACTATCACAATCTCATAATTCACTTCACCTGCAGCATTTGCATCCATCTCCGAGTCCTTGTCCTCTTTTGTTTGCCCACAAAATCCTTGTACTTCCCGGTTGAGTAGAATGCAAAAGGTATCCAGAAAAATATTTCAGATAGTGTAGTAGAAGTAGTACTTCACTTGGGAAACTATTTTTTTATTTTTTTTTTTTTTGCATATACGTTTGCAGTGACGCATTTTATCTTTTTATCATCATGGGTCATAGGTGTGCGCAGGTTTGATTAATGCAATGACCCACTTGGTGGTCATATGGCTGAATTAATTTGCCTGGGACTGGGGCATAGCATTTAATTTTGCTTCAAGTTACAAAAATTGATGTCCACATTTCTTGGATAGTTCAAATTTAAGTCGACCCTCTTACCAAACAGTCTTTATTAATTAAGGGTAGATCAGCAATAAAATTCTAAAGGACAGTCTTTAAATTAATATTACCTCCATCCCATAATATCTGTCGTTTTAGAAAAAAAAAAAAATTCAATTTATTTGTTGTTTACAACTTTCTAAAAGAATAAATTATTTACTTTCCTATATCACCCCTACCTTGTCTCATTGTCCCAAGAAATTTTCTTCCTTGTATTAATAGTTTTCAACTTCCCATAAAGGGGTAGTGATGAAATTTCACACCAATTTTAATTAATAAATGATAGCACTAAATGACTTTCTTAATCTATGTGCATCAAGCTAAAACGACAGTTATTATGGGATGAAGGGAGTAATTATTAGTTGAAAATAAGACTGTAAATTGAACCAAACGGTTCAGACTCGATCCGAGCTCAACCCGAAAAAATGTGAGCGAGATTTGAGTTCGTTAATAATATGGTTCAAACATTGTTGGAAATTAAGTCAATACAAACCACACTAAAATAAAGAGAGATAAAACAACACAAGATTTAATGTGAAAAACCCTTGAAGAAAAAAATCACATGTCAAACTCCGAATCTCCACTATATTAAAATAATAGGTTTACAATAATCCTCTCAAGTTTTACTCCCTAAAACTTGAGTTTCCACAATACCGCGACATAACTTTTTGCACGGACTAAAAGCTGTAAAACCCTCACACCCACAATATAACATTTTTGCACCGAATATAAAAACTGCAAAAAACCCTCTCCCTCACACAAATACAAAATCCACTCACACCATCTCTCAACTATTAGGATGCTACATGACTTTTGATTGTGTTACACTACAACAATTCAACATAATACTATATTTATAAAGTACCCACTATTATCCTTTTCTTATTCAAAATAGGACACTTCCAAAATAAATTTCTACTACAAATAGATTTCTTTCTAAAATAATACTCCTATTAAAAATAGGACTTCTTCTTTTTCATATTAACAATCTTTTTTTTGAATAGAATTCGAGGAGTAACCCAACAAATCTGAGCACAAAAAATAGTTCGAATAAAAATACAAGTAGAATCTGAGCAAAATTATACTCGACTCGTTTAGGATTCAAACTACTTGAATTCTCGATTGTGATTCGATACATATTCGTGTAGATACTCGATACATTCTCCTATAATATATACAATGTTAAATAAAATTAGAATAATAATAATAATAATTATTATTATTATTATTATTATTATTAATTATTTTTTAACATATCATTCGTTAGAGTTTCTTATTTTTTTTTATAAAAGTGTCATGCAGATAATAAATGAATAGACATCTAATTGATTTAACATAATGGTATAATTTTAACATTTTAATTAGTTCAGTTGATTAATTACAGTTTTATTTAGTTGAGTGGTCTATTGCACGTGTGCCAACTTCAATCGGTAAAATGTTATTTTTGCCCAACATTAACTAGACCACTTTGCAGGACTAGGATCCTCTCCATTTCATGGTTTATATTTAAAATGTGTTAAAATGTGACATCATGTTGATAGGAGAACAGTGTCAAAACCAGAACATTTATAGAGGGGGGTCAAAATACATCAGTAAAAAAATTATTTATTAACGCTTGAAGTGCTTCTTTTAAATTCATTTTGCCCAATTATAGTATTTCACAACATTTTATTCCAACCCTTGTCAACTTTTGAGTTGTGAATTTAATGACTTTAAATACACACACACACACACACACACACACACACACACATATATATATATATATATAATTTTTTTTCGAACTATGAGACTATTAATCAGACTTTAAAATTTTTAGTCAACTGATTAGCTATTTTTATATATAAATTATAAATTATAATATTATATATTCAAAACCTTATATTGTGGTTGATGGGATTAATTAGCTTGAAAGAATGAATTCCAGCAACAAAAAAAAATAGAAGAAGACAGATTTAATAATATTGATAGGATAGAACTATGGTGAACTTATGGTCACTATAGTAGGATAAAAAAAATTGTTTTATTTCTTTAGCTTTTTATTTTTAATTAGTTTACAGAGAGAATTGTTACCACTTTTTTTCCCTCACTTTAATGATAAAGTAAAAATAAAAAAAACAAAGGAGAAATTAAAGAAAATACATTAAAAAAAAGAAGGAAAATGAAAACAAATAACCTCCGAAAATTTTAGGGTAGGGGTCATATAACCCCCTAGACCCTCCTAGTTCCGCCCATGCAGGAGAGAGAGATGATTTTAAATCTAGATCATGAAATGGACCTTCCATTTCATTTGAAATGGAGAGGGTCCTTGTAAGACCCCAATTTATTATAAATAAAATTGAATTTTCTCTAATTATTATCTTGAATAATAAGGTGTTAATTTGATATAATGCTTTGGTTATGGGTGAAATGTGTAAAATTTTCAAAATAAGCAAGTGGTTATAAAATATTCATTGTTGTCGGGGAATATTCGTTTGGTCATGAAATATTCTTGCTGTCGGGGAATATTCGTACGACGGCGTAGCCATTTGTGGGTCCCATAACGGAAAATGGTCGGATGAAAAAAATGACAAGTTTGAGTTTTTATAAATAACGGCGTAATTGTTACCGTTAACACTGTTGGAATACCCGGTGGTTAAAATACAGTAATATGCGTGGTTGCACAGTAGCACACGGTATTGCACAGTATTGATGAATTATTGATCCTTACGTAAGAAGGCACTGCTCAATAATATTTATAATAATTATTGTTCAATATTTTATTTTATTGATTCAATAATTGTTGCGTTGAGATTTTATATTATTGTTGTTTCAATAATTGTCACTGCACAGTATCTCCATTATTATATCAATAATTCATATTATTTGAATAATATTATTAGATAGCATTATTAACAATGTCTAAGGAACATCTGTCTAAAGAGAGGTTTGGTCACCTAATTGCGCGCCAATAAGGAGAAATCCTTATCGAAAAGCCCCCTCTTTCCTGGGAACGACCTGGTTGTCATAATTGTGATTCTGTAATATTATTTGTGAATAATTAATTATTGATTTATATGATAAGAAAATATTTATTTTTATGTGGATATAAATGAAAGATTTAATTTTTAGGTGTTTTATCAGTATTTTGTCGGAATGGAGGTTTTAAAAGTCAAAACAGTGTTCTTAAAACTTTATTGCGCGAGTTATAATTTTAATCCGACCGTTGGATCGTTGTGATTTTTGGATATGTTATACATATATAAGTTGAGTATATGTCCACAAATTTTGAACCGTTAAAAATTAAAGTATGATTTGTTATGAATTTTAAGAGGTGTTGAAAAACATCCGTATGTGGATTTTAGACATTTTCTGTTTAAAATTTGGAAAAACTTTCTTCTACAAAATTGTAGAGAATTAAATTTCCTATAGAAAGGACATGAGATTTGAATTTTTTTAATAAAAGGGCTATTTATTATGAATTATTGAAGTTCAGAAATTAAAATATTTTTATTAAAAATTGGGTGGGATCCACTTTTTTTTTTTAAAAACATGTGGGTTGCTATTTTTTTTTCAGAAATGGAATGCTAGACTTTTCAACAAAGTGTGCGTAGAAGATGAGAAAAGAAATTTTAATATTTTATTAATTTAGTCTCCTTTGGCGTTCTAACATTTTTTTATAAATAGGCGCTTAAGTTAGAATTGAAAATCACACCAGAAACAAGTTTTCTTTCTCTCTATATTATCAAGCGTATTTTTGTGAGTATTTAGATACTTTGAGAGATGCTATTCAGTGCAAGTTCCTTCGGCTTTACATCCGATATTCCGATTAGAAATACTGTTATTTTGAGGTAAGTGATGTTATTTTCTTCAAAAATGATATTATTTCCTTCAATATCATTATGCCGAAATATTGATATAAATTTTATTTTAGAAATTCTACCTTTTTGTGTCGGAGTTACTATTCACATATACAACACTATTCACGTATACGACACTATTCACCGAAAAATAAAATTTTCTTCTTTTTGTCCAAGATGTCTATTATGGTTACTATCTTTGATTGTATCCATGTTTTAATCTTTATTTTTGAATTCTGCTTCATAATTGGTTATCATGGAGTATTATTGAACTTGGATAAACTGTAGTACGAATCCTTAATATTTGTTCTTTTGTCTCACTGGATTCATTTTCTTTAAGATATTTTTCATCATCCTCAGTCCTAAATGATGCTAAATATCTTTGGCCTGTAGTGCAAAAATGAATGATTAACTGATGAATATCTTTGGCCCGTAGTGCAAAGATGAACAGGTGTTTAGATGAACATGACCAACTGGTGATACAAAAGAATATCTTTGGCCTGTAGTGCAAAGATGAATATTTGATTCAAGATGTATATTGATTGATGTTACAGGGATAAAATATCGTTGATGGGCTTTTAAATCTTAAAAGATAGTAGAATTCATTCTCTACTTGACTCTTCTAATGGATTAATGTTTCCACTACAGTTGTTGATCTAAAACTTGTTGTCTATTATATTTTATCAGATTTTTCCCTGTTGAAGACTAATGATAAGTTGTTGTATATTATCTTAGTCATAATATTCTTTACTGGGCTAGTTGAGCTCACCCTTTTCCTTTTTGTTCTATTTTTCTCAGGAGGCGAGAATATAGCGGGAACTAGTCGGGGTGTGGAGTGATGTTTCTAGTCAGTTGTGTTAGCAGTCCTCACTATTTTATAGAATAGTGTTTCAATAATTGTAATGAGGATTTCTTTGAGTGTGGATATTGTCTAGAAGACAATATTTGTATTTAAACTCACAGTATTTGTGTTGTCGTATTTTGCACGATAATTATTTAATGAAGTTGTATTTGTTTCTGTATCATGTATTTGGTGACTCAGAATGGGTGATGTATACCTATTTTGGGGGCGTCACAGTTGGTATCAGAGCTTAGGGATATGGTCTCTGGCGAAGATCGGGGAATAGAACTACGATGGGAGAGACGAGTAAATCCTTCGCTAGTGTGTTCTACCTAAGCTTATTTGTTGGTCGGCCATAATATAGGGATATTATGTGATATGTTAATTTATTTAATTAACTCTTATTTTATGGCAATATTTGAGAATGGCAGCCGAGAACGTTAACAATGGAGTAAATGAGATCGTGGAGACACCTTTGATCACCACCCAGGGGAACGTGCAATAAGAATGCAATATTCCTCCTGTAAACAATACTACCGAACAAATGATGAATGATGGAATATTTAGAAGCTTTTTGCAGTTCATGTAAAATTAGACGAGAGAGACTCGTGTACAAATTACGGGTGGAAATGATAGCAACGCGCGGTTTATCACAGTCAAACAGTTCAAAGAGTTGGGACCACCAGAATTTGCGGAAAAACCAGATCCGATCAAGGCGGAGACGTGAGTTAAACAAATTATCAAGAAATTTGATGTCTTGGGATGCTCGGAGGAACAAAAGGTTCCATTCGCTACATTTATATTCTGTGGTGAGGCAGATTACTGGTGGAAATCTGTAAAGCGTACCCAGCCTGCCGCACTCAGCATGTCTTGGGAAACATTTCAAAAGCTGTTCAATGATAAGTACTTTCCTAAAAGTATTCGTCATATGAAGGAGGTAGAGTTTATCAGACTAGAACAAAACAACATGACTGTGTCTCAGTACGAGGCGAAGTTCGCGGAGTTATCCAGGTTTGCACCTCATTTGGTGGAGAACGAGGAACGTATGACGAGGATGTTTCTTGAGGTCTAAAACCTGAGATTCGACAATATCTTATCTCTCATAAATTTTCTTTATATTCAGATGTTGTAAACGGGGCTCAATTATTAGAGCGAGATAATGAGTATGTTCAACCGAGAGACCACAACTAGGGTCATACCAGTGGCAGCAGTCATCGGAGCAATGACAACCAGCAGGGAGGAAAATATTCGGACAAAAGCGGTAACCACTCTAGTGGTAATCGTGGTTGTGATAATAGAAGAAGCGAGTCGGGAGGAGATTTCAAGAAGAGAAGGTACACCAATGATAACGTGAAGACGTCAGCACAAACATCAACTATTTTTAGGGAAGGAGAATGAGCACCGGTCGTTTGTTACAAATGCGAGAAAGTGGGACATATTAGCCCAAACTGCCCGCAACAATCCAAGGTGTGTTATAACTGTGGAAAGGAAGGTCATATAGCTAGAGATTGTCTTGTAGCGAAACCAAGTCCAGCGGAAATGGTGACTCCGAAGGCTGTTTCGAAAAAGTCAAAGTCAACGGTTCCTGGTAGAGCGTTTGTCGTGACTGGCCAAAACGCGAGAAACCCGAACGAGGTGATTACGGGTAAGCTAATCATAAATTCTTGCGAAGTTTATACCTTATTAGATACCGGTTCTACCCATTCTTTTATCTCTCCTACTTATGCTCAACGTTTAAACTTGACTCCGGAGAAACTAGACTTTGACTTATCTATTGAGACTCCTTTAGGAGAAACCTTCATTGCATCTACTGTTTATAAATCTTGCTTGATCCAATTTGGAACCATCACATTACCTGCCGATCTTATTTCATTAAAAATTCTTGCATTTGATGTGATTTTAGGGATTGATTGGTTAACCACACATCATGCTAAAATTGATTATTTTCGTAAGGTTGTTAGTTTTCATATTTCTAACCAACCTATTATGCGAATTCAAACAACCAAACCATTAAAATCAATCAATGTCATATCAAGCCATAAAGTTATTCGTTTATTAAAAAACGGATGTCAAGCTTTCTTAGCCTATGTCACGGACTTGAACAAAAACACTTCAGATTTGAATAATATTTTTGTTGTTAGTGAATTTCCTGATGTATTTCCTGAAGAACTTCCTGGTCTACCCCCAGAACGTGAAGTTGAATTCTTTATTGACCTTGAACCTGGTACAAAGTCCATTTCTAAAATCCCATATCGAATGGCTCCTATTGAACTTCAGGAGTTAAAGGTCCAACTACAGGAGTTGTTAGACATCGGTTTCATTCGTCCTAGTACATCTCCTTGGGGTGCTCCTATTTTATTCGTAAAGAAGAAAGACGGGAGTATGCGACTTTGTATTGACTACCGAGAATTAAACCATGTCACCATCAAGAATAGGTATCCGCTACCTCGAATTGATGACCTGTTTGACCAGTTACAAGGAGCATAATTCTTTTCAAAGATCGATCTTTGTTCTGGATATCATCAGCTGAAGATTAAAACTGAGGATATTCCGAAGACTGCCTTCAGAACTCGGTACGGGCATTATGAATTCTTAGTCATGTCTTTTGGATTGACTAATGCTCCTGCTGCTTTCATGGATATGATGAACCGTGTATTCAAGGAATATTTGGATCAGTTCGTTGTTGTCTTTATTGATGACATCCTCATCTATTCCAAAAGCCGTGAAGATCATGAACACCATTTGAAGCTGGTATTGCAAAGGCTTCATGATAATAAGCTATATGCCAAGCCGAAAAAATGCGAGTTTTGGCTTGAGGAAGTAGCATTCCTTGGGCACGTGGTGTCAAAACATGGAGTATCTGTTGACTCGGCGAAGATTGAAGCAATACAAAGTTGGGAGCAACTGAAGTCGGTGACCGAAGTACGTAGCTTTCTGGGCTTAGCTAGTTATTATCGGAGATTCGTGGAAGGATTTTCTAGAATCGCTACTCCGTTAACTCAGCTGACTCGGAAAGATACAAAATTTGTGTGGAGCGAGGAATGCGAGAAGAGTTTCCAAGAGTTCAAGAGGAGACTCATTTTGGCACCTGTTCTGACAATACCATCTGGTTCGGATGGATTTGTTATTTACAGCGATGCTTCAGGCAAAGGGTTATGATGTGTTCTCATGCAACATGGGAAAGTCATAGACTATGCCTCGCGACAACTCAAAGAATATGAGAGAAATTATCCTACTCATGATCTAGAGTTGGCAGCAGTCGTTTTTGCATTGAAGATTTGGAGACACTACCTGTATGGGGGAGAAAGTGGAGATCTATACGGATCATAAAAGCCTCAAATATTTCTTCACCCAAAAGAAACTCATCATGCGGCAACGACGTTGGCTTGAGCTGTTGAAAGATTACGATCATACCATCCAATACCATCCTGGAAAAGCAAACGTAATAGCTGACGCCTTGAGTAGAAGATCATATGCGGGTACGAGTGCGATGTTGTTAACACAAAGGCCCATTTTGTATGACTTGTAAAGGATGGAGATAGAGGTAAAGGCTCCAAGTACCTACGTGATGATATCAAATATACGAGTAGAACCGACTTTAATCGATAAAGTTAAAGATGCTCAAGCTACGGACCTGGAGCTGATGTGTATGAAGAAGAAAGTGCAAGAAGGTGCTATTCCAGAAGCAAGAATCGATGAGGAAGTAATACTTCGAGTTAACTCCAGACTTTGTGTTCCAAACGATTTTAACTTGAAGCATAGAATCATGATGGAGGCACACAACACACCGTTTGTAATCCATCCTGGGAGTACCAAAATGTATCATAATCTTCGACATACATTTTGGTGGAATAATATGAAGAGAGAGATCACAAAGTTTATCTCGAGGTGTTTAACTTGTCAACGGGTAAAGGCCGAGCATCAAGTGCCAAAGGGTCCATTGCAACCACTTGAGATTTCAAAATAGAAGTGGGAACACATTACCATGGATTTCGTTGCGGGTCTTCCCAAAGTTTCTCAAGGCATAGATGCGATTTGGGTTATTATTGATAGATTAACCAAGTTTGCTGATAAGTGGGTTTTATACCTACTTATTGGATATCAATTCACACGAACTATGCCTATCTCAAGTACATTTTAGTGTGTTTTTAGTTGTATTTTATAATATTTTACATTGCATGTACTGAGAATTCCTTTGGTGTAAACGTGCAGGAAATGACATAGCTTGGCAATGGTAGATGGCATGAGGCTAATGGAAGCTTGACGCGAGGAACAATTGGAGATATGCAACTGAGGATGGATGAAGGAAGAGTGGCATGATAAAGAATCAATAGCAACAGGACAAAGCAGTAGCAACAGCAGAACACAAAATCAAAACTGCAGAAGCCGCACGGCTAAATAGGCTTAAACTCGCGCGCCAGCACGATCACTCGGCTTGACCAGATTTTAAAGACGCGCGCCCGCGCGAGGAATACAAAGGGGAAGCCCGCAGCCGCGCGCAATGTTGACTGAAGCTGTTGACTTTATTTTAATTTGCGTAACTGAGAGGAGGGTTCAATAGGGGCTTATATATTAGACGTATTTTTGATGCGTGAGAGGATACCACTCCTTGGGGGATCACGTAGCTATCTTTACTTTCTCTCGTCAATTTCAATAATAGATTAGAGTAGATTAGTGTAGGTACTTTCTAGATTAGATTAGATCCGAAGACTTGAAGCAATTGGAAAGCATCAGAGATTCTATCTTGGATCAGGAGAAAAGATTTGCACTACAATTCTCTAGTCTTATTTTCTCTTTGATTCATAATTGTATCTTACGATGTTTATTCTATATATGGATGATAGATTTGATTCAACTATGATCTAAACTCTATTTTGAGATTGCAATGGATTCTATGGACTAGTTATTTCTGATATATTGCATTGTTAGCTTTATTGATTGTTTGAGATTGTCTATTAAGATCGTCCTTATTTGCTTAGTTGATTGGCCATCGATTATTGTGATAACCCATATGAACTTGAAAGACGCAGTATGGGTTTAGATCTGATCTTATTAGCTTGTGATTGTATGTTCTACATTGTGTTGGGATATATGATTTGTGCTTAGAATAGACATATACCAAAGCACCACTCGTAGTCAATCGAGGACTTGGGTTTAACCCCTAATTATTTGTAAATCACATAGACATATAGTGGTTTAGGTAATGTGGGTGTTCATGTGTATTCTATCAACTGTGGATTACATGTGATTTGTGTATAGTACATTGAGAGATGGCTATACTTTACTTTCGTGTTCTTGACTAATAATCCAGTACAATTAGTTTGGCTTAACATGAAATGTGTAGATTTGAATGAGTCAGTAGTTGAAATTGTGATCTCAGGTCTTCTTTATCTAATCTTACTCTAGGAATATTTAGGTTTATTTATTTTCCTAGTTTAAATATAAAATATCAAATCATTCGTTTAAATAAGACTGAAATGGTTGTGGGCTAGTGCTTGGTGAACTTTATTAGTTAATTCTCTGTGGGAACGATACTTTACTTACTTTTTATTACTTGTTGACCGTGTATACTTGCACGCATATATTGATCGGTAAAACGACCAACATCTGCTCATTTCTTACCTATACGTTAGACTTATTCCCTTGAACATCTTGCGCATATGTACGCGAATGAGATTGTGAGATTGCATGGCATACCAGTATCCATAGTTTCGGATCGTGACCCAAGATTCACTTCACGATTTTGTATTAGCTTGCAGAAAGCTATGGGCACGAATTTACGATTCAGTTCAGCATACCATCCTCAAACGGACGGACAATCAGAAAGGACTATTCAAACTCTTGAAGATCTATTAAGACTCTGTGTCCTAGATTTCAAAGGGAGTTGGGATAAGTACCTACCATTGGTGGAATTCTCCTACAACAACAGTTATTAGGCAAGTATAGGTGTGGCTCCATTTGAAGCATTGTATAGACGAAAGTGTCGCTCTCCAGTATGTTGGGATAAGATGGGAGAAGCAACATTGTTGGGACCAGAATTGGTACGCATAACTACAAAAAAGATCCAAATAATCCGACAACGTATACAAACGGCACAGGATCGACAAAAGAGTTATGCGGATCTTCATTGGAAGGACGTGGAATTTAATATTGGGGATCATGTATTGTTACGTATTGCTCCATGGAAGGGAGTTACAAGATTTGGGAAGAGAGAAAAGCTCAATCCAAGATTTGTTGGTCCATTTGAAATTTTTGACCGAATAAAAAATGTGGCCTATAGACTCACATTACCTCCAAGCATGTCTCGTGTTCATAATGTTTTTCACATATCTATGCTTCGTAAATATGTTGAAGACCCGAACCACATTATTGAGTTAGAACCAGACAAAATAGTCGAAGATTTAACGTACGAGGAGGTACCTGTTAAGATCTTGGATATGAAAGAGCATGTTCTACACACCAAGGTTATACCTCAAGTTAAAATTTTGTGAAGTAACCATGCCATTGAAGAAATGACCTGGGAGTTGGAATCGAAAATGAAAGCGAGGTACCCTCACCTTTTCGAAACACCAAGTACGTACGTCAATTTCGAGGACGAAATTTCATAAGGAGGGGAGGTTGTAAGACCCCAACTTATTATAAATAAAATAGAATTTTCTCTAATTATTATCTTGAAGAATAAGGTGTTAATTTGATATAATACTTTGGTTATGGGTGAAATGTGCAAATTTTCAAAATAAGCAAGTGGTTATAAAATATTCATTGTTGTCGGAGAATATTCGTTTGGTCATGGAATATTCGTACGACGGCGCAGCCATTTATGGGTCCCATAACGGAAAACGGTCGGATGAAGAAAACGACAAGTTTGAGTTTTTATAAATAACGGCGTAATTGTTACCGTTAACACTGTTGGAATACCCGATGGTTAAAATACAGTAATACGCGTGGTTGCACAGTAGCACACGGTATTGCACAGTATTGATGAATTATTGATCCTTACGTAAGAAGGCAATACTCAATAATTGTTACAGTAATTAATGTTCAATATTTTATTTCATTGATTCAATAATTGCTGCGTTGATATTTTATATTATTATTATTATTTCAATAATTGTCACTACACAGTATCTCCATTATCAGATCAATAATTCATATTATTTGACTAATATTATTAGATAGCATTATTAACAATGTCTAAGGAAGTTTTGTCTAAGGAGAGGTTTGGTCACCTAATTGCGCGCCAGTAAAGAGAAATCCTTATCGGAAAGCCCCCTCTTTCCTAGGAACGACCTGGTTGTCATAATTGTGATTCTGTAATATTATTTGTGAATAATTAATTATTGATTTATATGATAAGAAAATATTTGTTTTTATGTGTATATAAATGAAAGATTTAATTTTTAGGTGTTTACCAGTATTTTGTCGGAATGGAGGTTTTAAAAGTCAAAACAGTGTTCTTAAAGCTCTATTGCGTAGGTTATAATTTTAATCCGACCGTTGGATCGTTGTGATTTTTGGATATGTTATACATATATAAGTTGAGTATATGTCCACAAATTTTGAACCGTTAAAAATTAAAGTATTATTTGTTATGAATTTTAAGAGGTGTTGAAAAACGTCCGTATGTGGATTTCGGACATTTTTTGTTTAGAATTTGGAAAAACTTTCTTCTACAAAGTTGTAGAGAATTAAATTTCTTATAAAAAGGACATGAGATTTGAATTTTTCTGATACAAGGGCTATTTATTATGAATTATTGAAGTTCGGAAATTAAAATATTTTTATTAAAAATTGGGTGGGACCCACTTTTATTTTTTAAAAAAACATGTGGGCTGCTATTTTTTTTTCAGAAATGGCATGCTATACTTGTCAACAAAGTGTGTAAAAGAAGAGAAAAGAAAAATTAATATTTTATTAATTTAGTCTCCTTTGGCGTTCTAGCATTTTCCTATAAATAGGCGCTTAAGTTAGAATTGAAAATCACACCAGAAATAAGTTTTCTTTCTCTCTATATTATCGAGCGTATTTTTTTGACTATTTAGATACTTTGAGAGTTGCTATTTAGTGCAAGTTCCTTCGACTTTACATCCGATATTCCGATCAGAAATACTGTTATTTTGAGGTAAGGGATGTTATTTTCTTCATAAATGGTATTATTTCCTTCAATATCATTATGCCGAAATATTGATATGAATTTTATTATAGAAATTCTACCTTTTTGTGTCGGGATTACTATTCACGTATACGGCACTATTCACAAATACGTCACTATTCACCGAAAAATAAAATTTTCTCCTTTTTGTCCAAGATATCTATTATGATTAATATCTTTGATTGTATCCATGTTTTGATCTTTATTTTTGAATTCTGCTTCACAATTGATTATTATGGAGTATTATTGAACTTGGATAAATTGTAGTACGAATCCTTAATATGTGTTCTTTTGTCTCACTGGATTCATTTTCTTTAAGATATTTTTCATCATCCTCAGTCCTAAATGATGATATTACTGAATATCTTTGGCCTGTAGTGCAAAAATGAATGATTAACTGATGAATATCTTTGGCCCGTAGTGCAAAGATGAACAGGTGTTTAGATGAACATGACCAACTGGTGATACAAAAGAATATCTTTGGCCTGTAGTGCAAAGATGAATATTTGATTCAAGATGTATATTGATTGATGTTACAGGGATAAAATATCGTTGATGGGCTTTTAAATCTTAAAAGATAGTAGAATTCATTCTCTACTTGACTCTTCTAATGGATTAATGTTTCCACTACAGTTGTTGATCCAAAACTTGTTGTCTACTATATTTTATCAGATTTTTCCCTGTTGAAGACTAATGATAAGTTGTTGTATATTATCTTAGTCATAATATTCTTTACTGGGCTAGTTGAGCTCACCCTTTTCCTTTTTGTTCTATTTTTCTCAGGAGGCGAGAATATAGCGGGAACTAGTCGGGGTGTGGAGTGATGTTTCCAGTCAGTTGTGTTAGCAGTCCTCATTATTTTATAGAATAGTGTTTCAATAATTGTAATGAGGACTTCTTTGAGTGTGGATATTGTCTAGAAGACAATATTTGTATTTAAACTCACAGTATTTGTGTTGTCGTATTTTGCACGATAATTATTTAATGAAGTTGTATTTGTTTCTGTACCATGTATTTGGCGACTCAAAATGGGTGATGTATACCTATTTTTGGGGTGTCACAGTCCTTGTCCCAGTTTGCAATGGTCATCATCTTCCTCAACTTCACATTCTACTTCAAGCTATTTTTGCTTTGCAGTCTTGATTTCTATTTTCTATTGCCTAACCTTGATCAAATCCTCAGCTCCATCATCATCAGAAGCATCACTTATTTCATCCTCTGTTTCAGTATCAATTTCACTATCTACTTACTCATGTACCACATTATCATCTTCCTCATCATTGATCATTATCAATCTTAGCCATAGGTCCATCCATGGTGACATAAACTGTGACGCCCCCAAAATTAGGTATACATCACCCATCTTGGGTCGTCAGCTACATAGTACAGAATACAAATACAACTTACTAATACAACTGTCGTGTACAATACGACAAAACATAAACTGTGAGTTTGAATACAAATATTATCTTCTAGAGAGTATTCATACTCAAAAGGAGTCCTCATTACATTTATTAACACACTATTACATAGAATAGTGAGGACTACTAACTAATACTATCATTCGGACCATCACTCCATTTCCCGACTTGCCCCAGCTACGTTCTCATTTCCTGAAGAGAACAGTGAAAGAAAGGGTGAGCTCAACTAGCTCAGTAAGAAATATTATGACTAAGATAATGCAGAATAAATTATCATTAGCCTTCAACAATGTTAAACTGATAAAATATAATAGACATCAAGTTTAACTGCAGCGGAATAAGCAATCCATTAAAAGAGTCAAGTAGAAAATAAACTCTACTACCTTTTATGATTTAAAAGGTTTTTCAACACTGTGATCGCTGGGACTCAGCTTAATAAAATAATCCACATCATCGAATCACCCCTGCACTACGGCTAATGATATTCGTGTATTCATTAATGGTCTTGATCATACCAACAACTGTCCATCAATGCACTACGGGCCAATGAGGACTTTTACCACATCATTCGTAACATTACGGTCATGATTATACCGAATAATCCCTGGTCATAATCATACCAAGTCCATCTATGCACTACAGGCCACAGATGACTTTTAACAGAATATAAACATGAGGATGATGACAATGATATAAGAATTCAATAAAACAAGTTCAAGAATTAATTTATCCAGGAATTAATAACGTTCAAATTGTCAACATGATACTGCTTTATGGAGTAAACTTCAAGACTGATCTGGAGAATATTTTCATGAATAGATACTAGATGAAGCACAAATGTCAAGGATATTCCACTAATTTCATGGAGTATAGCAGTCAAAGTTTTAATCAACTGAGTATAATAAAGAATGGAATAACAAAAGAAATCACCATGCATGCGATAGACCGCACAGACAGGTTATTCTTAACAGAATAATAATAATGGAACCAGGTCCAGCGTAAACGCACAGACATGATATTCCGACAGAATAATAAATAATGGAACCAGGTCCGGCGTAAACGCACAGATAGGATATTCCGACAGAATAATAAAGAACAGTATAATAAATAATGAAACCAGGTCCGGTGTAAAACACACAGACAGGATATTCCGACAGAATAATAATAAAGAACAGTATAATAAATAATGGAACCAGGTCCGGTGTAAAACACACAGATAGGATATTCCGACAGAATAATAATAAAGGCGGAACCAGGTCCGGTGTAAAACACACAGACAGGATATTCCGACAGAATAATAATAAAGACGGAACCAGGTCCGGTGTAAAACACACAGACAGGATATTCCAACAGAATAATAGAAGAATATCACCAAGTATAGGGTAGACCGCGTATACTGGTTATTCCAACAGAATAATAAAGAATGGAATAACAGAAGTTCTCTTCATGAATATAAAAGAAATAATATTCCCTACCTTAAAAGAACTGGATTTTAAAAAAGTGAAGTAGCAGAATACTTTTATTCTCTCTCTCTTATTCTCTCTATACTTTCTCTCTCTATAGCTTGAATGAATTTGTAAAAAATAATGAAGCCCTAGGCCTCTATTTATAGAAAAACTGAGGATGGCTCTTGGTCTTAACGAAGGGTCAAATGACTCTTGGTCTTAACGAAGGGTCAAATGACTCTTGGTAATATTGAAGGGACAACTACTATTGACGAAAGTAATTACTATTGACCAAGGTAAATACTATTGACGAAGGTAATTACTATTGACCAAGGTAAATACTATTAACCAAGGTAAATACTATTGACGACGGTAATTACTATTGACGACGGTAATTACTATTGACGAAGAGACTCTTAGATGATGACATATGGCCCCCCATAAAAATAACCAAACTTAGCACAACGTCTCAATTATTGATTTAATAATATAACATATTATACAGATGATACTATGACAATAATTTAAGAGATATGATGCAGCAATTACTGTAGCAATAATTGAGTATAGCTGAGTGACTTCTCACGTAAGCATCAATAATCAATACCGTGTGCTACTATGCAATCACGCGTATTACTGTACTTTTACTACCGGGTAGTTCAACAGTTTTAACGGTTTTAACGGTAACACCTCAGCCGTTATTTTTATAGAAAGATAATTTTGTCGTTTTCTAACTACGACTATACTTCTGTTGTGGGGTCCACCAATGATTGTGTCGTTGTACGAATATTCCCCGACAAAAAGAATATTCCCCGACCAAACGAATAATTTAAAACAACTTGCTTACTTTGCAAAATTTATAAATAATACCCACAACTATAATATTATATCAAATCCACACCATAATTATTTCGAGAAAATTAAATATTTATTCATAAAATCTGGGGTCTCACATAAACCACATCAACCTCTTTGTCCGCTAGCTCTTCATCATCAAAATGATCACAATATAGATCAATGGTACCAATTTTTTCAGCTTCTTCAAGTAGTAATCTTACGTTGTCATCATTATGAACCAATTTCCAAATTCATATCTAGCATCCTAAAACAAACAACATAATTTTTTTGTAGCCTAAGTGCTTGTGTAAATTAAATAACTTTTGAGCATTTAACCAGCATCATCAATAGCACGGTAATATTCACATTTACCTTGATAATGGTATATGGGTGTGTGCACAAATTTGCCCCCATGGTTCAGTTCAATTGAAAATAATCCCATGATACAATCAACAAATTAAGTTTTAGCCAAAAAAATTCGAAGTGCTAAACCTGATGAGTGAGTTTTATACATATGAATTGAGTACTTTTAGCTTGTTGATTTGTGAATTCTTGAGTATTTTTTGTTACTTTTTATTTGTTTTATTATTTTTCTATAGTAAAAGTGATGGACTCCACGACACGCTTGCATGAGGTGGTCGTCACTCGGATTGTTTCTAGCAAAGTCATAAGGTGAAACGCTCACGACACCTCAACCCAACATCTATATTGAGGCGAGTACCTTCGTACAATTGATCGCGCAAGGAAATTGTGTTGAATGGAACATCAATGACACCTTGACCCCTCACTTATATGTAAGCCGTAACCTTAGTACAATCAACAATTGATGTGTGATAGAAGACGCCACACACAACTATGTATTGTTGTATGATAAGTCAATAATCTCATAGAAAAACAATGAACAATTTAGGTGTTCTCAAAGAACCAAAAGGAGAATAATCTCACGAGTTTTATTTATCAAAGTTGTCTATCTATTACATCAGATATGTAGTCTATTTATAATAATGAAGGAAATCCTAATTCTATAAGAAATCAAAACCCTAATTCCATAAGGAATAAGAATTCCAAAAGGAATGTAAAACCCTAGTTCACAAATTAATATGGAAATCAAATCCTATCTAATATAACTCCTAGATACATTAGAAATCTAAAAGATACTAAAAATAACTAATTAAGAAAGTAAATCCACGCCCCAAATTTGTCAAAACGAGTAAAAACCAAAACTAGAAATTGACAAACCCGCCGGGGCGGCATTGGGCAGAGAGGAACACGCTTGTGCGGAACCAGAACGCGCTGGGGCGGCATTAGGAAGAGACAAGCCCGTCGGGGCAGGTTTTTATACCTTGAAAACCCGTCGAGGCGAGTATGGTTTTCCTGCTGCGACGTCCTTCGGTAAAATGACCATAAATTTCTTGTTTGAACTTCAATTGAGGTGATTTAAGATGCTCCAAAAAAAGAACGAATAACTCTACAACTTTTATTCTTTGAGGATCAAAACATTCTGGCTGGATCAAGGTCGAAATCTAGCTGAAAGTGGCTGGTATATATTTAGCAAGCCGAAAATGCCAATCTTTGATCTCGTTTGCTTTATGAATGCATTGCCTTAATGCTTGATAGATCGTAAGATCCTATCCAGGAAATGTACACGAAACCAATTGACTTGAACTCTAATGTAAGCATCTTCGGGTTGAATTCAACCCAACTACTCGCAATCATTCGTTGAACCCTTGGAACTCGAGTTGAGTCGTTGTTTTTTGATGCAAGCCTGGTCAGGATGTTATCATTCCCCTCCTCTTGAAAAGAATTTGTCCTCAAATCTGGCATCTCCTCCTCTTGAAAAGGACTTATCCACAAACCTGTCCCTACATAAAAACACATTAAGTTAGTAGCATCAAGCAGATCATAATGCCAAAACTCAACTTGCAAATGACATATATAAGCATCAAAAACTCCAACTCCCACTAAGAACATAGCAAACTCAGACTTTTCTCGCGAATCGACAATTTGTAGACCAGTTATTCCCAAAATACTAACTATATAAACTAATCTACTATCTACTAAAATAATCATAAATACAAAGTAAGAAAGAATCTGAAAAGTCCTATACCTCCTGTGAAAGTCCAATAATAATCTAGAAGGGGGGTTGAATAGATTATTACTGGTTAAAATTATATTAGGCCTTTTTGATTTTTTTTAATAATTAATTTGCAGTTTTGGAAATTAGCATCCAAGACAGTAAAAAATTCAATCACACAATGCACATAGATTTATCTGATTCACAACATACACCCCTGGTATGAAGCTACGTCCAGTCTCAAATTCCTACTTGGAACTTGAGATCCTATTACTATCAGTAATAAAAAGTCCTTTAATAGGCAGAGAAGCCTTTACAAAGTTTTATAGACAAACTTCCAACTGTTCCCAACTAATCTATCTTGGACAGCAAGCTCCTCGCTCCCTCCTCAAGCTTAGTTGTACTTCTTTTGAGTTCAGTTCTATTCTACGATCTGGTCTTGAAACAACAGCCTCTTCCTAACCTCACAAGTACACTAGAGACCCAACTTCCTACTGATCTCTCTAAGACTCTGGTCTTGGTCGAAGAATTACTCGTCTTTCTCACAAGTACATAAAATAAACTAACTCTAACCTTTTCTCTATTTACAAATAATTTTACAACAATGTGCTTCTCAAATAAGCAGATAAGAATTTAGTACAGATGGATGCTTCTCAACTAAACAGCTATCAATTAAAGAATAAAATTATAAAAATATTAAAAACTTTTATACTTGAGAAAGTATGCTTCTTAGTAAGCAGATAATAATTTATGTTTAGATCAAATAATGCTTCTGATTAATCAAATATGTAAAATATGCACAATTATAAAAGTTTAAATAACTTTTATGTTTTTGAGAAATGCTTCTTGAATAAGTAGACAAGTCAATTTTAACTTTAGCTCAAAAATGCTTCTGTTTAAGCATATATATAATTTTAATGCAATTTATAAAGAATTGTTTACTCTTTAAAATAAAGAGTGTTTTTCTATGGATTAAAAAGATTTGTTTCTCAAATATTATTTAACAAGTATTATATGAATGGTTTTTATGTATCAATACTTGTATATAAAAAGAATAAATCAATTCAAACAATATTTATCAAATATAATAATTAAATCAGTTAAGCACAAACTGATATAGCAAATCATCAAAGGACTACTTGTACTCAACTGTGCAATTAAGAGACTTTGAACTTCCAATCCCATGGTGCACATGAGTGGCCGGTATCGCTGGACTACATACTTGTTGGTATTGAACACGTTAGTTGACTCACACTTTAGTGGCATGTCCAAGACTGGTTTCAAAAAAAATCGTAAGCCCAGTCCAATCGTCTTTAAATTAAGGGCGCAACAACCACAATTAAATTGGACCGGGCATATAACCTAACATTACTGCTAAACCATTTATTAAAGCAAAAGATAATTATACCCTTAGTGACTATATTAACACAATCACTGGACTTTCTAAATGTAAACATCACTTCCTTACAATCCCTTCCCCCTAACAAATTTCTTTTCCTCAAGGAAGAAAATGTGGGAACCGAGCATGAACATCAGACCAAAGCTCCCAAGTAGCTTCAGAAGGAAGGGTGTGACGCCCCCAAAATAGGTATACAACACCCATTTTGAGTCGCCAAAATATATGGTACAGAAACAACTACATCTTTATTATTACAACATAAGAACTGTGAGTTTAAATACAAATATTGTTATCTAGACAATATCCACACTCAAATAAGTCCTCATTATAATTATTGATACATTATTTCACAAAAATGGTGAGGACTACTAAAATAACTTCTAGAACCATCATTCCATACCCTGACTAGTACTCGCTACATTCTCGCCTCCTGAGAAAAATGGAACAAAAAGGAAAAGGGTGAGCTCAACTAGCCCAGTAAAGAACGTTATGACTAAGATAATACAGAACAAATTATCGTTAGTCTTCAACAGGGAAAAATCTAATAGAATACAATAGACAACAAGTTTTAAATCAATATTCGCAGCGAAAAATAATAATTCATAGAAGAGTTACGAAGAGAATGAAATCTACTATTATCCATGAATTTAAAAGTCCATCATCAATATTTTATCCCTGTAACATCAATCAATATTCATCTTTACACTACAAACCAAAAATATTCATCAGTTGGTCATGTTCATCTAAACACCTGTTCATCTTTGCACTACGGGCCAAAGATATTCATCAGAAATCATTCATCTTTGCACTACAGGCCAATGATATTCATCAGAAATCATTTAGGACTGAGGATGATGAAAAATATATTTTAAAGAAAACGAATCCAGTGAATCAAAAGAATAAATATTAAGGATTCATATTTCAGCTATTCCATGTCCAAAAATACCTCATAAATAATTATAGTGGAGTAAAATTTAAGAATGATCAAAACATGGATACAATCAAAGTTAGTATCCATAATAGATATTTTGGACGAAAAGAAGAAAATTTTATTTTTTGGTGAATAGTAACTCGTGAATAGTAACTCATGAATATTAACTCGTGAATAGTAACTCATGAATAGTAACCCCGACATGAAAAAGTTTTAAACTTGATAAAAAGTTCTAACCAATATTTCGGCATAATGAT
Organism: Panax notoginseng; assembly: GCA_016801055.1. Taxonomy (NCBI): domain Eukaryota; kingdom Viridiplantae; phylum Streptophyta; class Magnoliopsida; order Apiales; family Araliaceae; genus Panax; species Panax notoginseng. Next base: position 189,385,696 of record CM029016.1, read on the forward strand.
ATTGAAGAAATAATATCATTTATGAAGAAAATAACATCCCTTACTTCAGCAAAATAGTACTTCTGGTTGGAATATCAGATATAGTGCTGAAGGAACTTGCACCGTATGGCAACACTCAAAGTATAAAAATACTCACAAAATACGCTCGATATTATAGAGAGAGAAAGAGAGAAAATACTTGTAAGACCCCGAATTTTATGAAATAAAAGTATTCAATTTTTCTTATAATTACGATTCAGTAAATGGTTAAATTGATAAAAAGTTAAAGTTAAATGTGATATATGAATTTTTTTCAAAAAAAGCAAGTGGTTATAAAATAATCATTGTTGTCGGAGAATATTCGTTTGGTCGTGGAATATTCTTTCTGTCGGGGAATATTCGTACGACGGCGCAGCCATTTGTGGGCCCCATAACGAATAACTGTTGGATGAAGAAAACGACAAATTTGATTTTTTATAAATAACGGCGTAATTGTTACCGTTAATACTGTTGAAATACCCGGTGGTTAAAATACAGTAATACGCGTTATTGCACAGTAGCACACGGTATTGCACAGTATTTTTAAAATTATTGATTCTTACGTGAGAAGGCACTACTCAATTATTGTTACAGTAATTACTGTTCAATATTTTATTTTATTGATTCAATAATTGCTGCGTTGATATTTTATATTATTGTTGTTTCAATAATTGTTACTGCACAGTATTTTCCATTATCAGATCAATAATTCATATTATTTGAATAATATTATTAGATAACATTATTGACAATGTCTAGAAAGTTCTGTCTAAGGAGAGGTTTGGTCATCTAATTGCAAGCCAGTAAGGAGAAATTCTTATTGGAAAGCCCCCTCTTTCCTGGGAACGGCCTGGTTGTCATAAATGTGATTCTGTAATATTATTTGTGAATAATTAATTATTGATTCATATGATAAGGAAATATTTATTTTATGTGGATATAAACGAGGGATATATTTTTGTGGTTAAAAATAAAGGAGTTAATGTTGAAGTTTTTATCAGTATTTTTGTCGGAATGGAGGTATTAAAAATTAGGGTTTTTGAGATATTTTGCGAGGGTTATAATTTTTAATCCGACCGTTGGATCGTGGTAATATTTGGATATGTTATACATATATAAGTTGAGTATATGTCCACAAATTTTGAACCGTTAAAAATAAACGTATGATTTATTATGAATTTTACGAGATGACTGGTTCAGAAATTGTTGAATTTTCGGAGTTTATCATTTTGGTAGAAAATTCTAGAATTGGTGGGCCCCACTTGTGGTTGGTGAAGAAATGTGCTGAATTATATTTCAAATGTGGTGGGTGGGAATAGTAGCAGGTAAAGCCATCAGGTTGCAGGTCAAATCTACCAAAATTTTCCTATAAATAGAGGGCTAAGTTAGAATTGAAAATCACACCAGAAACATAAGCTTTCTCTCTTTCTCTCTCTATATTATGAAGTATATTTTGTGAGTTTTTAGATACTTGGTGAGTTGCTATTCATTAGTGCAAGTTTCTTTCAGCATCATATCCGATATCCAGTCAGAAGTACTGCTCTTTTGAGGTAAGGGATAGTAAGGGATAGTAATGGATTTTAAGGGTTGTTATGATTTTCAGTTTCGTAATTTTTCTGATCTTCAAAAATTCTGGAAAAATTTGAAATGATATTTTGATGAGTTTTCTTGATTGTATCCAAAAATGGTGATTTTTGGATGTATAGATTGAGAGTTATGAATTTTATGAGAAAAGACTATTTTAAAAGTAACCGCTTATAATTCCTTGTGGTTAACTCCAAAATTGATGAAATTTTTATTGGGAGTACATGTATATGATAGAAGTATACTCTGTAAATTTCAGAATTTTCAGACAAAAGTACAATTTTTGATAAATGTCTAAATATTCGGCTATTTTGGCCATATGAAAAATAGTAAATGACTTTTAAAAATTCTGAGAAAAATATATGTTCACTATGGGACTATATTATGCTAAATCCCAGAAAATAAATATTTTTGGAACGGATTTGATATTTTTCATGAAAATAGTTTAGTTATGAGAAAATGAATTAAATATGTTATGTGAAGTAAGAAAATTGGAAAATAGGATTTTATGGCTTGAGAATCTTATATATGAGGTATATGCAGATTTTTGATGAGGGTTTTGGTTATTGATGATGAAATCTTAAGAGTTGGCATTTTATGATGATTAAATGCATTAATTAGTAAAGTGTAAACAATTTAAATAAATTGTTTATAAGCTTAAGAATATTATTCTTTCAATATCATTATACCGAAATATTGGTATGTATATTATTGTGGAATTTCTACCTTTTTCATGTCAGGGTTACTATTCATGAGTTACTATTCATGAGTTACTATTCACGAGTTACTATTCACGAGTTACTATTCACGACAAAATTGGTTTCTTTTTCTAACCAAATTATAGTTGATTTATGAATATTACTCTTGAGATTAAATCTATATGTTGATCATATTGTTTTTATTATCATATATAACATTTTTATAACCTTGATGTTGAAATTCTCTTTCGCTTGAGTGTAAAGATGGGTAAATTATTGGTATGATCATGACTATGGGTTCTCTTTGGCCAGTAGTGCAAAGTTGAATTGTTGACTGGTATGATCATGACCATTGAATTTATAAGTGAATATCTTTAGCTTAAGTGCAAAGGTGAATTGATTAACATGGTTATAATTATTGTTTATATAAATTCTGAAATGATTATATATTTCTTTGAGATATTAATATATTTGGCCTGTAGTGCAAATATGAACTGTTGATGAATATATTTGGCCGTAGTGCAAATATGAACTGTTGAGGAATATCTTTGGCCTGTAGTGCAAAGATGAATTGTTGATGAATATCTTTGGCCCGTAGTGCAAAGATGACATGTTGTTGAATATCTTTGGCCAGTAGTGCAAAGATGAACAGATGTTGAGATAAACATGACCAACTGGTGATACAAATGAATATCTTTGGACGTAGTGCAAAGATGAAGTTATTAGTATGATTATGAACTGAAATGTGATTTGGTGTAACCATGATCTTTGATGTTTCAGGTAAAGATAGGTGATGAAAATTATCATCGTCCTAGTTGAGAAGAGGAATTTAGAACTACAGTTATGATTATGAGTTATTCATATGATTGTGGACCAGAATTGTTGATTGATGTTACAGGGATAAAACATTGTTGGTGGATTTTTAACATGGAGAAGATAATAGACTTTATAGTCTATTTGACTCTTCTAATGGATTGCTCGTTCCGCTGCAACTATGGTTGAAATTTTTATCATTTACCATATGTTCTAAATCTCTGATTTATTGTTGATGAAGGTTATTGATAATTGAATTATCTTTAGTCATGACATTCTTTACTGAGCTAGTTGTGCTCACCCTTTTGCTTCACAATTCCTTTCAGGTAATAAGAGTGTAGCTGGATCGAGCGGGGGTAACAAGGGAATAGAACGGTGGTCATCATTTAGTAGTTATATTTGGTGAAGAAAATAGGGTGAGGCGAACTCAACGTTGGAAGGGTGTTTTGTCACTATCATACAAGATGTCTAATGACATACAACCTCGTGTCATCATAAGACATGATTGTACACATCCGCTTGCCGAGTATATCTATGGGCACTACCTATATAATCTTGGTGTTTGTTTGAAGTATAATTCTCAATTAGAGACAGTGAAGATAATGATAAGTCAAGAGAAGACTCACCATTGGGAAGAATATGATAGTAATCTTCTCGTTTTTCTTTGGGGTCTATTGGGTCAACCAAGGATAATTCTGTGGCCATATGATATCTATCATAACCTAGACGCGTGGCCTCCCATGTACGAAGGTTTCCTTGAGCACTTCCCAAAGATTCTAGTTTCTAAAACAGTTTTTGACTATACCTTTATGTAAGGTGTTATTGTGAGGTGATGTCCACGGTTGGAACATGAGTCACATTTGGTATATATTTGTATCCAAACTCACAGCATATGTGTTGTTGTATTTTGCACGACAATTGTTGTAATAAAGTTGTAGTTATTTTCTGTACCATGTATTTGACGACTCATAATGGGTTGGGTGGAATGGACCTATTTTGGGGTTGTTACAATACTCACAAAATACGCTCGATATAAAAATACTTTCTGGTGTGATTTTCAATTCTAACCTAAGCACCCTATTTATAGAAAAATGCTTAGAACACTAAAGCAGAAAATTTAATAAAATATTAATATATATATTAAATTTTCCTACGCACACTACACCAGACCCAAGCATTAGCCACCAGCTCACAAAAAATAAAAAAAATGTTTTTCTTAATTAAAATAATTAAAACTTCCAAAAATCAATTATTTCGGAATTTCAGAACTTCAATAATTCATAATAAATAGCCCTTTTATCAGAAAATTCGAATCTCGCGAATTTTTATAGGAAATTCAATTCTCTACAACTTTACAGAAGAAAGTTTTTCCAAATTCCAAACAGAAATTGACTGAAATTCATAAACGGACGATTTTACAGGCTATAATCAAATTTCAGTCAAGAAATGGGCCCACAGACATGTTTAACATGTTTTAAAACAACTTTTGTAACAAAAATACTCTTTCTCCTCATATACTCATATATTCCACATTCATTATAAAAATATTATCATTATTATATTATAATAGTATAATAAAATATTATTTTATCACAAAAGATAAAATATCGATTTTTAACAGTTGTCACTTTAATTTTTTTTTCCATCTATATCAACATAAAATGAATATTTTCCTCATCATATAAATCAATAATTAATTATTCACAAATAATATTACAGAATCACAGTACTGGCAACTAGGCCGTTCCCAGGAAAGAGGGGGCTTTCCAATAAGGATTTCTCCTTACTGGCGCGCAATTAGGTGACCAAACCTCACCTTAGACAGAACTTTCTAGACATTACCAATAATGTTATCTAATAATATTATTCAGATAATATGAATTATTGCTCCGATAATGAAAAATACTGTGTAGTGACAATTATTGAAACAACAGTAATATAAAATATCAACGCAGCAATTATTGAATCAATAAAATAAAATACTGAACAGTAATTACTGTAACCATTATTGAGTAGTGCCTTCTTACGTAAGAATCAATAATTAGTGCAATACAGTGTGCTACTGTGCAACAACGCGTATTACTATGTTTTAACCACCGGGTATTCTAACAGTATTAACGGTAACAACTACGCCGTTATTTATAAACAACTTATACTTGTCGTTTTTTTCATCCAATCGCTTTCCGTTATGGGGCTCACAAAAAACTGCGCCGTCGTACGAATATTTCCCGACAGAAAGAATATTCCACGACCAAATGAATATTCCCCGACAACAATGAATAATTTATAACCACCTGCTTATTTGAAATATTTACGCATTTTACCCATAACTAACCTTATTAATCAATTTAACCCTTACTATTTCAAAATAATAAATAGTGAAAATTAAATTTTATTTATTAATAATTTGGGGTCTTACAACCTCCCCTCCTTATGAAATTTCGTCCTCGAAATTGACGTACGTACCTGGTGTTTCGAAAAGATGAGGATACCTCGCTTTCATTTTTATTTCCAACTCCCAGGTCATTTTCTCAATAGCATGGTTTCTCCACAAAACTTTAACTTGTGGTATGACCTTCGTGCGTAGGACATGCTCCTTCCTATCCAAGATCTTGACAGGTACCTCTTCGTACGTTAAGTCTTCAGCTATCTCGTCCGGTTCTAACTCAATAATGTGGTTTGGGTCTTTCACATATTTACGTAACACAGATATATAAAAAACATTATGAACACGAGACATACTTGGAGGTAACGCAAGTCTATAGGCCACATTTCCTACTCGGTCAAGAATCTGAAATGGACCAATAAATCGTGGATTGAGCTTTTCTCTCTTCCCAAATCTTGTAACTCCTTTCCATGGAGCCACACGCAACAATACATGATCCCCAATGTCAAATTCCACGTCCTTTCGATGAAGATCCACATAACTCTTTTGTCGATCCTGTGACGTTTGTATACGTTGTCGAATCGTTTGGATCTTCTCTATAGTCATTCGTACCAACTCTGGTCCCAACAACGTTGCTTCTCCCACCTCATCCCAACATACTGGAGAGCGGCACTTTCGTCCATACAATGCTTCAAATGGAGCCACACCTATACTTGCCTGATAACTGTTATTGTAGGAGAATTCCACCAATGGTAGGTACTTATCCCAACTCCCTTTGAACTCTAGGACACAAAGTCTTAATAGATCTTCAAGAGTTTGAATAGTCCTCTCTGATTGCCCGTCTGTTTGAGGATGGCATGCCGAACTAAATCGTAAATCTGTGCCCATAGCTTTTTGCAAGCAAACCCAAAATCTTGAAGTGAATCTTGGGTCACGATCCGAAACTATGGATACTGGCATGCCATGAAGTCTCACAATGTCATCTACATACATACGAGCAAGACGTTCAAGGGAATAACTCTCCCGTATCGGCAAGAAATGAGCAGACTTGGTTAATCTATCAACAATAACCCAAATAGCATTTATGCCGTGAGAAACCGTGGGAAGACCCATAATGAAATTCATGGTAATGTGTTCCCACTTCCATATCAGAATCTCAAGTGGTTGCAATGGACCCTTTGGCACTTGATGCTCCGTCTTTACACGTTGACAAGTTAAACACCTCGAGATAAACTTTGCAATCTCTCTCTTCATATTGTTCCACCAAAATGTATGTCGAAGATCACGATACATTTTGGTACTTCCAGGATGGATTGCAAATGGTGTATTGTGTGCTTCCATCATGATCTTGTACTTCAAATCAGAATTATTAGGAACACAAAGTCTGGAGTGGACTCGAAGTATTCCTTCTTCATCGATTCTTGCTTCTGGAATAGCACCTTCTTGCACTTTCTTCTTCATACGCATAAGCTCTGGGTCTGTGGCTTGAGCAACTTTAACTTTATCGATTAAAGTTAGTTCTATGCATATACTTGACATCATCGCACTCGTTCTTGCATATGATCTTCTACTCAACGCGTCAGCTACCACGTTTGCTTTTCCATGATGGTATTGAATAGTGTGGTCGTAATCTTTCAATAGCTCAAGCCAACGTCGTTGCCGTATGTTGAGTTCTTTTTGAGTGAAGAAATATTTGAGGCTTTTATGGTCTGAATATATCTCCACTTTCTCCCCATATAGATAGTGCCTCCAGATTTTTAGCGCGAAAACGACTGCTGCCAACTCTAGAACATGAGTAGGATAATTTCTCTCATATTCTTTAGTTGTCGTGAGGCATAGGCTATAACTTTCCCACGTTGCATGAGAACACATCCTAGCCCTTTGCCTGAAGCATCGCTATAGATAACAAATCCATCCGAACCAGATGGTAAGGTCAAAACAGGTGCCGAAATGAGTCTCCTCTTAAGCTCTTGAAAACTCTTCTCGCATTCCTCGCTCCATACAAATTTGATATCTTTCCGAGTCAGCTGAGTTAACGGGGTAGCGATTCGAGAAAACCCTTCCACGAATCTCTGATAATAACCAGCTAAGCCCAGAAAGCTACGTACTTCGGTCACCGTCTTTGGTTGCTCCCAACTTTGTATTGCTTAAATCTTCGCCGGGTCAACAGATACTCCATGTTTTGACACCACGTACCCTAGGAATGCTACTTCCTAAAGCCAGAACTCGCATTTCTTCAACTTAGCATATAACTTATTTTCACGCAGTCTTTCGAGTACCAGCTTCAAATGGTTCTCATGATCTTCACGGCTTTTGAAATATATGAGGATGTCATCAATAAAGACAACAATGAACTGATCCAAATAATCCTTGAATACTCGGTTCATCATATCCATGAAAGCCGTAGGAGCATTAGTCAATCCAAAAGACATGACTAGGAATTCATAATGCCCGTACCGAGTTCTGAAGGCAGTCTTCGGAATATCCTCAGTTTTAACCTTCAGCTGATGATATCCAGAACGAAGATCGATCTTTAAAAAGAATTGTGCTCCTTGTAACTGGTCAAACAGGTCATCAATACGAGGTAGCGGATACCTATTCTTGATAGTGACATGGTTTAATTCCTGGTAATCAATACAAAGTCGCATACTCCCGTCTTTCTTCTTTACAAATAAAACAGGAGCACCCCAAGAAGATGTACTAGGACGAATGAAACCGATGTCCAACAACTCCTGTAGTTGGACCTTTAGCTCCTGAAGTTCAATAGGAGCAATTCGATATAGGGTTTTAGAAATGGGCTTTGTACCAGGTTCAAGATCAATAAAGAATTCAACTTCACGTTCTGGGGGTAGACCGAGATGTTCTTCAGGAAATAAGTCAGGAAAGTTAATAACAACAGGAATATTATTCAAATATGACGTGTCTTTATTCAAATCCATAACATGGGCTAAGAAAGCTTGACATCCATTTTTTAATAAACGAATAGCTTTATGACTTGATATAACAGTGATTGATTTTAATGGCTTAGTTGTTTGAATTCGCACAACAGGTTGGTTAGGAATATGAAAACTAACAACCTTACGAAAATAATCAATTTTGGCATAATGAGTAGTTAACCAATCAATCCCTAAAATCACATCAAAAGCAAGTATCTTTAAAGAGATAAGGTCAACAGATAAGGTGATGGTGCCAACTTGGATCAAACAAGATTTATAAACAGTGGATGTGATGAAAGTTTCTCCTAACGGAGTCTGTACAGATAATTCAAAGTCTAACTTCTCCTGAGTCAAGTTTAAATGTTGAGCACAAGTAGGAGAAATAAATGAATGGGTAGCATCGGTATCTAGCAAGGTATAAACTTCACATGAATTTATGATTAGCTTACCCGTGATCACTCGTTTGGGTTCCTCGCATGTTGACCAGTCACGACAAACGCTCTTCCAGGAACCATTGACTTTGACTTTTCTGGGATAACTTTTTGAGTCACCATCCCCGCTGGACTTGGTTTCGCTACAGTGCAATCTCGAGCGATATGTCCTTCCTTTCCATAATTATAATATACCTTAAACTGTTGTGGGCAGTTTGGGCTGATATGTCCTTCTTTTCCGCACTTATAGCATATAACCGATGGTCGTTCTCCTCCCTTGGAACCAGTTGTTGCTGGTTCTGACGTCTTCGTATTGTCATTGTTGAATCTCCTCTTTTTAAAATTTCCTCCCGACTCGCTTCTTCTATTTTCATAGCCACGATTACCACCATAGTGTTTGCCGTTCTTGTCTGTATTTTTCTTTCTCCGCTGGTTATCATTATTTTGATGATTGCTGTCACCGATATGATCCTGGTTGTAGTCCCTCGGTTGACCGTACTCGTTATCTCGCTCTAATAATTGAGCCCTGTTGACAACATCTGAATAGAGAGAAAATTTATAAGAAATGAGATATTGACGTATGCCGGGTTTCTAACCTCTCAGAAACATCCGCGTCATACGTTCCTCATTCTCCACTAAATGAGGTGCAAACCTGGACAACTCTGCAAACTTCACCTCGTACTGGGACACCGTCATGTTATTCTGCTCCAGTCTAGTAAACTCTACCTCCTTCATATGACGAATACTTTTAGGAAAGTACTTGTCATTGAACAATTTCTGAAATGTCTCCCAAGACATGCTGAGTGCGGCTGGATGTGTACGCTTCACAGACTCCCACCAGTAGTCTGCCTCGCCATGGAACATAAAGGTGGCGAATGGAACCTTCTGTTCCTCCGTGCATCCCAAGACATCGAATATCTTGGTAATTTGCTTGACCTATGTTTCCACCAAGATCGGATCCGGCATTCCCTTAAATTCTGGTGGTCCCAATTCTTTGAACTGCTTGGCTGTGACAAACCGTGAATTGCTATCATTTCCTCCTGTATTTTGAACACGAGTCTCCCTCGTCTGGTTTTGCATGAATTGCAAAAAGCTTCTAAACATCCCATCGTTCATCATCTGCTCATTGGTGTTGTTCACAGGAGGAACATTGCCAGCATGTTGCACGTTCTCCTCGTTGGTGAGCACATGTGTCTCCACGGTCTCATTTACTCCACTGTTAACATTCTCAGTCGACATTCTCAAATACTTCCATAAAACAAGGGTTAATTAAATAAATTAACAAATCACATAATACCCCTATATTATGACCGACCAACAAATAAGCTTAGGTAGGACACACTAGCGAAGGATTTACTCGTCTCTCCCATTCTAGTTCTATTCTCCGATCTCCGCCAGAGATCATATCCCTAAGCTCTGATACCAACTGTGACGCCCCCAAAATAGGTATACAACGCCCATTCTGAGTCGCCAAAATATATGGTACAGAAATAACTACATCTTTATTATTACAATATAAGAACTGTGAGTTTAAATACAAATATTGTCATCTAGACAATATCCACACTCAAATAAGTCCTCATTACAATTATTGATACATTATTTCACAAAAATGGTGAGGACTACTAAAATAACTTCTAGAACCATCATTCCATACCCCGATTAGTATTCGCTACATTCTCGCCTCCTGAGAAAAATGGAACAAAAAGGAAAAGGGTGAGCTCAACTAATCCAGTAAAGAACGTTATGACTAAGATAATACAGAACAAATTATCGTTAGTCTTCAACAGGGAAAAATCTAATAGAATACAATAGACAACAAGTTTTAAATCAATATTCGCAGCGGAAAATAATAATTCATAGAAGAGTTACGTAGAGAATGAAACCTACTATTATCTATGAATTTAAAAGTCCATCGTCAATATTTTATCCCTGTAACATCAATCAATAATCATCTTTGCACTACAAGCCAAAGATATTCATCAGTTGGTCATGTTCATCTAAACACCTATTCATCTTTGCACTACGGGCCAAAGATATTCATCAGAAATCATTCATCTTTGCACTACAGGCCAAAGATATTCATCAGAAATCATTTAGGACTGAGGATGATGAAAAATATATTTTAAAGAAAACGAATCCAGTGAAACAAAAGAATAAATATTAATGATTCATATTTCAGCTATTCCATGTCCAAAAATACCTCATAAATAATCATAGTGGAGTAAAATTCAAGAATGATCAAAACATGGATACAATCAAAGCTAGTATCCATAATAGATATTTTGGACGAAAAGAAGAAAATTTTATTTTTCGGTGAATAGTAACTCGTGAATAGTAACTCATGAATAGTAACCCCGACATGAAAAAGCTCTAAATTTGATAAAAAGTTTCAACCAATATTTCGGCATAATGATATTTGTAACGCCCCCAAAATAGGTCCATTCCACCCAACCTATTCTGAGTCGCCAAATACATGGTACAGATAACAACTATAACTTTATTACAACAATTGTCGTGCGAAATACAACAACACATATGCTATGAGTTTGGGTACAAATATATACCAACTGTGACTCATGTCCCAACCTTGGATAGCACGTCACAATGACACATTACATAAAGGTATAGTCAAAAACTGTTTTAGAAATTAGAATCTTTGGGAAGTGCTCAAGGAAACCCTCGTACATGGGAGGCCATGCTTCTAGGTTATGATAGATATCATATGGCCACAGAATTATCCTTGGTTGACCCAATAGACCCCAAAATATCTATAAACCACCGTTCTATTCCCTTGTTATCCCTCGCTCGACCCAGCTACACTTTTATTACCTGAAAGGAATTGTGAAGCAAAAGGGTGAGCACAACTAGCTCAGTAAAGAATATCATGACTAAAGATAAATTATCAATAGTCTTCAACAGTAATAAATCAGAGATTTAGAACATATGGTAGATGATAAAACTTTTCAACCATAGTTGCAGCGGAACGAGCAATCCATTAGAAGAGTCAAATAGACTATAAAGTCTATTATCTTCTCCACGTTAAAAGTCCACCAACAATGTTTTATCCCTGTAACATCAATCAATAGTTCCTTTCCACAATTATATGAATAATTCATAATCATAATTGTGATTCTAAATTTCGCATCCAAGACGAAGATAATTTTCATCACCTGTCTTTACCTGAAACATCAAAGATCATGGTTATACCAAATCACAGTTCCTGTTCATAATCATACTAATAAATTCATCTTTGCATCACGGGCCAAAGATATTCATCAACAGTTCATCTTTACACTACATGCCAAAGATATTCAACAACAAGTCATCTTTGCACTACGGGCCAAAGATATTCATCAACAACTCATCTTTGCACTACAGGCCAAAGATATTTCTCAATAGTTCATATTTGCACTACAGGCCAAATATATTATTATCTCAAAGAAATATATAATCATTTCAGAATTTATATAACCAATAATTATAACCATGTTGATCATTTCACCTTTGCACTTAAGCTAAAGATATTCAATTATAAATTCAATGGTCATGATCATACCAGTCACAATTCAACTTTTCACTACTGGACAAAGAGAACCCTAGTCATGATCATACCAATAATCTACCCATCTTTACACTCCAGTGAAAGAGAATTTCAACATCAGGGTTATAAAAATGTTATATATGGTAATAAAATCAATATAATCAATACATAGTTTTAATCTCCAGAATAATATTCATAAATCAACTATAATTTGGTTAGAAAAAAAAACTAATTTTGCAGTGAATAGTACCCGTGAATAGTAACTCGTGAATAGTAACTCGTGAATAGTAACTCATGAATAGTAACTCGTGAATAGTAACTCGTGAATAGTAACTCATGAATAGTAACTCGTGAATAGTAATCCCGACATGAAAAGTTCCAAATTTGATAAAAAGTTCATATCAATACTTCGGCATAATGATATTGAAGAAAATAATATCATTTAAGAAGAAATAACATCCCTTACTATCCCTTACCTCAAAAGAGCAGTACTTCTGACTGGAATAACGCTGAACGAACTTGCACCGTATATCAACACTCAAGATATCAAAAAAACTCACAAGAATACACTCGCTAATATAGAGAGAGAAATAGAGAGAAAACTTCAGTTTCTGGTGTGATTTTCAATTCTAACCTAAGCACCTATTTATAGGAAATTGCTTAGAACACCAAAGTAGAAAATTGAATATAATAATATATTTATAACCAAATTTTCCTTAGCCCACCACATCAAAAACATATTTTTCACACAAATGCACCAAAAATGCAAAACATGTTTTAAACAATTTTTGTAACAAAAATCAATTCAGACTCAATAATTCAGAACTTTAATAATTCGTAATAAATAGCCCTTTTATCAGAAAATTCGAATCTCGCGAGTTTTTATAGGAAATTCAATTCTCTACAATTTTGCAGAAGAAAGTTTTTCTAAATTCCAAACAGAAATTGACTGAAATCCACAAACGGATGATTTTACAGTCTATAATAAATTTTCGGTCAAGAATTGTGTCCACCAACACACAAAACATGTGTTAATCATTTAATGCCACAAAAATACTCTTCCTCCTCATATACTCATATATCCCACATTCATTGTAAAAATATCACCATTAATATATTATTAAAATAATATATTTAATTGAATTATTTTATCAGAAAAAGATAAAATATTAATTTTCAACAATTGTCACATTAAAATTTTCTCCATCTATATCCACATAAAATCAATATTTTCCTCATCATATAAATCAATAATTAATTATACACAAATAATATTACAGAACCACAGTACTGGCAACCAGGCCGTTCCCAGGAAAGATGGGGCTTTCTAATAAGGATCTCTCCTTACTGGCGCGCAATTAGATGACCAAACCTCTCCTTAGACAGAACTTTTTAGACATTGCCAATAATGTTATCTAATAATATTATTCAGATAATATGAATTATTGTTCCGATAATAGAAATACTGTGTAGTGACAATTATTAAAACAACAGTAATATAAAATATCAACGCAACAATTATTGAATCAATAAAATACAATATTGAACAGTAATTACTGTAACAATTATTGAGTAATGCCTTCTTACGTAAAAATCAATAATTGGTGCAATACCATGTGCTACTGTGCAACAACGCGTATTACTGTGTTTTAACTACCGGGTATTCCAACAGTGTTAACGGTAACAACTACGCCGTTATATATAAACAACTTGTTTTTGTCGTTTTCTTCATCCATTCGCTTTCTGTTATGGGGCCCACAAAAGGCTGCGCCGTCGTATGAATATTCCCCGACAATAAGAATATTCCACGATCAAACGAATATTTCCCGACAACAATGAATATTTTATAACCATTTGTGTATTTCGAAAAAAATCATATATCACCCTTAACTTTAACATTTATCAATTTAATCATTTACTAAATAGTAATTATAAGAAAAATTGAATACTTTTATTTCATAAAATTTGGGGTCTTACAATATTGAAGAAAGAATATCATTTATGAAAAAAATAACATCCCTTACTTCAGCAAAATAGTACTTCTGGTTGGAATATCAGATATAGTGCTGAAGGAACTTGCACCGTATAGCAACACTCAAAGTATAAAAATACTCACAAAATACGCTCGATATTATAGAGAGAGAAAGAGAAAAATCTTTAGTTTCTGGTGTGATTTTTAATTCTAACCTAAGCACCCTATTTATAAGAAAATACTTAGAACACCAAAGCAGAAACTTTAATAAAATATTAATATATATATTAAATTTTCCTACGCACACTACACCAGACCCAAGCATCAGCCACCAACTCACAAAGAATAAAAAAAACGTTTTTCTTAATTAAAATAATTAAAACTTCCAAAAATCAATTATTTCGGAATTTTAGAACTTCAATAATTCATAATAAATAGCCCTTTTATCAGAAAATTCGAATCTCGCACATTTTTATAGAAAATTCAATTCTCTACAACTTTGCAGAAGAAAGTTTTTTCAAATTCTAAACAGAAATTGACCGAAATCCATAAACGGGCGATTTTACAGGCTATAATCAAATTTCAGTCAAGAAATGGGCCCATAGACATGTTTAACATATTTTAAACAACTTTTGCAACAAAAATACTCTTTCTCCTCATATACTCATATATCCCACATTCATTGTAAAAATATCATCATTATTATATTATAATAATATAATAAAATATTATTTTATCAGAAAAGATAAAATATCGATTTTTAACAATTGTCACTTTAAATTTTTTTTCCATCTATATCCACATAAAATGAATATTTTCGTCATCATATAAATCAATAATTAATTATTCACAAATAATATTACAGAATCACAGTACTGGCAACCAGGCCGTTCCCAGGAAAGATGGGGCTTTTCAATAAGGATTTCTCCTTACTGGCGCGCAATTAGGTGACCAAACCTCTCCTTAGACAGAACTTTCTAGACATTGCCAATAATGTTATCTAATAATATTATTCAGATAATATGAATTATTGCTCCGATAATAGAAAATACTGTGTAGTGACAATTATTGAAACAACAGTAATATAAAATATCAACGCAGCAATTATTGAATCAATAAAATAAAATACTGAACAGTAATTATTGTAACCATTATTGAGTAGTGCCTTCTTACGTAAGAATCAATAATTAGTGCAATACAGTGTGTTACTGTGCAACAACGCATATTACTGTGTTTTAACCACCGGGTATTCCAACAGTATTAACGGTAACAACTACGCCGTTATTTATAAACAACTTATACTTGTCGTTTTTTTCATCCAATCGCTTTCTGTTATGGGGCCCATAAAAGACTGCGCCGTCGTACGAATATTCCCCGACAGGAAGAATATTCCACGACCAAACGAATATTCCCCGACAACAATGAATAATTTATAACCACCTGCTTATTTGAAATATTTGCGCATTTTACTCATATCTAACCTCATTAATCAATTTAACCCTTACTATTTCAAAATAATAAATAGAGGAAATTAAATTTCATTTATTAATAATTTGGGGTCTTACAAAGGGTATTATACCACTTATTTAAAACTTCTGTAACTGGTGCATTATTCTTCTTCACTAACCGTCGAGCAAGGACTGCTAGAGGCTCAACCACAAACTTCCCATGAACATCCACTGAAGGCAAAACCTGTGAAACTGTTGTATCTGTACCAATTTTCTTTTTAAGCATTGAAACATGGAAAACAGGATGTATCTTAGCATGTACTGGAAGAAGCAACTTGTAAGCAACAGGACCAATTCGTTCAAGCACCTGAAATGGTCCATAGTACTTAGAATCCAACTTAGAATATCTAGACTAAGTTATAGAAAGTTGTTTGTATGGTCTAAGTCTTAAGTAAACCATATCTCCAACATTAAAAATTCTCTCCTACCTATGCGCATCAACATAAGTCTTAACTCTGTTCTGAGCTTGAATCAAATTATGTTTCAACAACTGTAACAATTGATTTCAAACATCACTAAACTGTTTAGCAGTAGGATCAGAAACTTGGCCAAACTGGTGGAAAGAGAGACGAGGAGCTGTATAACCATACAAGGTCTGAAATGGGGTTAGCTGTGCACCACTGTGATATTGGGTATTGTACCATCATTCAGCTAGAGATAACCACTCACTCCAAGACTTTGGTCGTTGGCTGCACATACATCTTAAATAAGCTTCTAAACATTGATTTAATCTCTCAGATTGGCCATCACTTTGAGGGTGATTGTAAGACCCCGAATTTTATGAAATAAAAGTATTCAATTTTTCTTATAATTACGATTCAGTAAATGGTTAAATTGATAAAAAGTTAAAGTTAAATGTGATATATGAATTTTTTTCAAAAAAAACAAGTGGTTATAAAATAATCATTGTTGTCGGAGAATATTCGTTTGGTCGTGGAATATTCTTTCTGTCGGGGAATATTCGTACGACGGCGCAGCCATTTGTGGGCCCCATAACGAATAACTGTTGGATGAAGAAAACGACAAATTTGATTTTTTTATAAATAACGGCGTAATTGTTACCGTTAATACTGTTGAAATACCCGGTGGTTCAAATACAGTAATACGCGTTATTGCACAGTAGCACACGGTATTGCACAGTATTTTTAAAATTATTGATTCTTACGTGAGAAGGCACTACTCAATAATTGTTACAGTAATTACTGTTCAATATTTTATTTTATTGATTCAATAATTGCTGCGTTGATATTTTATATTATTGTTGTTTCAATAATTGTTACTGCACAGTATTTTCCATTATCAGATCAATAATTCATATTATTTGAATAATATTATTAGATAGCATTATTGGCAATGTCTAGAAAGTTCTGTCTAAGGAGAGGTTTGGTCATCTAATTGCGCGCCAGTAAGGAGAAATTCTTATTGGAAAGCCCCCTCTTTCCTGGGAACGGCCTGGTTGTCATAAATGTGATTCTGTAATATTATTTGTGAATAATTAATTATTGATTCATATGATAAGGAAATATTTATTTTATGTGGATATAAATGAGGGATATATTTTTGTGGTTAAAAATGAAGGAGTTAATGTTGAAGTTTTTATCAGTATTTTTGTCGGAATGGAGGTATTAAAAATTAGGGTTTTTGAGATATTTTGCGGGGGTTATAATTTTTAATCCGACCGTTGGATCGTGGTAATTTTTGGATATGTTATACATATATAAGTTGAGTATATGTCCACAAATTTTGAACCGTTAAAAATAAACGTATGATTTATTATGAATTTTACGAGATGACTGGTTCAGAAATTGTTGAATTTTCGGAGTTTATCATTTTGGTGGAAAATTCTAGAATTGGTGGGCCCCACTTGTGGTTGGTGAAGAAATGTGCTGAATTATATTTCAAATGTGGTGGGTGGGAATAGTAGCAGGTAAAGCCATCAGGTTGCAGGTCAAACCTACCAAAATTTTCCTATAAATAGAGGGCTAAGTTAGAATTGAAAATCACACCAGAAACATAAGCTTTCTCTCTTTCTCTCTCTATATTATGAAGCATATTTTGTGAGTTTTTAGATACTTGGTGAGTTGCTATTCATCAGTGCAATTTTCCTTCAGCATCATATCAGATATCCAGTCAGAAGTACTGCTCTTTTGAGGTAAGGGATAGTAATGGATTTTAAGGGTTATGATTTTCAGTTTCGTAATTTTTCTGATCTTCAAAAATTCTGGAAAAATTTGAAATGATATTTTGATGAGTTTTCTTGATTGTGTCCAAAAATGGTGATTTTTGGATGTATAGATTGAGAGTTATGAATTTTATGAGAAAAGACTATTTTAAAAGTAACAGCTTATAATTCCTTGTGGTTAACTCCAAAATTGATGAAATTTTTATTGGGAGTACATGTATATGATAGAAGTATACTCTGTAAATTTCAGAATTTTTAGACAAAAGTATAATTTTTGATAAATGTCTAAATATTCGGCTGTTTTGGCCATATGAAAAATAGTAAATGACTTTTAAAAATTCTGAGAAAAATATATGTTCACTATGGGACTATATTATGCTAAATCCCAGAAAAGAAATATTTTTGGAACTGATTTGGTATTTTTCATGAAAATAGTCTAGTTATGAGTAAATGAATTAAATATGTTATGTGAAGTAAGAAAATTGGAAAATAGGATTTTATGGCTTGAGAATCCTATATGAGGTATATGCAGATTTTTGATGAGGGTTTTGGTTATTGATGATGAAATCTTAAGAGTTGGCATTTTATGATGATTAAATGCATTAATTAGTAAAGTGTAAACAATTTAAATAAATTGTTTATAAGCTTAAGAATATTATTCTTTCAATATCATTATACCGAAATATTGGTATGTATTTTATTGTGGAATTTCTACCTTTTTCATGTCAGGGTTACTATTCACGAGTTACTATTCACGACAAAATTGGTTTCTTTTTCTAACCAAATTATAGTTGATTTATGAATATTACTCTTGAGATTAAATCTATATGTTGATCATATTGTTTTTATTATCATATATAACATTTTTATAACCTTGATGTTGAAATTCTCTTTCACTTGAGTGTAAAGATGGGTAGATTATTGGTATGATCATGACTATGGGTTCTCTTTGGCCTGTAGTGCAAAGTTGAATTGTTGACTGGTATGATCATGACCATTGAATTTATAATTGAATATCTTTAGCTTAAGTGCAAAGGTGAATTGATCAACATGGTTATAATTATTGTTTATATAAATTCTGAAATGATTATATATTTCTTTGAGATATTAATATATTTGGCCTGTAGTGCAAATATGAACTGTTGATGAATATATTTGGCCGTAGTGCAAATATGAACTGTTGAGGAATATCTTTGGCCTGTAGTGCAAAGATGAATTGTTGATGAATATCTTTGGCCCGTAGTGCAAAGATGACATGTTGTTGAATATCTTTGGCCAGTAGTGCAAAGATGAACAGATGTTGAGATAAACATGACCAACTGGTGATACAAATGAATATCTTTGGCGTAGTGCAAAGATGAAGTTATTAGTATGATTATGAACAGAAATGTGATTTGGTATAACCATGATCTTTGATGTTTCAGGTAAAGATAGGTGATGAAAATTATCTTCGTCCTGGTTGAGAAGAGGAATTTAGAACTACAGTTATGATTATGAGTTATTCATATGATTGTGGACCAGAATTGTTGATTGATGTTACAGGGATAAAACATTGTTGGTGGATTTTTAACATGGAGAAGATAATAGACTTTATAGTCTATTTGACTCTTCTAATGGATTGCTCGTTCCGCTGCAACTATGGTTGAAATTTTTATCATTTACCATATGTTCTAAATCTCTGATTTATTGTTGATGAAGGCTATTGATAATTTAATTATCTTTAGTCATGATATTCTTTACTGAGCTAGTTGTGCTCACCCTTTTGCTTCACAATTCCTTTCAGGTAATAAGAGTGTAGCTGGGTCGAGCGGGGGTAACAAGGGAATAGAACGGTGGTCATCATTTAGTAGTTATATTTGGTGAAGAAAATAGGGTGAGGCGAACCCAACGTTGGAAGGGTGTTTTGTCACTATCATACAAGATGTCTAATGACATACAACCTCGTGTCATCATAAGACAGGATTGTGCTCATCCACTTGCTGAGTATATCTATGGGCACTACCTATATAATCTTGGTGTTTGTTTGAAGTATAATTCTCAATTAGAGACAGTGGAGATAATGATAAGTCAAGAGAAGACTCACCATTGGGAAGAATATGATAGTAATCTTCTCGTTTTTCTTTGGGGTCTATTGGGTCAACCAAGGATAATTCTGTGGCCATATGATATCTATCATAACCTAGACGCGTGGCCTCCCATGTACGAAGGTTTCCTTGAGCACTTCCCAAAGATTCTAATTTCTAAAACAGTTTTTGACTATACCTTTATGTAAGGTGTTATTGTGAGGTGATGTCCACGGTTGGAACATGAGTCACATTTGGTATATATTTGTATCCAAACTCACAGCATATGTGTTGTTGTATTTTGCACGACAATTGTTGTAATAAAGTTGTAGTTATTTTCTGTACCATGTATTTGACGACTCATAATGGGTTGGGTGGAATGGACCTATTTTGGGGTTGTTACATTTGGTATCAGAGCTATAAGTAAAGAGCCCCGAGCCTCTCGCTGGTGACTTCCTGTTGATGGGGGATGCACCGAAGCCAGACTCTCCGTAGGGGACGCCATTCTGCGGTGGCAAACTGATAGGTATCAATGTAAGGTGCTGACATAGGTTGGTGTCCAGAGTTACATTTGGTATCAGAGCTTAGGGATATGATCTCTGGCCGAGATCGGAAAATACAACTAGGAGGGGAGAGATGAGTAAATCCTTCACTAGTGTGTCCTACCTAAGCTTATTTGTTGGTCAGTCATAATATCGGGATATTATGTGATATGTTAATTTGTTAAATTAACCCTTGTTTTGAATCTGTATTCTAGAATGATATATGAAATACAGGAGATGAGCAATGGAGAAATTATGATGACAGGGAAGATGGAATCTGAAATGAAAGGAAGGTATTCTCAACTCTTTGAAATACCAGGTACGTAAATTTCGAGGACGAAATTTCATAAGGAGGGGAGATTGTAAGACCCCGAATTTTATGAAATAAAAGTATTCAATTTTTCTTATAATTACTATTCAGTAAATGGTTAAATTGATAAAAAGTTAAAGTTAAATGTGATATATGAATTTTTTTCAAAATAAACAAGTGGTTATAAAATAATCATTGTTGTCGGGGAATATTCGTTTGGTCGTGGAATATTCTTTCTGTCGGGGAATATTCGTACGACGGCGCAGCCATTTGTGGGCCCCATAACGAATTAACTGTCGGATGAAGAAAATGACAAATTTGAGTTTTTATAAATAACGGCGTAGTTGTTACCGTTAACACTGTTGAAATACCCGGTGGTTAAAATACAGTAATACGCGTTATTGCACAGTAGCACACGGTATTGCACAGTATTTTTAAAATTATTGATTCTTACGTAAGAAAGCAATACTCAATAATTGTTACAGTAATTACTGTTCAATATTTTATTTTATTGATTCAATAATTGCTGCGTTGATATTTTATATTATTGTTGTTTCAATAATTGTTGCTGCACATTATTTTCCATTATCAGATCAATAATTCATATTATTTGAATAATATTATTAGATAGCATTATTGGCAATGTCTAGAAAGTTCTGTCTAAGGAGAGGTTTGGTCATCTAATTGCGCGCCAGTAAGGAGAAATTCTTATTGGAAAGCCCCCTCTTTCCTGGGAACGGCCTGGTTGTCATAAATGTGATTCTGTAATATTATTTGTGAATAATTAATTATTGATTCATATGATAAGGAAATATTTATTTTATGTGGATATAAATGAGGGATATATTTTTGTGGTTAAAAATAAAGGAGTTAATGTTGAGTTTTTATCAGTATTTTTGTCGGAATGGAGGTATTAAAAATTAGGGTTTTTGAGATATTTTGCGGGGGTTATAATTTTTAATCCGACCGTTGGATCGTGGTAATATTTGGATATGTTATACATATATAAGTTGAGTATATGTCCACAAATTTTGAACCGTTAAAAATGAACGTATGATTTATTATGAATTTTACGAGATGACTGGTTCAGAAATTGTTGAATTTTCGGAGTTTATCATTTTGGTGGAAAATTCTAGAATTGGTGGGCCCCACTTGTGGTTGGTGAAGAAATGTGCTGAATTATATTTCAAATGTGGTGGGTGGGAATAGTAGCAGGTAAAGCCATCAGGTTGCAGGTCAAACCTACCAAAATTTTCCTATAAATAGAGGGCTAAGTTAGAATTGAAAATCACACCAGAAACATAAGCTTTCTCTCTTTCTCTCTCTATATTATGAAGTATTGCTATTCATCAGTGCAAGTTTCCTTCAGCATCATATCCGATATCCAGTCAGAAGTACTGCTCTTTTGAGGTAAGGGATAGTAAGGGATAGTAAGGGATTTTAAGGGTTGTTATGATTTTCAGTTTCGTAATTTTTCTGATCTTCAAAAATTCTGGAAAAATTTGAAATGATATTTTGATGAGTTTTCTTGATTGTGTCCAAAAATGGTGATTTTTGGATGTATAGATTGAGAGTTATGAATTTTATGAGAAAAGACTATTTTAGAAGTAACAGCTTATAATTCCTTGTGGTTAACTCCAAAATTGATGAAATTTTTATTGGGAGTACATGTATATGATAGAAGTATACTCTGTAAATTTCAGAATTTTTAGACAAAAGTACAATTTTTGATAAATGTCTAAATATTCGGCTATTTTGGCCATATGAAAAATAGTAAATGACTTTTAAAAATTCTGAGAAAAATATATGTTCACTATGGGACTATATTATGCTAAATCCCAGAAAAGAAATATTTTTGGAACTGATTTGGTATTTTTCATGAAAATAGTCTAGTTATGAGAAAATGAATTAAATATGTTATGTGAAGTAAGAAAATTGGAAAATAGGATTTTATGGCTTGAGAATCCTATATATGAGGTATATGCAGATTTTTGATGAGGGTTTTGGTTATTGATGATGAAATCTTAAGAGTTGGCATTTTATGATGATTAAATGCATTAATTAGTAAAGTGTAAACAATTTAAATAAATTGTTTATAAGCTTAAGAATATTATTCTTTCAATATCATTATACCGAAATATTGGTATGTATATTATTGTGGAATTTCTACCTTTTTCATGTCAGGGTTACTATTCACGAGTTACTATTCATGAGTTACTATTCACGAGTTACTATTCACGAGTTACTATTCACGACAAAATTGGTTTCTTTTTCTAACCAAATTATAGTTGATTTATGAATATTACTCTTGAGATTAAATCTATATGTTGATCATATTGTTTTTATTATCATATATAACATTTTTATAACCTTGATGTTGAAATTCTCTTTCGCTTGAGTGTAAAGATGGGTAAATTATTGGTATGATCATGACTATGGGTTCTCTTTGGCCAATAGTGCAAAGTTGAATTGTTGACTGGTATGATCATGACCATTGAATTTATAAGTGAATATCTTTAGCTTAAGTGCAAAGGTGAATTGATTAACATGGTTATAATTATTGTTTATATAAATTCTGAAATGATTATATATTTCTTTGAGATATTAATATATTTGGCCTGTAGTGCAAATATGAACTGTTGATGAATATATTTGGCCGTAGTGCAAATATGAACTGTTGAGGAATATCTTTGGCCTGTAGTGCAAAGATGAATTGTTGATGAATATCTTTGGCCCGTAGTGCAAAGATGACATGTTGTTGAATATCTTTGGCCAGTAGTGCAAAGATGAACAGATGTTGAGATAAACATGACCAACTGGTGATACAAATGAATATCTTTGGACGTAGTGCAAAGATGAAGTTATTAGTATGATTATGAACTGAAATGTGATTTGGTGTAACCATGATCTTTGATGTTTCAGGTAAAGATAGGTGATGAAAATTATCATCGTCCTGGTTGAGAAGAGGAATTTAGAACTACAGTTATGATTATGAGTTATTCATATGATTGTGGACCAGAATTGTTGATTGATGTTACAGGGATAAAACATTGTTGGTGGATTTTTAACATGGAGAAGATAATAGACTTTATAGTCTATTTGACTCTTCTAATGGATTGCTCGTTCCGCTGCAACTATGGTTGAAATTTTTATCATTTACCATATGTTCTAAATCTCTGATTTATTGTTGATGAAGGTTATTGATAATTGAATTATCTTTAGTCATGACATTCTTTACTGAGCTAGTTGTGCTCACCCTTTTGCTTCACAATTCCTTTCAGGTAATAAGAGTGTAGCTGGATCGAGCGGGGGTAACAAGGGAATAGAAAGGTGGTCATCATTTAGTAGTTATATTTGGTGAAGAAAATAGGGTGAGGCGAACTCAACGTTGGAAGGGTGTTTTGTCACTATCATACAAGATGTCTAATGACATACAATCTCGTGTCATCATAAGACATGATTGTGCACATCCGCTTGCCGAGTATATCTATGGGCACTACCTATATAATCTTGGTGTTTGTTTGAAGTATAATTCTCAATTAGAGACAGTGGAGATAATGATAAGTCAAGAGAAGACTCACCATTGGGAAGAATATGATAGTAATCTTCTCGTTTTTCTTTGGGGTCTATTGGGTCAACCAAGGATAATTCTGTGGCCATATGATATCTATCATAACCTAGACGCGTGGCCTCCCATGTACGAAGGTTTCCTTGAGCACTTCCCAAAGATTCTAGTTTCTAAAACAGTTTTTGACTATACCTTTATGTAAGGTGTTATTGTGAGGTGATGTCCACGGTTGGAACATGAGTCACATTTGGTATATATTTGTATCCAAACTCACAGCATATGTGTTGTTGTATTTTGCACGACAATTGTTGTAATAAAGTTGTAGTTATTTTCTGTACCATGTATTTGACGACTCATAATGGGTTGGGTGGAATGGACCTATTTTGGGGTTGTTACAGTGATAGGCAGTGCTGAGCTTTAATTGAGTTCCCAAAGGCTTAAACAAAGACTGCCAAAAATGCCCAATAAAAATCATATCTCTGTCTAAAACTATAGATGTAGGCAGCCCATGTAATTTATATACATGAGTCATAAACACATCTGCTACATCTACAGCAGAATAAGGATGCTTCAAACCCAAAAAATGAGCATACTTGGTAAGTCTGTCAATCACCACCAAAATTGAATTATATCCATGTGAATTAAGGAGTCCCTCAATAAAATCCATGGCAATATCCTTCCAAGGTGTATCAGGAACAGGTAAAGGCTGCAACAACCCAGGTGTGGCATTGGTCTCATGTTTGTTTAACTGACAAACTTCATATTCTCTAACAAAAGAGATAACATCAGACCATAAAGTAGGCCAATAGAAATACTAAGATATTCTTTCAAAAGTTCCTCTCCTCCCAAAATGACCTCCCACAGGAGAACTATGAAATTCCTGTAAAAGCTTCACTTTAAATGCAGCAGAGTTTCCTACTACCAACTTCCCTTTATACCTCAATTTGCCATTAATAAAAGAATAATAAGGAACTGAGTGGGAATCTAAAACTAACTGAGAAACAATTTGTTGTAGTTCTGCATCCCCAGCCCATGTAGAAGCCAATTCCTGAATCCATTGAGGAGTGACTGTAGAAAGAGCTAAACAATGTAAGCTCTCAGTTTCCAAATCAAAAGTATAACTCTGATGCAATCTTGATAATCCATCTGCAACTATATTTTCCTTCCCCTTCTTATAACATATTTCGTAATCCATTCCCATCAACTTAGTAATCCACCTTTGTTGATTAACAATAGTAATTATTTGATCCAATAAGTACTTTAAACTTTGGTGGTCAGTCCTAATAATAAACTATTTCCCCAACAAATAATGCCTCCACCTTTGCACAGAATACACCACAATCATCAATTCTTTCTCATAAGTAGACAAACCTAAATGCCTTGTAGCAATAGCTTTACTAAGATAAGCTATAGGCCTGTCATTTTGCATCAGTACAACCCCAATACCTATTTCATAAGCATCAGTTTCCAAGACAAAAGGAAGGGTAAAATCAGGCATTGCTAAAGTAGGAGCAGTAACCATAGCTTGCTTCAACTGAAGGAAAGCTGTCTCAGATTCAAGAGTCCAAATAAACTGATCTTTCTTAAGCATATCAGTGAGAGGCTTGCTTATCAATCCATAATGCCTGATGAACTTTCTATAATATCATGTCAAGCCTAAAAACCCCTCAACCCCTTGATACTAACAGGTTTAGGCCATTGAAGCATGCAATCTATTTTCTCAGGATCTGTAGAAACACCCTCAGTAGTGATGACATGTCCAAGGTATTGAACCCTTTGAGTGGCAAAAGCACACTTTGACATTTTTGCATTCAACTTATGCTGCCTTAACAACCCCAAAGTCACTTCTGTTAGTTCCTAGAGGCACAATAGTTATCTAGAAGGGGGGGTTAAATAGATATTTAAAAAAACTTTTAAAAATTACTTGTTAGTTTTGATAATGATTTAATCACAGCGAAATTTGAGATTTGTTTATTTTCTCTTTAAGATAAAACGAGTTAATAGGAGATAAACAATTATGGTAGATATAGCAGTTATGGCAAGAATATTAGAGACACAATATTTTTAAGTGGTTCAGAGCATTCAAGGCTCCTAGCCCACTCTTCTACTCCTTGAGTAGGAAATCCACTAAGGATATCTTTACAATATTTGAATCTCACAGATTCCTTCAAGACCAGTAGTCTTGGAACTTCTTAGTTCACTTTAGAACTCTCCAAGTGTAACTGAGTTGGCACTTCTTAGTTCACTCAGAACTCTTCAAGTCCAACTGACTTGGAACTTCTTTATTCACTTAATGATAGTTGAGTTCTTAAAATGGTGCTACTCAGTTGCCGTTAAGCTTGTGTTTGAAAGAACTAAGTAGCTGATCAAGCTTTCTTTTTAGATCATAGAGTTGAGCATTGAGTGTTCTTCAGCATTTCGTTGTATGCTTGCTTGTTTTTTTTTGCTTCTATTTTGCATATAAGGTGCCTTTGAAATACATCCGTTGGAAGACATCCGTTGAAGCATTAATTGTATTTAACATTTCTGAGCACTGATGGTGACTTTCTGCAAATCGTCTATTTAGCCGTCTGACCCCACTGATGTGACACCCCCAAAATAGGTCCACACAACCCATTCTGAGTCGCCAAATACATGGTACAAAAAATAATTACAACTTCATTATTACAATTGTCGTGCAAAATACGACAACACATATGCTGTGAGTTTAATTACAAATATTGTCTTCTAGATAATATCGAAACTCAAATAAGTCCTCATTATAATTATTGATACACTATTTTACAAAATAGTGAGGACTGCTAAAATAACTGTCTGGACCCATCACTCCACCCCGACTAGTTCCCGCTATATTCTTGCCTCTTGAGAAGAAAAATAGAACAAAAAGAAAAATGGTGAGCTCAACTAGTCCAGTAAAGAATATTATGACTAAGATAATGTAGAACAAATTATTGTTAGCCTTCAATACATCAGATAAAATATAATAGACAATAAGTTTTAAATCAATATTCGCAGCAGAAATAACAATTCATTAGAAGAGTTAAGTAGAGAATGAAGTCTACTATCTTCTATGATTTAAAAATCCATCATTAATAATTTATCCCTGTAACATCAATCAATATACATCTTGAACCAAATATTCATCTCTGCTTTACGGGCTAAAAATATTTATTTGTATCACCAGTTGGTTATGTTCATCTCAACACCTATCCATCTTTGCATTATGGGCCAAAGATATTCATCAGGTAATCATTTATCTTTGCACTACAGGCCAAAGATATTCAGTTATATCATCATTTAGAACTGAGGATGATGAAAAATATTTTAAAGAAACGAATCCAGTGAGATAAAAAGACAAAAATTAGGGATTCGAACTTTAAATAATCCAAGTTCAACAATACTCCATAATAAACCATAGTGGAGTAAAATTCAAGAATGATGATCAAAATATGGATAAACCATAATAGAAATTTTGGACAAAGAAGAGAAAATATTTTTTTTTGTGAATAGTGCCATATACGTGAATAGTAACCCCGACACGAAAAGGTAGAAATTCTACAAGAAAAATTATACTTCGTGAATAGTATCCATGAATAGTACCGTATTCGTGAATAGTGTCGTATACGTGAATAGTACTGTATACGTGAATAGTAACCTCGACATGAAAATGTAAAAATTTCATAATAAAATTTATACCAATATTTCGGTATAATGATATTAAAAGAAATAACATCATTTACGAAAAAAAATAACATCCCTTACCTTAAAAGAATAATACTTCTGACTGGAATATCGAATATAATGTTAAAGGAAACTTGCACTGAATAGCAACTCTCAAAGTATCTAAATACTCCCAAAAATACGCTCGATATTATAGAGAGAGAAAACTTCTGATTCTGGTGTGATTTTCAATTCTAACTAAGCACCCTATTTATAGAAAAATGCCAGAATGCCAACCAGACTAAATTTAATAAAATAATATTTTCAAAAATTTTTACGCACACCTCCTTGACCAAATTATCAGCACACCACAAGTGAGGCCCACTAAATTCAGTATTTTTCCACAACAACCAAAAGTGGAGCCCACCCATATTTTTAATAAAAATATTTATTTTTGAAACTTTAATAATTTATAATAAATAGCCCATTTTATCAGAAAAATACGAATTTTATGTTCATTCCATAGAAAATTTAATTCTCTACAACTTTGTAGAAGAAAGTTTTTCCAAATTTCAAATAAAAAATGACCGAAATCCATATACGGATAATTTTTAATACTTCCATTTCGACAAAATACTGATAAAACTCCTCAGCATTAATTCTTCCATTTATATTCACATAAAAATAAATATTTTCCTATCATAAAAATAAATAATTAATTATTTACAAATAATATTACAGAATCACAATAATGACAATCAGGTCTTTCCCAGGAAAGATGGGGCTTTTCGATAAGAATTTCTCCTTACTGGCGCGCAATTAGGTGACCAAACCTCTTTTCTAGATAGAACTTCTTTAAACTTTGCCAATAATGCTATCTAATAATATTATTCAAATAATATGAATTATTGATCTGATAATGAAAAATACTATGCAGTGACAATTATTGAAACAACAATAATATAAAATATCAACGTAGCAATTATTGAATCAATAAAATAAAATCTTGAGCAGTAATTACTGTAACAATTATTGAGTAGTGTCTTCTTACGTAAGAATCAATAATCTAAAAATACTGTGCAATACCGTGTGCTACTGTGCAACCACGCGTATTACTGTACTTTAACCACCGGGTATTCCAACAATGTTAACGGTAACAACTACGCCGTTATTCATACTTGTCGTTTTCTTCATCCGATAATTTTTCATTATGGGGCCCACAAATGGCTGCGCCATCGTACGAATATTTCTCGACAGCAAGAATATTCCACGACCAAACGAATATTTCCCGATAACAATGAATATTTTATAATCACTTGCTTATTTTGCAAAATTTGCACATTTCACCCATAACCAAAGCATTATATCAAATTAACACCTTAATATTCAAAATAATAATTAGAGGAAATTAAATTTTATTTATAAAAAGTTAGGGTCTTACAACCTCCCTTCCTTATGAAATTTCGTCCTCGAAATTAACGTACGTACCCGGTGTTTTGAAAAGGTGAGGGTACCCCACTTTCATTTTCGACTCCAACTCCCAAGTCATTTCCTCAATAGCATGGTTCCTCCACAAAACTTTAACTTGTGGAATAACGTTTGTGCGTAGGACATGCTCCTTCCTATCCAAGATCTTAGCAGGTACCTCCTCGTACGTTAAATCTTCAGCTATCACGTCTGGTTCTAACTCAATAATGTGATTTGGGTCTTTCACATATTTACGAAGCACAAATATGTGAAAAATATTATGAACCAATAAATCGTAGATTGAGCTTTTCTCTCTTCCTGAATCTTATAACTCCCTTCTATGGAGCAATACGTAACAAAACATGATCCCCAATATTAAATTCCACGTCCTTTCGATGAAGATCCGCACAACTCTTTTGTTGATCCTATGCCATTTGTATACGTTATCGGATCATTTGGATCTTCTCTATAGTCATACGTATCAACTCTGGTCCCAACAACGTTGCTTCTCCAACCCCATCCCAACATACTGAAGAGCGACACTTTCGTCCATACAATGATTCGAATGGAGCCACACCTATACTTGCCTGATAACTGTTGTTGTATGATAATTTTATCAATGGTAGGTACTTTTCCCAACTCTCTTTGAAATCTAGGACATAAAGTCTTAATAGATCTTCAAGAGTTTGAATAGTCCTTTCTGATTGCCCGTCCGTTTGAGGATGGTATGCCGAACTGAATTGTAAATTCGTGCCCATAGCTTTCTGCAAACTAACCCAAAATTGTGAAGTGAATCTTGGGTCACGATCTGAAACTATGGATACTGGCATGCCATGCAATCGCACAATCTCATTCACATACATACGAGCAAGACGTTCAAGGGAATAAGTCTCCCGTATCGGCAAGAAATGAGCAGACTTGGTTAATCTATCTATAATAACCCAAATCGCATATATGCCTTGAGAAACCTTAGGAAGACCCGTAATGAAATCCATGGTAATGTGGTCCCACTTCAATTTCGAAATCTCAAGTGGTTGCAATGGACCCTTTTGGCACTTAATGCTCCGCCTTTACACGTTGACTAGTGAAATACCTCGAGATAAACTCCATGATCTCTCTCTTCATATTGTTCCACCAAAATGTATGTCGAAGATCATGATACATTTTGGTACTCCTAGGTTGGATTACAAATGATGTGTTGTGTGCCTCCATCATGATTCTATGTTTCAAGTCAAAATCGTTAGGAATGCAAAGTCTAGAGTTGACTCAAAGTATTCCTTCTTCATCGATTCTTGCTTTTGGAATAACACCTTCTTGCACTTTCTTCTTTATACGCATCAACTCCAGGTCCGTTGCTTGAGCAGCTTCAACTTTATCGATTAAAGTCAGTTCTACTCGTATATTTGATATCATCACGTGGGTACTTGGAGCCTTTAACTCTATCTCCATCCTTTGTAAGTCATACAAAATGGGCCTTTGCGTTAACATTATCGCACTCGTACCCGCATATGATCTTCTACTTAATGCGTCAGCTACTACGTTCGCTTTTCCAGGATGGTATTGGATGGTATGATCGTAATCTTTCAACAGCTCGAGCCAACGTCGTTGCTGTATGTTGAGTTCTTTTTGGGTGAAGAAATATTTGAGGCTTTTATGATCCGCATAAATCTCCACTTTCTCCCCATACAGGTACTGTCTCCAGATTTTCAACGCAAAAACAACTGCTGCCAACTCCAAATCATGAGTAGGATGATTTCTCTCATATTCTTTGATTTATCGCGAGGCATAGACTATGACTTTTCTATGTTGCATGAGAACACATCCTAACCCTTTGCCTGAAGCATTGCTGTAGATAACAAATCCATCCAAACCAGATGGTATTGCCAGAACAGGTGCCGAAATGAGTCTCCTCTTGAGCTCTTAGAAACTCTTCTCGCATTCCTCGCTCCATACGAATTTTGTATCTTTTCGAGTCAGCTGAGTTAACGGAGTAGCGATTCGAGAAAATTCTTCTACAAATCTCTGATAATAACCAGCTAAGCCCAGAAAGCTACATACTTCAGTCACCGACTTCGGTTGCTCCCAACTTTGTATTGCTTCAATCTTCGCTGGGTCAACAGATACTCCACATTTTGACACCACGTGCCCAAAGAATGCTACTTCCTTAAGCCAGAACTAGCATTTCTTCAACTTGGCATATAGCTTGTTATCACGAAGCTTTTGAAGTACCAGCTTCAAATGACGCTCATGATCTTCACGGCTTTTGGAATAGATGAGGATGTCATCAATAAAGACAACAACGAACTGATCCAAATATTTCTTGAACACACAGTTCATCATATCCATGAAAGAAGCATGAGCATTAGTCAATCCAAAAGACATGACTAAGAATTCATAATGACCGTACCAAGTTCTAAAGGCAGTTTTCGGAATATCCTCAGTTTTAATCTTTAACTGATGATATCCGGAACGAAGAGCAATTTTTGAGAAGAATTATGCTCCTTGCAACTGGTCGAACAGGTCATCAATGCGAGGTAGCGGATACCTATTCTTGATGGTGACATGGTTCAAATCCCGGTAGTCAATACAAAGTCGTATACTCCCGTCTTTCTTCTTTATGAATAAAATAGGAGCACCCCAAGGAGATGTACTAGGATGAATAAAATCGATATCTAACAACTCCTGAAGTTGGACTTTTAACTCTAGAAGTTCAATATGAACCATTTGATATGAGATTTTAGAAATGGATTTTGTACTAGGTTCAAGGTCAATAAAGAATTTAACTTCACGTTCTGGGGGTAGACAGGGAAGTTCTTCAGGAAATACGTCAGGAAATTCACTAACAACAGAAATATTATTTAAATCTGACGTATTTTTGTTCAAGAACATGACATGGGCTAAGAAAGCTTGACATCTATTTTTTAATAAACGAATGACTTTATGGCTTGATATGATAGTGATTGATTTTAGTGGTTTGGTTGCTTAAATTTGCATAACAGGTTGGTTAGGAATATGAAAACTAACAACCTTACAAAAATAATCAATTTTAGCATGATGAGTGGTTAACCAATCAATCCCTAAAATTATATCAAATGAAAGTATTTTCAAAGAAATAAGATCGACAGGTAATGTGATGGTCCCAACTTGAATCAAACAAGATTTATAAATTATGGATGTAACGAAAGTTTCTCCTAACGGAGTGTCAATAGATAAGTCAAAGTCTAATTTCTCCGGAGTCAAGTTCAAACGTTGAGCACAAGCAGGAGAGATAAAAGAATGGGTAGAACCGGTATCTAATAAGGTATAAACTTCGCAAGGGTTTATTATTAGCCTACCCGTGATCACCTCGTTCTGGTTCCTCGCGTTTTGGGCAGTCACGACAAACGCTCTTCTAGGAACCACCGACTTTGCCTGCTACTAGATCCTTGGAGGCCAGTTTTAACATGCTTTTAAAGTTGAGATGAGACATCCTTCTATGCCATAGCCTGCTCATTTCTTCAGAAGCTTTAACTAGAAAACATATTGTCTCGTCAGAACTTTGTTGACCAAGATTAACAGTGTAGACGTTCCCTTCTCTTGTTCTGGTCAGCTTTATAGAGGATGTCTTCAGATCTCTGACTTGACATTGATTGTTGAGGAAGGTAACTTGATGACCCTTGTCGTAGAGTTGACTTATGCTCAGAAGATTGTGTTTTAGTCCTTCCACATAGGCTACTTTACGGAAGGACACTGCACCATTCTCAGTTGAGCCATATCTCCTTGTCTTGCCAGAGCCATTGTCTCCAAAGATGACTGATGAACCCTCCTTCTCTATAAAGTTAGATAGGAGGGCTTTGTTCCCGATCATGTGTCTTGAGCATCCACTATCCAGATAA
This sequence comes from Panax notoginseng, assembly GCA_016801055.1. Lineage (NCBI taxonomy): Eukaryota > Viridiplantae > Streptophyta > Magnoliopsida > Apiales > Araliaceae > Panax > Panax notoginseng. The sequence continues at coordinate 189,419,253 of CM029016.1, forward strand.
CAAGTTATGATCGTGGAGCTTTGTTCATGTGGTAAGATTAAACTCTCATTTTGGCACCCATACTTGCATGGGTCCTACCTTGTTAGTATCCTTGGGAACCCAAATTTGCTTGAATTTGGGTCTCATATGCATAGGATTATTGTAGCATATTGCAGTCTTATGACCAATCTTATTACATATAAAATATCTAATATGATGCATGCTTATGTGTGTATATGGATTCTTCCTCCATTTGAACTTATGTGGGTTCTTTGTAATCCTTCCTTTATATTGGTTCTCCTTTTTCAATGTGTCCTTGTGATTTATGATTTGTGAAGAGTGAAGCTTAACTCTACTGTTCCAACCCAGTTGGTTCGTGAAGTTGATTTTACTCGACTCTACGACCCTTCGAGGTTAGAGAGTAGTGACTAAGTTACTCTTCTCTTTTCTGAATCCTAGGCCAGTATGGGATCCGTTATGCCTTGGAACATGGATTGGATCAGAAGAGCAGGGATGGACTAGTTCTTCCTTCTGTGAGAATTTCACAAATGTAATGCTTCTATTAAAATTTAAAACATTACTAGAGCTAGTTTACTTTATCTTTTCCATATATGGTTCTGAGGTGGATTCTCCAAAATCTAAACCTGTTCTGTCAGATGTACTTCTCTGACTGGAGATTAGAGAGTCTATGGAAGAAGAGGATCTATTCCATGTTGAGATTATCTTTTCTAGTTCCTCAATCTTAGAGGTTAGATTTGACTCTCTTTGTGTATTAAGTTAATTGGTCTGTTTTAAGAGTTTATTCTCAGCTTCAAATTTGGAGAGAGAGTTAGTACTTAGAAGAGCTGTTTCCAGTTCTTCCTGAACTTTCTCTTTCTCTTTTTGAAGAAGAGAATAATCTTTAATCATAACTATAAACCATTTCATGTATTGATGCAGATCAGATGTTATGCCATGTAGTGCAGTTCTTAAATCATCAATATCTACATCAGGAGAGTAAAAGTCAAATACCTCATCTATACTTACTTCATGATTGTCAGGGCTCTTCTTATCCTTTGCATGTTTGGCCAATAGACATAGATTTGCTATTTGAGAATCTTCATCATCTTCAGATTCAGGAGTTTAGTCGTTGTCTGAGTCACTCCACGATCCTCCGACCATAAGACCTTTGTCTTTCTTCTAGAGCCTCTTGTTGCCTTTGAATTCTTTCTTTGAATTTGATTTCCTCTTTAGTTCTTCTCTAAGAGGTTTGTTGTAGTTTGCAATGAAATGGTCAGGCTTCTTGCAGTTGTAGCATAAGTCATTTATCTGCTCCTGGCTATTGTAGTTGTTGAATCTCTTAGGTTTACTGCTTTTGCCTTTACGCATGAACCTTTTGAGTCTTCTTACCAGCATTTCAATGTCCTTATCATCATCTTCATCATAGTCAGAGTCATTTTCAGTGTTAGCTTTGGAGATGTTATATGTTGCTTTGAGAGCAACCCCTTTGTCCTTCTTTCTTCCTTCAGATAGAGTCTCTGCTCGCTGAGTCAGCTTCAGTTCATAGGTGAGAAGGTTGCCATATAATTGTTGAACAGTCATTTCATGGAGATTTTTTGATTCTCTGATGACAGTGGTTTTGGCATCCCATTTTCTAGGTAAAGCTCTCATGAATTTTATGATCAGATCTTTATTTGGATAGATTTTTCCAAAAGCTCGAGAGAGTTGAGTAGAACATTTAATCTTTCATAAGTGAAAGTGACATTTTCACCTAGAACATGGGCAAACATTTCGTATTGTTGAGTCAGAAGAGATTGTTTGTTTTCTCTGACTTCTTCAGTTCCTTCATGCATAATGAGTAATGCTTCCCATACTTCCTTTGCTATTTTGTTGTTGACCACATTTTCAAACAGGTCATCTTCTAAAGATTGGAACAAAATATTCTTGGCCTTTTTATCGAGTTGGACATCTTTCTTTTCGTTGTCAGTCCATTCTATTTTGACCTTGATCTGAACTCTGTTTGGGTTGTCTGAAGTTGGTGCAAGCTTTGTAGGAACGTAGGGCCCATTCTTAACTATTTCAAATAGATCTTCATCTATTGAATCCATGTAGGCTTGTATACGAACTTTCCAGTTGGCAAATTTATCTTTGTTGCACATAGGTGGCTTGCTGCCTCCTCCAGTTTTTGATTCTCTTATCAGATGTGCCATTGGATCTAATTAAGCTTTGTATGCTGATTGATAAAACCTGCTTTAATACCAATTATTAGTTCCCAGAGGCACAATAGTTATCTAGAGGGGGGGTTGAATAGATATTTAAAAAATTCTTTTAAAAAATACTTGTTAGTTTTGATAATGATTTAATCACAACGGAATTTGAGCTTTGTTTGTTTTCCCTTTAAGATAAAACGAGTTAATAGGAGATAAGCAGTTATGGCAGATATAGCAGTTATGGTAAGAATATAAGAGACACGGTATTTTTAAGTGGTTCAGAGCACTCAAGGCTCCTAGTCTACTCTTCTACTCCTTGAGTAGGAAATCCACTAAGGATATCTTTACAATCTTTGAATCTCACAGATTCCTTCAAGACCAGCAGTCTTGGAACTTCTTAGTTCTCTTTAGAACTCTTCAAGTCCAACTGAGTTGGCACTTCTTAGTTCACTCAGAACTCTTCAAGTCCAACTAACTTGGAACTTCTTTCTTCACTTAATGATAGTTGAGTTCTTGAATGGTGCTACTCAGTTGCCGTTAAGCTTGTGTTCGAAAGAACTGAGTAGCCGAGTAAGCTTTCTTTTTAGATCGTAGAGTTGAGTGCTGAGTGCTCTTCAGCGTTTCATTGTATGCTTTCTTGTTTCTTTTGTTTGCTTCTATTTTGCATATAAGGTGCCTTTGAAATACATCCGTTGGAAGACATCTGTTGAAGTATTAATTGTATTTGACATTTCTGAGCACTGATGGTGACTTTCTGAAAATCTTCTGTTTAGCCATCTGACCCCACTGACACAGCAGACTTCTATCTTACCTAATACCTGAAAAGGTGTTTTCTGTAGTACTTTTCTTAGCTTCTTCAATACGTCTCTTTGTTATATACTAAGGATGAGTGTTGTGTCATTGGGATTCCCGATAGTCTCAATGTCTATAATCCATTCCACATTTGTTTACTTTTATTCTTAAACAAATAGACATGGCTCGATGCCTCTGATGCAGACAGATGATACACTACGATCATGATCGTGGTGTCTTGCAATTAGTGCTTGATCCGGCACTAGTAGATGAGAACACTACGATTTCTCTTAAGTACTGGTACACTGCGATCTTAGCTTGCTTGACTTGCAGACTCTACGCTTCCGAGAGCACTCTACGATCCTTGAGTTTCACTCGGCAGGCGTTTGGACCACTCTATGATTTCATGAGAGGCCCTTCAGAGTAGATAGACTACGATTCTCGATTCTTTACGATTCTGCCTTGGCTTCTGCAATATTTTGATCATATCGATAGACTACGATTCTGTTGAAGCCTATCTATTACATCTCAAGACATAGATCAACCTAGCAGCTTTGATTTTTTCTTATATACATTCATTTACAGAATGATAAACATTAAAGCTCAGATCAACCTAACAAGTTTGATCTACCACTAAGTCCTTGTACATGTATTCCTTGAAGGACCTTATAAATAAGCATGAATATTTACTTTCAACATCAAATTTAAATATGCAATTTCCTAACAATCTCCCCCTATTTGATGTTGACATAATCAAGGAGATTTGTATCATGATAATTAATTTCTAGATGCATTTGCTAGAAAGTAAATATGACTTAGTGTTTCAGTGAGCAGCTGAAATCTCTAGAGAATAAGCATGAATTTATTGATGTTTGTAAAGACAGATATTACAATAAATCTTAGTTACATCAATAAGAAATGAGTTCCAACTTATCTCTATTTCTTCTTGTTAGTTCCCAGTAGGCACACAATAGATCTAGAAGGGGGGGTTGAATAGATCCTTTTTGATTTTAAATACTTTTCATGTTTATTTTGTATTGCCAATGAATTAACATATGGCATACATAAGAATCTTTTCAAGCACAACAGAATAAATAAAAGATCCCATTCATTGATATATTTATAAATATAAATACATTGTTCATGGAGTTAGTTAAGTTGTAAGTAGTTAATACATACATAGCAATTATAGAAATTAGGTATATAATGTAAATGACAGAAAGTAAATGACTAAATATAAAAGACATAAGGGATTTTAAGTGGTTTAGAGACTCAAGCTCCTAATCCACTCTTCTACTTCAATAAGCAAGAATTCCACTAAGGAAGGGCAGCACCCTGAATCACTAAGATTCCTTCAAGTCCAGCAGCCTTGGAACTTCAGTTCACTAAGAACTCTTCAAGCCCATCAGGCTTGGAACTTCATTTAGTCCCTCTGGACAAGGACCTCTCAGGCCCTGGCTACTTGTTGTTATTGTAGTTGTTGTTAGTGCTTTGCTGCTAAGATGTCTTGAAGCTTGAACATCTTTTATACTTAGCAGCTTGACGTGGTGCTCTTTGCATTCTGCATAGAGTCTATACCACCTCTTCTCTGGTGCAACTGATCTTCATACTGTTCATCCCATCTTCTTCCGATATCAGCTGTGCACAATCACTAGTTAGGTTTGCTAAGTCTTAGAGCTTTTGGTAGACTTTGTCTGGCACTTAGCATTGCCTTTACCCTTCTTGAATGGTATGCATATATGGTTCTGCATCTGTTATGTTCCAGCTTTTGTGTAAGACCCCAACTTTTCATAAATAAAATTGAATTTTCTCTAATTATTAATTTGAATAATAAGGTGCTAATTTGATTTAATGCTTTGGTTATGGGTGAATTGTGCAAATTTTGCAAAATAAGCAAGTGGTTATAAAATATTCATTGTTGTCGGGGAATATTCGTTTGGTCGTGGAATATTCTTGTTGTCGGGGAATATTCGTACGATGACACAACTATTTGTGGGCCCCATAACAGAAAACTGTCGGATGAAAAAAATGACAAGAATGAGTTTTCTAAAAATAACGGCGTAGTTGTTACCGTTAACACTGTTGAAATACTCAGTGGTTAAAATACAACAATACGCGTGGTTGCACAGTAGCATACGGTATTGCACAGTATTTTTGGATTATTGATTCTTACGTAAGAAGGCACTACTCAATAATTGTTACAGTAGTTACTGTTCAATATTTTATTTTATTGATTCAATAATTGCTACATTGATATTTTATATTATTGTTGATTCAATAATTGTCAGTACACAGTATTTCTCATTATCAGATCAATAATTCATATTATTTGAATAATATTATTAGATAATATTATTGGCAATGTCTAAGGAAGTTATATCTAAAAAAGAGGTTTGGTCACCTAATTACGCGCCAGTAAGGAGAAAACCTTATCGGAAAGCCCCCTTCTTTCCTGGGAACGACTTGGTTGTCATTATTGTGATTCTGTAATATTATTCGTGAATAATTAATTATTGATTTATATGATAAGAAAATATTTATTTTATATGGATATACATGAAGGAATTAATGTTGAGCTGTTTTATCAGTATTTTGTCGGAATGAAGGTATTAAAAATTATCCGTATGTGGATTTCGGTCATTTTTCGTTTGGAATTTCGAAAAACGTTCTTCTACAAAGTTATAGAGAATTAATTTTTCTATGGAATGGACATAAAATTCATATTTTTCTGATAAAAGAGCTATTTATTATGAATTATTGAAGTTTCTGAATATTGTTTAAATTTAAAATATTTTGGTGGGATTTTCTAGATGGATGGGCCCCACTCTTGTCCTTGTGGAGTGCTAAGAAATTTCAAAGTTTGATTTCAAGTATGGCGTCTGTGAGAATCTGTAATAAAATATTAATTTATTAAATTTTAGTCTGCTTTGGTGTTCTGGCATTTTCCTATAAATAGGGTGCTTAGTTAAAAAAGAAAATCACACTAGAAACTAAAGTTTTCTCTCTATATAATATCGAGCGGATTTTTATGAGTATTTTGATATCTTGAGTGTTGCTATTCAGTGCAAGTTTTCTTCAACGTTATATCTGATATTTCAGTCAGAAGTACTATTATTTTGATGTAAGAGATGTTATTTTCTTCGTAAATGATGTTATTTCGTTCAATATCATTATACCAAAATATTAGTATGAATTTTATATGAAATTTTTACCTTTTCATGTCGAGGTTACTATTAACGTATACGACACTATTCACAAATACGGTACTATTCATGAGTACTATTCACGAAGTATGCTTTTTCTTGTGGAATTTTTTACCTTTTTGTGTCGGGGTTACTATTTACGTATACGACACTATTCACGTACACGACACTATTCACGAATACGGTACTATTCACAGAAAAATTAAAAATTTCTTTTCTTTGTCCAAGTTGTCTATTATGATTACTATCTTTGATTGTATTCATGTTTTGATCTTCATTCTTGGATTTTGCTTCACAATTAATTATTATGGAGTATTTTTGAACTTGGATAAACCAAAGTACGAATCCCTAATTTTTGTCCGTTAATCTCACTAGATTCGTTTCTTAAAAATATTTTTCATCATCCTCAATCCTAAACGATGATGTAAGTAAATATCTTTGTCCTGTAGTGCAAAGATGAATGATTACCTGATGAATATCTTTGGCCAGTAGTGCAAAGATGAATGATTACCTGATGAATATCTTTGGCCCGTAGTGCAAAAATGGACAGGTGTTGAGATGAACATGACTAACTGGTGATACAAATGAATATCTTTGGCCCGTAAAGCAAAGATGAATATTTGATTCAAGATGTATGTTGATTGATGTTACAGGGATAAAAAATTGATGACGAACTTTTAAATCATAGAAGATAGTAGATTTCATTAGCTACTTAACTCTACTAATGAATTGTTATTTTCGCTGCGAATATTGATCTAAAACTTGTTGTCCATTATATTTTATCTGATTTGTTGAAGTCTAACGATAATTTGTTGTTCATTATCTTAGTCATAATATTCTTTACTGGGCTAGTTGAGCTCACCCTTTTCCTTTTTGTTCTATTTTTTTTCTCAAGAGGCGAGGATATAGCGGGAACTAGTTGGGGTGTGGAGTGAAATTTCAGTCAGTTATTTTAGCAGTCCTCACTATTTTGTAAAATAGTATATCAATAATTGTAATGAGGACTTATTTGAGTTTGAATACTATCTGGAATATAATATTTGTATTTAAACTCACAGCATATGTGTTGTCGTATTTTGCACGGCAATTGTAATAATAAAGTTGTAGTTGTTTTCTGTACCATGTATTTGGAGACTCAGAATGGGTTGTGTTGACCTATTTTGGGGGTATCACAGTTGGTATCCGAGCTTAGGGATATGGTCTCTGGCGGAGATCGGGGAATAGAACTAGGAGGAGAAAGACGAGTAAATCCTTCGCTAGTGTGTTCTACCTAAGCTTATTTGGTATTTATTTGGTCGATCAGAATATAGGGATAATATGTGGTAGGTCAATTTCTTTAATTAACCCTTGTTTTATGGCAGTATTTGACAATGACAGCTGAAAATGTTAACAATGGAGTGAATGAAACTGTGGAGACACCTTTAATCACCAACCAGGAGAACGTGCAATAGGATGACAATGTTCCCCCTGTAAACAACACCACCGATCAAACGATGAATGATGTGATGTTTAGAAACTTTTTACAGTTCATGCAAAATCAGACAAGGGAGACTCGTGTACAAAATACGGGTGGAAATAATAGCAACGCGCGGCTTGTCACAGCCAAGCAGTTCAAAGAGTTGGAACCACCAGAATTTTTATGAAAGTCGGATCCGATCAAGGCGGAAACGTGGGTTAAGTAAATTACCAAGATATTTGATGTCTTGGGATGCACGGAGGAACAGAAGGTTCCATTCGCCACCTTTATGTTCTGTGGTGAGGCAGATTACTGGTGGGAATCTGTGAAGCGTACCTAGCCAGCCGCACTCAATATGTCTTGGGTAACATTTCAGAAACTATTCAATGATAAGTACTTTCCTGAAAGTATTCATCATATGAAGGAAGTAGAGTTTATTAGACTGGAATAGAACAACATGACTGTGTCCCAGTACGAGGCTAAGTTCACAGAGTTATCCAGGTTTGCACCTCATTTGGTAGAGAATGAGGAACATATGACACAGATGTTTCTGAGAGGTCTAAAACTCGAAATTCGGCAATATCTTATTTCTCACAAAATTTCTCTATATTCAGATGTTGTGAACATGGCTCAATTATTAGAGCGAGATAATGAGTATGTTCAACCAATGGACCACAACCAGGGTCATACCAGTGGCAGCAGTCATCGGAGCAATGATAACCAGTGGGGAGGAAAATATCCAGACAAAAGCGGTAACCACTCTAGTGGTAATCGTGGCCATGATAGTAGAAGAAGCGAGTCGGGGGGAGATTTCAAAAAGAGAAGGTACAACAATGACAACGTGAAGACGTCAGCACCAGCATCAACTGTTTCTAGGGGAGGAGAACGACCATCAGTCGCATGTTATGAATGCGGGAAAGAGGGACACATCAGCCCAAACTGCCCACAACAATCCAAGGTGTGTTATAACTATGGAAAGGAAGGTCATATAGCTCGAGATTGTCTTGTAGCGAAACCAAGTCCAGCGAGAATGGTGACTCCAAAGTCTGTCCCGGACAAGACAAAGTCGATGGTTCCTGGAAGAGCGTTTGTCGTGACTGCCCAAAACGCGAGGAAACCGAACGAGGTGATCACGGGTAAGCTAAACATAAACTCTTGCGAAGTTTATACCTTATTAGATACCGGTTCTACCCATTCTTTTATCTCTCCTGCTTGTGCTCAACGTTTGAATTTGACTCCAGAGAAATTAGACTTTGACTTATCTGTTGAAACTCCGTTAGGAGAAACTTTCATTACATCCACTGTTTATAAATCTTGCTTGATCCAAATTGGCACCATCACATTACCTGTTGATATTATCTCTTTAAAGATACTTGTATTTGATGTGATTTTAGGGATTGATTGGTTAACTACTCATCATGCCAAAATTGATTGTTTTCGTAAGGTTATTAGTTTTCATATTCCTAACCAACCTGTTATAAGAATTCAAGCAACCAAACCACTAAAATCAATCACTTTCATATCAAGCCATAAAGTCATTCATTTATTAAAAAATGGATGTCAAGCTTTCTTAGCCCATGTCATGAACTTGAACAAAAATACATCATATTTGAATAATATTTCTGTTGTTAATGAATCTCCTGACGTATTTACTGAAGAACTTCCTGGCCTACCTCAGAGCGTGATATTGAATTTGTATTGACCTTGAACCCGGTACAAAACCCATTTCCAAAACCCCATATCGAATGGCTCCTATTGAACTTCAGGAGTTAAAAACCCAACTACAGAAGTTGGTACCCGAGCCTCTCGCTGGTGACTTCCTTTATGGAATGCAAAGAAGCCAGACTCTCCGTAGGGGATGCCATATTCGTGCGGTGGTAAACTGATAGGTGCCATTGTGACGTGCTATCCAAGATTGGGATATGAGTCACAGTTGAGAGCAACCTAAGTCAGTAATCGAAATACGTAGCTTTTTAGGCTTAGCTGGTTATTATCGGAGATTCATAGAAGGATTTTCTCGAATCTCTACTCTGTTAACTCAGCTGACTCGGAAAGATACAAAATTCGTATGGAGCGAGGAATACAAGAAGAGTTTCCAAGAACTCAAGAGGAGACTCATTTTGGTACCTGTTCTGACAATACCATCTGGTACGGATGGATTTGTTATCTACAGCGATACTTCGGACAAAGGGTTAGGATGTGTTCTCATGCAACATGGGAAAGTCATAGCCTATGTCTCGCGACAACTCAAAGAATATGAGAGAAATTATCCTACTCATGATCTTGAGTTGGCAGCAGTCGTTTTTGCATTGAAGATCTGGAGACACTACCTGTATGGGGAGAAAGTGGAGATTTATACGGATCATAAAAGCCTCAAATATTTCTTCACCGAAAAGGAACTTAACATGTGGTAACAACGTTGGCTTGAACTGTTAAAAGATTATGATCATACCATCCAATACCATCCTGGAAAACCAAACGTGGTAGTTGATGCATTAAGTAGAAGATCATATACGGGTACAAGTGCTATATTGTCAACGCAAAGGCCTATTTGGTATGACTTGCAAAGGATGGAGATAGAGTTAAAGACTCTAGGGACCCACATGATGATGTCAAATAGACGAGTAGAACCAACTTTAATCGATAAAGTTAAAGCTGCTCAAGCTACAGACCTGGAGCTGATGCGTATGAAAAAGAAAATGCAAGAAGGTGCTATTCCAGAAGTAAGAATCGATGAAGAACGAATACTTTGAGTCAACACCAAACTTTGTATTCCTAATGATTCTGACTTGAAACATAGAATCATGATGGAGGCACACAACACACCATTTACAATCCATCCTGGAAGTACCAAAATGTATCATGATCTTCGACATACATTTTGGTGGAGCAATATGAAGAGAGAGATCGCGGAGTTTATCTCGAGGTGTTTAACTTGTCAACGTGTAAAGGTGGAGCATCAAGTGCCAAAGGGTCCATTGCAACCACTTGAGATTCCAAAATGGAAGTGGGAACACATTACTATGGATTTCATTACGGGTCTTCCCAAGATTTCTCAAGGCATAAATGCGATTTGGGTTATTGTTGACAGATTAACCAAGTTTGCTCATTTCTTGTCGATATGGGATACTTATTCCCTTGAACGTCTTGCTCGTATGTACGTGAATGAGATTGTGAGATTGCATGGCAGGCCAGTATCCATAGTTTCGGATCGTGACCCAAGATTCACTTCACGATTTTAGGTTAGTTTGCAGAAAGCTATGGGCACAGATTTATGATTCAGTTCGGCATACCATCCTCAAACGCACGAGCAATCAGAAAGGACTATCCAAACTTTTGAAGATCTATTAAGACTCTGTGTCCTAGATTTCAAAGGGAGTTGGGATAAGTACCTATCATTGGTGGAATTCTCCTACAATAACAATTATCAAGAAAATATAGGCATGGCTCCATTCGAAGCATTGTATGGACGAAAGTGTCACTCTCCAGTATGTTAGGATGAGGTGGGAGAAGCAACATTGTTGGTACCAGAGTTGGTACGTATGGCTACAGAGAAGATCTAAATGATCCAACAACGTATACAAACGACACAAGATCGACAAAAGAGTTATGCGAATCTTCATCAAAAGGACATGAAATTTAATATTGGGGATCATGTATTGTTACGTGTTGCTCCATGAAAGGGATTTACAAGATTTGGGAAGAGAGGAAAGCTCAATTCACGATTTGTTGGTCCATTTGAGGTTCTTGACCGAATAGGAAATGTGGCCTATAGACTCGTATTACCTCCAAGCATGTCTCGTGTTCATAATGTGTTTTATATATTTGTGCTGGTAAATATGTGAAAGACCCAAATCACATTATTGAGTTAGAACCAGACAAAGATAACCAAAGATTTAACGTACGAGGAGGTACTTGTCAAGACCTTGGATATGAAGGAGCATGTCCTACGCACAAAGGTTATACCACAAGTCAAAGTTTTGTGGAGGAATCATGCTATTGAGGAAATGACCTGGGAGTTGAAATTGGAAATAAAAGCGAGTTACCCTCACCTTTTCAAAACACCAGGTACGTAAGTCAATTTCAAGGACCAAATTTTGTAAGGAGGGGTGGTTGTAAGACCCTAACTTTTCATAAATAAAATTGAATTTTCTCTAATTATTATTTTGAATAATAAGATGTTAATTTGATTTAATGATTTGGTTATGGGTGAAATGTGTAAAGTTTGCAAAATAAGCAAGTGGTTATAAAAGATTCATTGTTGTCGGGGAATATTCGTTAGGTCGTGGAATATTCTTGCTGTCGAGGAATATTCGTACGATGGCGCAGCCATTTGTGGGCCCCATAATGGAAAACTGTCGTATGAAGAAAATGATAAGAATGAGTTCTCTAAAAATAACGGCGTAGTTATTACCGTTAACACTGTTGAAATACCTGGTGGTTAAAATACAGTAATACGCGTGGTTGCACAGTAGCACACGGTATTGTACATTATTTTTGGATTAGTGATTCTTACGTAAGAAGGCACTACTCAATAATTGTTATAGTAATTACTGTTCAATATTTTATTTTATTGATTCAATAATTGCTACGTTGATATTTTATATTATTGTTGATTCAATAATTATCACTGCACAATATTTCTCATTATCAGATCAATAATTCATATTATTTGAATAATATTATTAGATAGCATTATTTGCAATATCTAAGGAAGTTATGTCTAGGAAAGGGGTTTGGTCACCTAATTACGCGCCAGTAAGAAGAAATTCTTATCGAAAAGCCCCCTTCTTTCCTGGGAACGACCTGGTTGTCATTATTGTATTTCTGTAATATTATTTGTGAATAATTAATTATTGATTTATATGATAAGAAAATATTTATTTTATGTGGATATAAATGAAGGAATTAATGTTGATGTGTTTTGTCAGTATTTTGTCGGAATGAAGGTATTAAAAATCACCAGTATATGGATTTCGGTCATTTTTCATTTGAAATTTGGAAAAACTTTCTTCTACAAAGTTGTAGAGAATTAAATTTCCCATGAAATAGATATAAAATTCGTATTTTTCTGATAAAAGGGATATTTATTATGAATTATTGAAGTTTCTGAATATTATTTAAATTTAAAACATTTTGGTGGGATATTTTAGAAGGGTGGGCCCTACTCTTGTCCTTGTGGAGTGCTGGAAAATTTCAAAGTTTGATTTCAAGTATGGCGTATGTGAGAATTTGTAATAAAATATTAATTTATTAAATTTTAGTCTGCTTTGGCGTTCTGGCATTTTCCTATAAATAGGATGCTTAGTTAGAATTGAAAATCACACCAGAAACTAAAGTTTTCTCTCTCTATAATATCTAACAGATTTTTGTGAGTATTTAGATATCTTGAGTGTTGCTATTTAGTGCAAGTTTTCTTCAGTGTTATATCCGATATTTCAGTCAGAAGTACTGTTCTTTTGAGGTAAGGGATGTTATTTTCTTCGTAAATGATGTTATTTCGTTCAATATCATCATGCCAAAACATTGGTATGAATTTTATTATGAAATTTTTACCTTTTCATGTCGAGGTTACTATTCACGTATACGACACTATTCACGTATACAACATTATTCACAAATATGGTACTATTCACAAAGTATGATTTTTCTTGTAGAATTTTTTACCTTTTTATGTCGGGGTTACTATACACGTATATGGCACTATTCACAAATACGACACTATTCACAGAAAAATTAAATTTTTTTTCTTTGTCCAAGTTGTCTATTATGGTTACTATCTTTGATTGTATCCATGTTTTGATCTTCATTCTTGGATTTTGCTCCATAATTGATTATTATGGAGTATTTTTGAACTTGGATAAACCAAAGTACGAATCCTTAATCTTTGTCCATTAATCTCACTGGATTCGTTTCTTAAAAATATTTTTCAATATCCTCAGTCCTAAATGATGTTATAACTGAATATCTTTGGACTGTAGTGCAAAGATGAATGATTACCTAATGAATATCTTTGGTATATAGTGCAAAGATGAATGATTACCTGATGAATATCTTTGGCTCGTAGTGTAAAGATGGACAGGTGTTGAGATGAACATGACTAACTGGTGATACAAATGAATATCTTTGACCCGTAAAGCAAAGATGAATATTTGGTTCAAGATGTATATTGATTGATGTTACAGGAAAAAAATTGATGATGAACTTTTAAATCATAGAAGATAGTAGATTTTGATCTTTACTTAACTCTTCTAATGAATTGTTATTTCAGCTGTGAATATTGATCTAAAACTTGTTGTCCATTACATTTTATCTGATTTATTGAAGGCTAACGATAATTTGTTGTTCATTATCTTAGTCATAATATTCTTTACTGAGCTAGTTGAGCTCACCCTTTTCCTTTTTGTTCTATTTTTCTTCTTAGGAGGCGAGAATATAGCAGGAACTCGTCGGGGTGTGGAGTGATGTTTCAGTCAGTTATTTTAGCAGTCCTCACTATTTTGTAAAATAGTGTATCAATAATTGTAATGAGGACTTATTTGAGTTTAAATACTGTCTAGAAGACAATATTTATATTTAAACTCACATCATATGTGTTGTCGTATTTTGCATGGCAATTATAATAATGAAGTTGTAGTTATTTTCTGTACCATGTATTTGACGACTCAGAATGAGTTGTGTGGACCTATTTTGGGGGCATCACATTTTGGTTCATGGTGATTCGTAGAGTGGCTCTCTGAATCTTCTTTGTGCTCAGCCACTTTTCTGAATGCTATCTTCTTGGCCTTCTCGGCTCTCAGCTTTGCTGCCATCTTTAGTGACATTCTCATCTTTGTTGAGTGAAGCTTTAGTCTGGTTAAATCCTTCTTCAATATGCTTCACTTCCACCTTTGTATTCTCACTGCTACTGAGACTTGTTCAGTTCAGTTCTGATGGAACTCGTAGAGTCAACAATATAGCATTCCAACAACTCAACGATTCTTCAACTCAGCAACTCTTAATCTTTGAAGCTCTAGCTGATATATACTCCTTAACAATCTTCCAATTGGAATATAGTCGTTGGGAGTTATTTGAATTGCTTCGCAGATCTCGAGTTATTTGTTGCAGACTGCAGATATGACATGACATCCCCTTTTTCATTTTTTTTGACACTACAGTCTACTATTTCACCTACCCCGTCAGAGATGTCACTTTGGTGTGTCAGGCAGGTAGTAATCTTTATTCCTTCTTTCTGATTCCTCGACCAGAACATCAGGAATTGTCCTTTTGCATCGATGCTCTCAATTAGCAACGTTCGAATATCAGTCTTCAGATGACCGAACTCTACGATTCTGATGCAGATGTTTTTGGACTAGATCGTAGTGTGTCTTGTTGAATATTTCTCAAACTGGTTGAGACAACACTACGATTCTGAAGAGTGTTCATCGGATCTTCAATATAGAACATCTCTTCCTTCTCTTGTGCAGTGCTTCAACACTTCTATTTGCCTTAACTTATCTCAGGAACTGATAGCTTGATTTCTTGTTCCGGCCTCTTCTGAATAGCAAGACACATCAGATTTGTGGCATGCCCAGCTCTCTTTCTCCTTGTGATCTCCCGTTCATTTATCATCAATGGTCTGACCTATGCTTAATCACTTTCGCCTTGTTCTTCATAAGATGGCTAGTATCTCTGTGTAAACTACATTGATTCCTTCTTTGTTTGGCAAACACTACGATCCTGGTTAATCGTAAGATTGTTGTCTTGTTCTCTTGACAACTACTGCACTTGCTGACTTTCTTTAGTAAGTCACTTTTACTGAATCTTCTTCTGATCGACTTGTGGAAGACTTCATCTTGAATGGCTTCATAACTCAATCTGGATGTTGATTGGGTTGGCGCTTAGATCTTCTGTTAGCTTGCATGCCATTCGTTCAGTGCTCTCTGGTTTCCTTCAGGTGGAATGTATCTTTGAAACTCAGACCATAGGCTTCATACTTTGAATATTCTGGGAGTGCTCATTTGTTAAGAATTATGTTGACTCTACGATTCTGCCTTGGCGTTGTGAGCACCTCTGTTGAAACCTTAGTTCTGCAGACTACGATTTAGCTTTGGTTCTGCAGACACTACGATCCCGAGATCAGATCTTGATAGACTACGATTTCTATCTTTATGCTTGCTGTCCTCGTTTGATCTGGCTCGACTACGATTTCTGCCTCTGATATGATCAGTAGACTCCACTACTTCAAGTGTGACCTATGATTCTTGACTTGGCTCTGGCAGATACTCAGTCATCTCTTAGACAGGTTGTCTCTACGATTCTGAACATGACTTCCTCAGCATACTACGGTTCTAAGAAAGTTCTTCTCGACACACTATGATCCTTCCTCGTCTCTTCTGGCAGACTACGAACTCCGAGATCTACTATCTTGCAGACTACGATTTTGCCTTGATAGTTCTCGAGTTTTCCTTGATTCTCCTGGCAGACTACAACGCTGGTGCAGTGTTCGACGATCAGACATGCCTATCTATTACATTATACAATCAACCTAACAAGCTTGATCTTTCTGTATTTATAGTCCTTGTACATCATTTCTTTTTAAGGACTTTACAAAGTTATTTTACTTATGTAGGATCAACCTAACATGTTTGATCAATTCATTCTAAATCGTTGTATATATATTCATATTATCTATCAAAGGACTTTACATCATTCCTTAATGCAAGCATACTTGCATATTCATTCATTTATATCATAATCAAAACATATATAAATAGGAATAGCATTCTCATGTATATTCCTAACAATCTCCCCCTATTTGATTATGACAAAATAATTAATACATATGCATGAGATGAATGAATCTTATATATAGTGAGCAACTGTATTTCTAAAACATATAAGCATGAATTTATTAATGATAATATGAACTTACATACACTATGACACTCTACATCCTGGATCTAGAACATACCTAACTAGATATAGATGTGTCTCCAGGATGTCTGTTGATCAGCTACTCATCTACTCATCTTTTTCTTCTTTTCTTTGCTCCTCTTCAAATTCGTGCTCCATTATTTCATCTTACTCGAGGTTTTGTTCTGGTGCATACTCTTCTTCTTCGTCTGGTTCCCCCTCAGACTCTGTGTTCATGGGATCATCATCCATTGGCTCCCCCTTAGATGATGACTCTGCTGCTGCTGCTACTGCTACTGCTATCTTCTTCTTCTCCTCATTCAGCTTTTTGCTCTTGGCCTTCTTTTCTTCCTTCATTCTTTTCTCCTTACTCCTCCTTGAGTGCCTCTTTCTCTTTCTCTTTCTCTTATTATCCCCCTTTTTGTCATTAATCACTTGTGAGAGCTGCTCCACATTTGACATAAACTGGTACATTAGGTGAGATGAGTTACCAACCTCAATCTTGAGTTCTTGTTGGCTTAGTTCAAGTTGTAGGGAAAAAGACTAATTCAGATTGTCAATCTTGTCAGAGAGAGATAGAATTTGCTTTTCATTTGCTTTCTGAGCTCGTAGAGCTTCTTCCTTCTGATCATTCATAGCTTTCAGAAAAACTTGATCCCTTTATTGAAGCTTGAGGGATATGTCTGAGAATCTGGCTTGAAGCCTTTTGGATAGCTCATTGTCTTCTCCTGTTGACATGTCCTTAACTTCTGCACCAATAAGAGAGATACCCTCAATCAATTCTTCAGAGTTCTTTAGCATTTCTTGCTCTTGAGATGATCTGGCATCAAGTTGTTCATTCTTTGTCTGATCAGCTGTTTGGTCAGCCTCATACTGAACATCTGGTTGGACTCTATGATTCTCACTCTTGAACATACTCTCAAAGGTAGTGAGAATATGATAAATTGTTGAGTACCAATCGTTGTTGAAGGATGAAGAAATGTCATTCAGCACTATCGGACTAACTTAGAATTTCTCAACCTCAGCATGGTTATCTTCATTGGTGGAGTGAGGGGACTCTACTATAATGAACTTGGGTATAATCCGTTTGCCATCTGAACCTACTCGACAATCGTAGGGAATGTAATGATTTTCAGTATGTCGATAGATTTTGAAGTGAGATTGGTCCTTGATCATCTGAATTGCAAACTTCTTTACTCTTGGGAAGTTTTGTGCCACCAGCTCTAGGTTGGGAAGGTGAGAGAAGACCCATGTGAGATAGCTGTTGTCTTCAGTGAGGGATGCCTTTACCCATGGCATATGAGAGTAAAACCACCTTATTGCATGATTCTTATCTTCAGGCTCATATATCACAGTTGAAGTGTCCAACTTCATAGCCTTACGATTATTGAGCAAATTTTTTGAGGTCATCATCACCACATTTAACCTTTCATTTCCATGATTAACCCATCTGTCAGGAAGCAAATCTAGTAGTTCTTCATTAACTTACACTATAATTCCTCTTTTATGACGAACAGGGTAGGGAATGTGAAAATCTTTTGGCTCTTCTTCTGCAGAACTGGAGTCTTTTCCACCTTTTTTTTGTCCGGAACTGGAGTTAGACCTGTGTAGACTTTCTTCAACGGACTCGTTAGTTTGTTCCTTCATTTGATCATCATTCTTCTTATCAGGGCTAGTCTTTACAGACTTAACAGCCTCTTCTAGCTCTGCAGTCTTGAGCCTTTTACTGCTAGCCTTTGCTGATATTTTCTTCCTTTTTCCCTTAGCATCTCCTCCTTTAGATTCAGCCTCATCATCACTGATTTCAATTATCTTTGGAGACAATTCTCCTCTTTTTGAAACTAATTTAACAATCAGTCTGTTACTCTTCTTTCTTTTTGGGGGGTCAGCTTCAGAAGTTTCAGACTCTTCTCCTTCTTCAGAATTTGAAGTCTCTGAATCATCATATGAACTTCTTTGATGTCCAACAATAATAGGAGCATATCCTTCTTCTTTAGACTCAACGTCTTTTGAGCCATCAGATGAACTTGTTGGGGCTTTATCAGTAGGAGATCCAATTGTTTCAGCTTTTAAACTTTCTTCATCAGCAGAGTGGCTACTCTGAGTGTTAGCCATAGGACTTGTACATTCTTCTTCATTACCAGATTTAGCTATTACTTTCATAGGTTCAACTTTCTCCTTCTTGGATTCAACTTCTTCTTCATTAGTCGACTTGCTCCTTGAGGATTCATCCTTGAAGCTCTCAGTTCCCTTCTCATCTTCTGACTCTATGTTCTCTTCTTTGGTAGATAGACTTCTTTGGGGAACTGGTTAGGATTTCTTTATCACCTTAGTTTTCTTCTTCGGTGGCCTCACAAATTTGGACTGAGGGATGTCTGAATCTTTAGTGAATGACACCTCTTCCTCTTTCATAACACTTGCCTTCCTTTTCTTCGTAGTGCTTTTGCTGGTGCTACCATATATCATCAGCTTTTTGTTCTCCATTGGGTTCTTCTTCCAATTTGCAAACAGCTGTGTAGTCATTACTTTATGACTATTAAGGACTTCACCTTCATCATACTTAATTTTATTCTTCAGCTTTTTTTTTCAAAATGATACTTAAGAACCTTCCATGGAAAACCTTCGTGAGGGGTTTTCCTGTTAATCTTTTCTTTTCTTCCTTATCCAGCCATTTAGACATTTGGTCAAGCAGGATAAATTCAAAGTTGATACGTGTGACGCCCCCAAAATAGGTTCACACAACCCATTCTGAGTCGCCAAATACATGGTACAGAAACAACTACAAACTTCATTATTACTATTATTGTGCAAAATACGACAACACATATGTGATGCCCCCAAATTAGGTCCACACAACCCATTCTGAGTCGCCAAATACATGGTACAGAAATAACTACAAACTTCATTATTACAATTGTCGTGCAAAATACGACAACACATATGATGTGAGTTTAAATACTAATATTGTCTTCTAGACAATATCCAAACTCAATTAAGTCCTCATTACAATTATTGATACACTATTTTACAAAATAGTGAGGACTGCTAAAACAACTGTCTGGACCCATCACTCCACACCCCGACTAGTTTCTGCTATATTCTCGCCTCCTGAGAAGAAAATGGAACAAAAAGGAAAAGGGTGAGCTCAACTAGCCCAGTAAAGAATATTATGACTAAGATAATGTAGAACAAATTATCGTTAGCCTTCAATAATTCTGATAAAATATAATGGACAACTAGTTTTAGATCAATATTCGCAGCGAAAATAATAATTCATTAGAAGAGTTAAGCAGAGAATGAAGTCTACTTTCTTCTATGATTTAAAAGTCCATCATCAATATTTTATCCCTGTAACATCAATCAATATACATCTTGAATCAAATATTCATCTTTGCACTACGGGCCAAAGATATTCATTTGTTTCGGCAATTGGTCATGTTCATCTCAACACCTGTCCATCTTTGCACTACGAGCCAAAGATATTCATCAGGTAATCATTCATCTTTGCACTACAGGCCAAAGATATTCATCAAGTATCACCATTTAAGATTGAGGATGATGAAAAATATTTTAAAAAACGAATCCAGTGAGATAAAGGACACGATTAGGGATTCGTAATTTAGTTTATCCAATTTCAAGAATACTCCATAATAATTAATTGTGGAGCAAAACTCAAGAATAAAGTTCAAAACATAAATCCAATCAAAGATAAGAACCATAACAGACAACTTGGATACTGATTTTTTTTTTAATTTTTTATGAATAGTGTCGTATTCGTGAATAGTGCCATATACGTGAATAATGTTGTATACGTGAATAGTAACCCCGACACAAAAAGGTAGAAATTTAATAAGAAAAATCATACTTCGTGAATAGCGTCGTATACGTGAATAGTAACCTCGACATAAAAAGGTAAAAATTTTATAATAAAATTCATACCAATATTTCGGCATAATGATATTGAACGGAATAACATCATTTATGATAAAAATAACATCCCTTACCTCAAAAGAACAGTACTTCTGCTGGAATATCGGATATAATGTTAAAGAAAACTTGCACTGAGTAAGAACTGTGAAAGTATGTAAATACTCAAAAAAATACGCTCGATATTATAGAGAAAACTTCTGATTCTGGTGTGATTTTCAATTCTAACTAAGCACCCTATTTATAGAAAATTACCAGAACGCCAAAGTAGACTAAAATTTAATAAATAATATTTTAATAAAAAATTTCCACGCATACCACTTGATCAAATTCAGTACACCACCAGTGGGGCCCACCAATTTCAAAAAATTCCATAACAACCAAAAGTGGGGCCCACCCATATTTTTAATAAAAATATTTATTTCAAAAACTACAATAATTGATAATAAATAGCCCTTTTATCAGAAAAATACGAATTTTATGTTCATTCCATAGGAAATTTAATTCTCTACAACTTTGTAGAAGAAAGTTTTTCCAATTCCAAACAGAAAATGACCGAAATCCATATACGGATGATTTTTAATACCACCATTCTGAAAAAATACTGATAAAACTCCTCAGCATTAATTCCTTCATTTATATCCACATAGAATAAATATTTCTTTATCATATAAATCAATAATTAATTATTCACAAATAATATTACAGAATCACAATAATGATAACTAGGTCGTTCCCAGGAAAGAGGGAGCTTTTCGATAAGGATTTCTCCTTACTGGCACGCAATTAGGTGACCAAACTCCTTTCCTAGACAAAACTTCCTTAGCCATTGCCAATAATACTATCTAATAATATAAATTATTGATCTGATAATGGGAAATACTGTG